>JAKUBL010000006.1:158703-570192 GCA_030563225.1 Petasospora hungchunana | reverse complement strand
GAACACCACCCGAACACCACCCGAACACCACCCGAACACCACCCGAACACCACCCGAACACCACCCGAACACCACCCGAACACCACCCGAATTCATTAATTCATTAATTCATTAATTCATTAATTCATTAATTCAGTTGAAACAACTTGGAAATATTCACCTCCATATTGTGTAGTTTGAACATCTCTAATAACATAATACTTATTTTTCAGAGTAATAAGCAATGCAGTGTCAACCAATATATGTGCTACTGACACGACATATCTTAGTTGATACGCTATCCCACCCCCTGGGAAGCACAGTTGAGTAATTGTATAGCTAAATGTTCAAACATGAAGTTTCTATTTCGAAATACCAACCTATTCCGGCATCTCACACACCGGCCATAAGTGCAATAGTAGTTTAGCGACTTCGAACCTCGCGTGGAAAGCCATTTTGACTAAAGACATATGTGATATCATTGTGGGCACTTGATCTCCGACTGAACCAAGCTGGTCCTGCGAGTAGGACGAAATGGCACCGAATCCATCTCCTCGCCTCTGACGTTCGACAAGTTCGATTGTGGCTACTACGTTTCTTGAACCTTTGTTTAATGGCTTTATGCACAATTATAAAGTCTTCATACGAAAGGAGTCATATTGACACGTATCAGGTTTTTATTGAAGATGACTGCTCTTCGAAACTCAAAAGGCGAGCAGTTTGGGGATCAAAAGCAGGGTCTCTGCAGCTGAGGAGACCAATGAGGAGTGCCTTAACTGCATTGGACATTTGACGGATTTTCAAAGCTTTGAGTTTTTCAATTGCCATGATCAATTAACCAAGCCTGTCATTGTTGAGGATCCGAATCTTACGTGTGAAGAACACGAGGATTGTAAGCCTAAAATCATGGAGATTTTTGTGATAACGGTCATGATCATGATTTATCCATTGCACTATTGTTCCCTGATATGCTCACTTTACCCAAAGATTTCCCTCCTTCATCATCATTATCATCATCATCCAATTATATCATACAAACAACAGTACAAGGAGGACATAAACGTTGGAAATACGGGCTTGCTCATCTTCTGAACCATCCAAATACCTTCAAACCAGCAACACCAGCGACGCACAATGAACACAGTTGAATAACTTGGAGTATTTTATCTTGCCTCTGGACACGTTCCACTGCCTTGGAGTAAGGAATATCGCTGCGGAAGGACACCATAGTGTACAGAGGGATCCATTTGTCTTTGAAGAAGTATGTGAGAGCAAAGTCCACTTGCTTTCTGAACAAGAACAGCTTTGAAGTCACCTTATGCGACATCTCTTTATAATTCGAGATGGCCAAATCAACAATAGCAATAAGATCTTTGTGACGCGTGGCTGAATACTCAGCAAAGGTGTTCAAAACATCAGAGTTGTTCTTCTCCAGGAGTGACAATAGAACGTAGACATCTTCGAAACCACAGTTCATACCTTGTCCGTAAAATGGAACCATGGAGTGCGCAGCATCACCGATGATTAAGACTTTATCCGTATGATGGTAAGGGTTGCACTTGACTGATAAGAGTTTCCCTCTTGGGTGGTTATTGAATGCGTGGATAAGCTTCTCTTCTGTGATCAAGGATATAGCGTCGGGGAATTCTTTGTGGAAGAATTCAAGAACTTTGGAATCAGAGTCCAATGACTCAATCATATCCCATGGGGCAAAGAATGTGGAAGTGAAGGACCCGTCAAGATTTGGAAGTGCAATCAACATGAAGTTGTGGCGGGGCCAAATGTGTAGATGGTTCTTATCAATCTTGAACTTGTCATCTTGTGATTCTCCTGGAGCAATATACAGTTCCAAATATGCACAATCGATATACTCTTGGGCATAATCCAGTCGTGTTACTTTTTGCAACTCGTGACGGACTTTGGAGAAGCTTCCATCAGCGCCAATGATGAAGTCGAACTCCAATCCTATGTCATCGCCAGCGAAGTAGAGCGTTGGTTTGCCCTTCGTATCACATCTTGTCAGTCTCTTATTGAAAAGGACTTGTATTTTATCATGCGCTTCGGCCTCATCAAGAAGAAGTTCGTTGAGATACGATCTGTCAATAGAGTTGATTGCCTGACCATCGATATCATATTGCTGGCTTTCCAGTTTGCCGTCGAGATGATGGATCATCCTTCCCGTCATAGGAATGACCTTCTCCATAATCTGCTCACAAAGCTTTGGATCAACGAATTCGAGGGCATGGATACCTCTGTTGGATACCGCCAAATTGATGGATCTAAGCTGAGTGGATGTGGAGCCACGAGGGTCGGGACGGAGTTCGAAAAGGGTGACGTTATATCCTCTCTTGGCAAGTCCCAATGCTGCCAGGGTACCCACAAGGCCGGCACCGACAACAGCGACGTTTGACATCTTCTATTGTTCTTTGTTGAGTGAGGCTTCTTAACGTGTGGTACGTTTCTGGTTAAAAGGTTAATCGTCGTAGGGGATGAAAGACTGGGTAAATCGCGGAGATTAGTCCCAAATCGGAAAAAACGGGTCTAATGGGGTCACTTTTTTCAAAAAGCCAGAGTAAGGTACAGAGAGATCGGATATGCAATTCAGGTGGTTTGTAAATATTTATTTATCCTCAAATTTATTTCGGATCAATCAACATGCCAGATACCAGAGAAATTTCCTCTTGTCCTTCCCACGATAATCAAGAGTCCCAGGACTAGTCCCAGGAGTGGCTGCAGGCTCGTTCCGCGCACGGGCCAATCAGGGCAGCGCGCGCGTATGTATGTGGAAAAACACGGGTTAAAAATTTCGTCGCCAACAAATCTTATTCTCTCTTGAACAGCTTCAAGTCCAAAAAGAAAGATGTCCGCCATCCCTCAGTACACCATCTCTGACTACTCCAAGTTCGCTCTCGCCGGTGCTATCGGCTGTGGTGTCACCCACGGTGCCATGACCCCAATCGATGTGGTTAAGACCAGAATTCAGTTGGATCCAGTCACCTACAACAAGGGTACTATCGGTTCTTTCAAGCAGGTGATCCAGGCTGAGGGTGCTGGCGCTCTTCTTACCGGTCTCGGTCCAACCATTCTCGGTTACTCTCTGCAGGGTGCCTTCAAGTTCGGTGGTTACGAGCTTTTCAAGAAGACCTTCATCGACTACCTTGGTATTGAGACCGCCACCAAGTACAAGGACGCTGTCTACATCGGTTCCGCCGCTATCGCCGAGTTCTTTGCTGATATTGCTCTCTGTCCATTGGAGGCTACCAGAATCAGATTGGTTTCCCAGCCAACTTTCGCCAACGGTTTGGTTGGTGGTTTCTCCAGAATCATGAAGGAGGAGGGTGTCGGTTCTTTCTACAACGGTTTCACCCCAATCTTGTTCAAGCAGATTCCATACAACATTGCTAAGTTCTTGGTCTACGAGAGAGCCGCCGAGCTTTACTACGGTTTCATCCCAACTCCAAAGAAGGACTTGTCCCAGGGTACTCACACCATTGTCAACTTGGCTTCTGGTTTGACCGCCGGTTTCGCCGCTGCTATTGTTTCCCAGCCAGCTGACACTTTGTTGTCCAAGGTCAACAAGACCAAGAAGGCTCCAGGTCAGTCCACTCTCGGCTTGCTTGCCCAGTTGGCTGGTGAGCTCGGTGTTGTTGGTTCCTTCGCCGGTTTGCCAACCAGATTGGTCATGGTCGGTACCTTGACCTCCTTGCAGTTCACCATCTACGGTTCTTTGAAGCCAGCTTTGAACTGTCCACCATCCATCGAGATTGGCGGTAAGGGTCACTAAGCTTGGGTTTCCTCAACCACCTTCCTTATATTCAGAATGATAGAATGACTTATTTTTTCCTCTCTAAAATTTAGGATACAGCTGGGAACGGTTTTTGATCCATGTAGTTCTCCAGTTCCTTGTCAAGGTCTTCGGCAGTCACCTTGGGCTTACTCTGACTGGTGACAGTGGCAGCATGACCTGGTTCTGGTTCATCGGCATTCATGTAGGCATCAAGCTCATTGTCCAAGTCTGCAGCAGTTGCCTTCTTTATTGGGCCACCTCTTGTCTTTTCTCTTCTCGGACGCCGTTCTTGAGGTACCGCTCTAACCCTCAAAGGTTTGATGAGCTCAACATTGATGGTCTGTCCAGCCGCCTTGCGGCCATCAAAGTCCTCGACAGCAGCAGCGTTATCCTCGAGTCTATAATACTGAGCATATGCTGTACCGGTACTGCGCCCTGCACGGTCAAACTCGATGTAGTGAAAGGTCAATCGACCAACACGGTTCAGCAACTCTCCGAGTTCTTCCTCTGTGACACTATAGTGGAGGTTGGTGATCTTGATGTAGTGCCTTCCCTGAATCAATCTCTGGAGCCTAGATTCCCTTCTGCCATCGTCTCTATCTCTGTAGTCACTTCTCCGGACTCCCTCACGCGAACGGTCTCTTGCTTCGTCCCTTGGTGCTGTTCTTCTCCGTCTTCTTCCTCCTCTGGAGTCTGATCCACGTTCTGGTTTGGAGTCGCCGATGATCTCATCAAGAGATTTTTCCAATGCACCTTCCATTGGTTTTGTTTTGTGTTTTTGGGGGGCCAGAAAGGGAAGTCTCCCCAGCCTTGCGTCAGAAAAACGTCGACATATGATGTGGCCCTACCAAATCTTGTCACTTTCAAAGTATATGATCTCTATATAGCAGAGACGTCTTCGAAGACGTCTTTGAATCTCTGTTCGTTGTACTGGACAGATTTCTTGAGCTCTTCGATCCCGCTTCGGTACTTTTGATCGATATAAACCAGGTTACCGTAGGTGACACACAGTCTGTAGGCGGCCTCTGAAGAAATAGCAGCCATTTGGGACCCCTGTGTCATCAAGAACTTGTTCACGATCTCAGCTATCTTGGTAGACTTGTACTTGGCTGCATAGATACTGTAGTTGAGCACAACAGTGGACATGGAGTTGGCAACATTGACAGAATGCTTCCCTGTCTCGGCAGTCAATGCCATGATGTTGAGCACACGAGTAGCAATACCCAGATCAGTAATAATGGCTTCTCCCCATTTCTGATTTAAGAACACATTGCAAATACAACGCATCGTCATGAATAACAAAGGTGGGTGCGATGGAATCAATCCTTTATCGAAGATCAACGCAAGAATATCTGGCGGTTTCTCCAGCCTTGGAACGATGGAACGGAAGACATCAAAGCCTGGGAGAGGAGACTCCCATGTGCTAATGATGGTAAATGCAATTGGCAACAAATGTACTGCATCTGTGGATTTCAGAGCTTCATCGATGGATGAGAGCTGTGCATCATTAAACGACTTCTCCTTTTCGTTGAACTTGATAATACCTTTCATCAAAGCTGCTGTGTTCCCTGTGGTAAAACCCAAGTATTCTGTATGAGGAATCACTTTTGCACGTCTCTTGTCAGCGTATGGATTGACAGTTTCTGAGGCCTGATTGATGGTCACACCTTGTGTGTTTTTAGAGATGAAATCAACAATCTGGTCTGTGAAGGATAATGAAAGTTCATTTAACTCCAAAAATCTTGTAGCAGCAGTGTATGGATTTTCAGATAGATTATAAGGAAGTTTTAGAGGAGGCGCGCCTTCTTTGATATCAACATCAAAGACATAATCCCACTTTTCCCCGTTAAATTCCTGCTTTTGATCACTTGTGGCCCCACTTACAACTTCACCGATCTTGATCCATTTGCCCTCAGTCCATTGATGAGCTTCATTGACTCCAGTAGTTGACTTGACAACGACAACCTGGCCTTCCTTGGCGCCTGGAGAATCCAAAACTTCTGGTGCGGCAATCTTTGACTCATCAAAGGATTGTGAATTCAATGCCATACTCTCAACAGCTTCTTTCAAGGCATCAATCTCATATTGTGGTGCAAATCTCTCCTCGCACTTTGTGAAAATGCGAACCATACCATCACTACTTCCGGACACAATATCGTCATTTGGTTGGACGGCAACAGACCACACGGAGACACATGGTAACGTAATGACTTGAATCATGTTGCCTGAACGCCAGATTCGGATTGTTCTGTCTTCACCAGTAGTGACAAAATCGCCATTGGACAACATTTCAACGTCATAAACGAATGATTCATGTCCGACCAGCTCTTGTAGCAGAGTTCCTTCAAAAGTGGTCACTCTGACAGTCCCATCATTGGATGCACTGGCAAAGCCCTCACCGTTGGGCAAAATGTACAATGCTCTAATCACATCCTTGTGGCCAACAAATGTCTTGATCTCCTTATTCTTATGCCACAGTTTGATTGTCTTGTCAGCAGAACAGGTGAGGTAGCGATCATTGTCCAGCAACTTCACATCCCAAACCGAGGCACTGTGTCCATTGAGAGTATACTCCAGCCTATTGTTCTCCCATACACGAGCAGTTGTATCCCAGGAGCCACTGATGACCTGTTTGCCATTGGTGTCGAGACAACACACATTGGCCTCGTGGCCGATCAACACAAAGTTCGGGTCGGTGTTCTCAGGAGCGTATACATCGGTGATGTTTATCATGCAATCTTGTCCAGCAGATATGATGGATGAGCTCAAGGAATCGAATGCCAATGCATTGACAAAAGTTGTGGTGGCAAAGTTTGTCTTTGGGTTCCACAAGCCTTCCTTGGTCCAGACGCGAACGGTTCCATCACGAGAGGCGGATATAATAGTATCATTGAAAGGGGCCACTACATCTCGAACGTCACCACTGTGAGCCTCCAACGATGCTGATAACTTAAAACTCATTTTGTTGCAGAAAGAAGGGGCGATGTTTAAACGCGCCGTTGAAAGATCGATATTTTTATCATTTGCATCCGAACACCAAGTTTAGGAGGAAACAAACTTGTTGACACTCGAATATCTTCATGTTTGCTCATGTTTGTTTATTCAGAGGATTAGTTGGTAGGTTTGGCTATCAGCTATTGCTTTCTTTTCATTCAATCTATCATCGTACGCTGGCTAAATACATCCATTGCGAGACGATTCAAGCGAATAGACATTCAAGGAAGACACAAAAACACCAGTTACTCCCCCGCATATACCCAGAAATTTACGAGACTGCTTGAGAGAGTAGTTGTCACCCGAGAGGTACAAGCTTTACATATAGTGTCCCCGCCATGATGGGGGCAAACTGTGCTAAATTCCCCGTACAGGATGACAAACGTTACAACACCAACAACAATGGTTCCATGATCCATCCCTCGCAATGCCGGTCAGGGAAAGGAAACTACGTCCTATAGAAAAAAAGAGCTTCTAGGCCAATTACACGGATGTGGCTTCTATTACTCCAGTGATATGAGCTTCTTCACCAACATCAATAGGGCTTGTTTTTGTGAAGGAAGAGATGTACAAACTTGTCGCGTCCCAATGATGCCTCATAATGCGGTTGACCCCCCCCCCCCACATCGGTGCACAATGTGGCGCCTACCGTAGCGCGAACTCGCTCGATATATACCTGGCGCTGGTTTTGATGGCTCTTGTTTTTCCCTCCCTTCCAAAGAAAGAACACAAGACAGAAATCAAAGGGACGATGGCGACTCCATTGCTCTACGCCAAGTTCGACGACGGCTACGTCTTCAAGCTCGCACATGCCGAATCCTCTGCCCTTCACATTGGTCTCAACGGGTCACAGCTGGTCAAGCCAGAGCTTTTCCCAGTGTCTGGCATCAACCAGATCGCTGCCATCATTGGTATCATCAGACTGCGCTCTTCAAGATACATTATCGTGGCTTCGAAGACACAGGAGGTTGGAAAGATCCGCGATGACTCGCTGTTGAAAGTTGTGGAGTATAAGGTTCTCCCATTGTCCAACTCATTTCTTAAAGACGACGACGAGCAGAAGTATCTCGAGCTTCTCAAGTACCATCTCGACTCCGCCCCTCTTTACTTCTCTTATACGTACGACTTGACCAACTCTCATCAGAGATTGTCAGCAAGCTCAACTCACCAGCCATCCTGGAAGTCTGCTGACTTGAGATTTTTCTGGAACCACTATGTAACTGAGGAACTGATTAAGTTGGCACAAGATAACACCCGTGTTGACCCATTCATCGTGCCAATGGTATACGGTTATGTCAATATTGCCCATACCACAGTCAACATGAAGCCAATTTCCTTTGGTATCATCACCAGAAGAAGCAGACTTAGAGCAGGTACCAGATACTTCCGTCGTGGTATTGACGCCAGCGGTAACGTGGCAAACTACAACGAGACAGAACAACTCTTGATCTTACACACCGCAAAGGACTCGTTTGAGACATACAGTTATATCCAGACGAGGGGCTCGGTCCCTGTTTACTGGGCAGAAGTGAACAACTTGAAGTACAAGCCAGATTTGAGCATCGGTGAACCACCACTTGAGGCAACAAGACAGCACTTTGACGAACAGCTTGCTCTGTATGGTGAGAATTATCTTGTCAACCTTGTGAACTCGAAAGGATACGAGTTTCCAGTCAAGAATGCGTATGAAAACATTGTCGAAGCTCTTAACGATCCAAAGTTACATTACGTCTACTTTGACTACCACCACGAATGCAGATCTTTGAAATGGCATAGGGTCAAGATTCTTATCGACCATTTGGTTCAACTGGGCCTTTCAAGTGAAGACTTTTATCATGAGCACAGAATCGATGGTATTTGCAAGGTCGTCCACACCCAGAAGTCCGTTGTGCGTACCAACTGTATGGACTGTCTTGACAGAACAAATGTGGTCCAATCTACATTGGCACACTGGGTCCTTCAGAAGCAGTTTGAGATCAGTGGGGTCCTTTCTCCGGGTCAAGTTTGGGAAACTGACAAGTCCCTCTTATTCAAGTTCCAAAACATGTGGGCTGACAATGCTGATGCAGTTAGCAAGTCATATTCGGGCACAGGTGCCCTCAAGACAGATTATACAAGAACTGGTAAGAGAACAAAGGCAGGTGCTCTGAACGATTTGATGAATTCCATCACCAGATACTACAAGAACAACTTACGTGACGGTTCCAGACAGGATTCATACGATCTTTTCCTTGGCCAGTTCACTCCATACGAAGCAGTTTCGTCTCCATTTGAAGACAAAAGACCTCCGTTTATCCAAGCGGTTCCTTACATCTTCTTGGCATCTTCTGTTCTGCTCTTAGCTACCATTATCTTCCCCAGAGGCTCTCTGGGAAGTTTCAAGAACTTGTTCTTGTTGACATCTTGTATTACTGCCCTTGGCTTCTCAGGAAACTATCTATTGAAGAACGGATTGCAATTTGTGAACTGGCCAAAGTTGGTTGATTTGGACTTCTTGATCAAGCGTGATATCTTTGCCGACGGTAAGGTGTCCGGCACAAAATTCATTAAGAGCTCCAAGTTCCAGAGCCCAAGTCAATCCAAGACCGATTGAATCCCATCTTCTTCTATATGTCTCTTTTTTCTCTCCCTTTATTCAATATATTAAAGTTAGACTATCTATGCGAGAATGTTCTTAACAAATCCAGCGGTGTCATCGGCCCTCATCAGTGCTTCTCCAACGAGGAATCCGTGAACATCATCACCGTACTTCCCAGCATCTTCTTTAGAGGTGATTCCCGAGAGAGCAATCAAAAGTGCACCTTGTGGTGTCATGTCAGTAAGAGAAGAAGTGGTTCCGAGGTCAACATGGAAAGAATGCAGATCTCTGTTATTGACACCAATAACCTTTGGATTAAGAGTCAAGGCTCTCTCAAACTCTTCTTTAGAGCTCACTTCAACCAATGGCTCCATACCAAGGCTGACTGAATATGTGTAAAGGGCCTTCAAAGTTGTGTCATCTAACATCTTCACAATTAACAGCACACTATCAGCACCCGCGAGTCTTGCTTCAAGAATCTGGTATTCGGAGAAGATGAACTCTTTTCTCAAAACCGCTGGTCTTTCCTCCATCGAGCTCACAATCTGGCGCACATTTTTAAGGTCATCCAATGATCCCTTGAACCAATGTGGCTCTGTCAAGACAGAAATAGCCGCAGCACCAACAGAAGCATATTGCAAAGCCTGAGCAGCAGCATTGGCCTGAAGATCGATTGGACCCTTGGATGGAGATGCTCTCTTAACCTCAGCAATCAGTGCTTTTTTGAAAGGACTCTTCTGGAGTCTCTGGTAGAAGTTGATGAGGGGTGGGGCCAACCCGAGTTCCAAATTCTTCTTGAGGTCTTCGAACTTATACCCAGGAATCTTTTGTTGTTCTTGAACGTCATTTTGTCTCTGTTCGTAGATCTTGTGAAGAATAGAGGTTTTGACCTTCTTGGAGTTACCATTCTCTGTGGAAGCATTAGATGTGAGATCAGCCTCGTCCCAGACAGGGCTCTTGTAGGACAAAATGTTTCTCATCATCAAATGTCCCTCCTCTGTTAAAATACTCTCGGGATGGAACTGGACACCTTCTATCGTGTACTTCTTGTGACGAACGCCCATGATGATACCAGTGTCTGTTCTGGCAGTGACTTCGAGGTCATCAGGCAAAGATATAGCAGTACCAGCAAGGGAGTGGTATCTTGTAACCGCAATACCCTGAGGGACATTCTGGAACATTCCCTTTCCATCGTGCGTGATGGTAGAGGTCTTTCCGTGGACAATTTCGCCAGCATAGGTAACCTCACCACCAAAGACACTGAACATGCACTGCTGTCCCATGCAAATACCAAAGATTGGTTTCTTTCCGGTAAAGTACCTGATAGCATCTCTGGAAATACCGGCATCTGTGAGAGGATGGCCTGGACCGGGAGAGATGAGTAAGATGTCCGGGTTCAATTCTTCAATCTCTTCAACGGTGATCTTGTCGTTTCTGAACACGTCGACAGTAGCACCCTCCTGGCAGAGGTACTCGTAGAGGTTCCAGGTGAAAGAGTCGTAGTTGTCAATGAGAACGACGTACGGCATCTTTTTATGTCTTCTGTTCAAACAGGTAGCTAAAAGTCGGTGGTCTCAATCAACCTTGAGTCATTTCTCCCGCTAGTAACAGAAGATGGTGTACGGGTGTGATTGACAAGAGCCGAGAATAAGTTACCCGGCCTAAAACGCGACGCGTGTCGGATCGGGAATTTTCATAACGCGCTGAAACAACCAACAACATGTAAGAGAGATGCTCACTGTTCTTTCCTAGTCCCCTCATCACGTCTCATAGATCATGTCCGTCACGTCTGCTGTGCTCAGAAAGAGAAAAACTCTCAAGAAGGGTATCCAGTTCACCCTTATGGTTGTTGGCCAGTCCGGTACTGGAAGATCCACATTCATCAACTCGCTCTGTGGTCAAGAGGTTGTTGACACATCGAGCACCATTCCTGCCCCAACGGATAGCTCTGGAGACCGTGACTTCCACCTCAGAGAAGAGCAAGTTGAGCTTGAGGACAACGAGGGAATTAAGATCTCTCTTTCTCTCATTGACACCCCAGGCTTTGGTGACTCTCTGGACAACTCCTCCAGCTTCAACATCATCACCGACTTTATCAAACATCAGTACGACGAGGTTTTGGTGGAAGAAAGCAGAGTGAGAAGAAACCCAAGATTTAAAGACTCAAGGGTGCATGCTGTGATCTACTTCATCAATCCAACCGGTCACGGTCTCAAGGAGATAGATATTGAATTGCTCAAAAAGCTCTCTGGTCTTGTTAATGTCGTTCCAGTTATCAGCAAGTCTGATTCTTTGACACGCGAGGAACTTATTCTCAACAAAAAGCTCATTCTCGAAGATCTGAAGCACCACCAGATTGAGTATTACGACTTCCCTTATGACTTGGAGAATGATGACACCGAAACGATTGACACCAACTCTTATCTCAGATCTCTGATTCCCTTCTCTGTTGTTGGCTCAAACCAGGTGTTTGAGGTCGGTGGAGAACTCATCAGAGGCAGAAAATACCCATGGGGATTCATCAACATTGAAGACCACGAACTCTCGGACTTTGTGATACTGAGAAACCTTCTTCTTATCTCCCACCTCCAAGACTTGAAAGACTATACACATGAGATTCTCTACGAGAAGTACAGAACGGAGGCACTCTCCGGTGGAGGTCTCCCAGATCACTTGCAGGGCCAAGTGTCTGCACCATCCATGGGCACACCTTCCCTAAAGTCTCCTTACATCAAGCAGGAGAACGACTCTGGCTCCTTAAACTCTCCATCTCTTAACAGTAACCACAACGACACGTACCTTGCCCGTGAGGAGCAGATCAGACTCGAAGAAGAGAGACTCAAGGCCTTTGAAGAGCGAGTGCAGAAGGACTTGATGCAGAAGAAGAAGGAATTGATGGAGAGGGAACGCGAATTGAAGGAGATCGAGGAAAGACTTGAGAGGGAGGCCCAAATTAAGAAAGAGAGTGCTGCTGAGGCTATCTAGTGTTTATTTGTTTTTTCTTATTTGTGTGTGGAAAAGACGTTCTGACTTTATTTGCCCTAAAGTGATGTAGAATTGTAATGGGCCACATCTATGAACAAAAATTTCAAAAAACCTCAAATTTCTCGAGTCCTCCTCTTCGCAACGACATCTTGGAACTTCTTAGTGTGAGTGCTGTGAGTGATCGCTACTGCTTGCAGGCTGGTCCCTGAAAGCAATTGCCCTCTCTCTCTCTCTCTCTCTCTTCTGTGCATTCTGATGAGTCACAAGATAGGGACAACTGAGCTTAATGCTTGAAGAGAAACGTCTTACGCAAGTTTTTAGTAGAACTTTTGCATCACTGATAATGCTCAGGAGAGAGAGAGAAAAAAAAAGAAAGGCAGATGACTTTTGTGTGGAGAACTGGCTTTGGAAGACTGATAGATTTACTAACCGAGTTGTATAGTACCATACACAGGACGAAACATTTTCTTCAATTGTAAGAGCCAGCGAAGCTGTAGTGAATGATACGAATATAGAATAGATTCTCGACAATTCAACTGAGGGTCTCTATCGGAAAAGCAAGGAAGTTGTACCAACTTTACCAAGTTGAAAGCTATGAAATGTTCTGTCACGTGAACAATCTGTCTTGATTTTGATTGTCCGAATTAGGAAATATTCCGCAAGCCCACTAGCCAGGAGTGAAAAATGTTGATCATGGTGAAGGTACTCAAAGTCGACACAAAAACGGCACCAAAAGGCACAAAAAGGAGATGTACAAGTCTCTTCCAAAGTCCCGTCTTTCGAGACATGTGGAGCGTCTGAATCTGTTATCCTCCGGCGCAGGCTCTGTGGTGGTGTCGCCGGAAGTGAAGAGCATTGAGCTCATCCTCAAGAACAGAACCCCAGATGGACACATGGGACCCAGGTATGTTGGGCTTACAGGACTGAATTTCACACATACTAACATTTCGATAGACGATTCTGGAGAGAGAACTTACCGAGAGTGCAATACCATAACCCAGCGCTCCCGATTAGCGTTGTGAGAGTGGAGCCAGAGGCCGGTGAATTCAAGAAGGTTCCGGCCCTTCTAAAGATCTTCTATCGTACGTATATCTTAGAGATGGAGAGTGAATGTGTACTAACAACTGTCTTTAGAGGACGGATCCGTCAAGGAAACTGACGTCAAGCACAAACACTCATCCGAGATTCTTGAGGAGTTCATCAAGCTTACTAAAGCCGAGCCGGCCCAAGAAGTGGTGATTGGTGAAAACTAGGAAGACAGGCATATATATTTTAACGACTCTGTACATATAAAAAGGCGATTGGATGAAGTTTGTTGTAGAAGAAAGACGAGTCAAAGCTGCGCGACTCGGGATCGCCAGAGCGACTCTGGAAGGCTTCCCCTGGGCCGATCTTTTGGCAGAACTTGCTTGTTGCAACCACCGAGTGGGATGGAAAAAAAGGTATCTCCTCTTTGCTCTCTACTCCGTTCCATTCAAAGAGCCCCGCCCATTTCATTGAAACAGGTATGGCACTTTCCCTTGATCTAGCCACTGGCCTTGTTCTGGTGCGTTCTTCTCTCCACCCCCGCCTTTTCTTATCTTCAAGCTCATCGCTAACTCATTATTAGGGCATTTCGCTCAGTAAGAAGCACATTATCGACTCATTCGTCAAGGTCCCGATTGGGATCCTTCTCATGCTTGCAATTCTCTATGGTGTCAATGAGATCATTATTTTAACAACAATCAACTTCCCAACGGCGGTGACATGTATGTTACTCCTCTACTTGGCCCTTATCACCTGTTCTCAATTCCTTGGAACACACAAGACATCCAAAATCGTCAATATCATTAATATCCCTGCAGGTTTTGCGCTAAGATGGATCAATATCTTCTTCACACCTGCTTTCGTTCCTCTTCCTCTAAGCAACAAGATCAGCGCTAAAGAAGCACTCACCATAGCCGCGGTCTTCATCGTTGGATTCATGTTGGCGATGGCGGGTATGGCCTATTTCACTGTCGCTTTACAAGGACTCCTGAAGAAGGGAAGAAGATCGGATGTGCAGAGAGCCGAGGAGCTGAATCTTTTGGACGAAGGTGGCCAGTCTTCTGCTCTTCAGACAGATGAGGGTGTGAGTCTAAGTGGTCCTGCATACAAGAAGGACTCTGAAGTGATGGCTAGAACAGCTTCAGTAGCCGAGTCTATTGAATTGTTTTCTCCTACAAACACTGAGGCGAGAATGGCTCTTGATAGCGTCCCACCCACCATCATTGACGACATTGCAAGGGGCGATGAAGACGAAGCCGAGATTGAGTACCGCAAATCGATGGAGTATATTCATGAGGACTTCCTCCGGTCTTCTTCAGAACCCAACAGATCCTCTGATTTTCTTCAAACACTCGCCCCTGTGGCACGGCCTTCCAAAGCCGTTAATCCAAGTGTGGAGATATCAGTACAAACAGGAAGCAAACTTATCTGCAAAAGGGCCGTTATCATTCAATCACCATCAAAGCTTGGAGATAGACACGTTGTTATTGGCCATTTTGTCCACAAGAATTTCGACTACCTTGTGTTCTTTGTCCTGTTTATCATCTCACTCCCCATCTACTTCAGACTTGATTATGCCATGTTACTTCACCTCTCTATCTCTATTTTCACTTTTCTGTTCATGATCAACTTTTCAACGCCAAAATGGAAAAAGTTTCTTCACCCAGTTCTGTTCTCAGTTTGTCTTTCTTGGCTCTTATACCTTGCCTTTTGTGGCATGAACCACGACAACTTTTTTGACACTCTAAGGCAGTACAAGACTGGGAGAAACTACCTGAAGTTGTTCAATCACAGAGATAATAGCGATTGGCCAGGTGCCGGTGATGTGTTCTCCAGTCTAATGGACTGCTCGATTGTTTCGTTGGCAATTCCAATGTACACTTACAGAAACGACTTGAAGCGCCACTTTTTCGTCCTTTTGGGTCCAATTTTGCTGATGACATTTACCAACTACTTCATTTACCCACCACTGTGCTATCATTTGGGAATCTCAGCTGATATGTCACTTGGTTTCGCCGGGCGTTCCGTGACTCTTGCCTTAGGCACTCCCTTTGTCGAAGCCATTGGAGGCTCGCAACAACTGATGGCTTGCACCACTGTGGTTACCGGGATCCTTGGTGCGCTTCTGGGGCAGTTTCTTCTTGGCCCCAAGGTGCTTCGCATCAGGGAAGACGATTATGTGACGCGGGGTATCACGTTGGGACTCAATTGCAGCGCAATTGCAACAGCTCATCTGTTAAGTATCGACCCAAGAGCAGGTGCCATGAGCTCGCTTGCCTTTACCTTGTTTGGTACTTTCATGGTAATTCTTGGAAGTATTCCACCTCTCGCTAATGTTTTAAAAGGATGGGTTGGTTTGTAATGAAATTCTTTTGCGCACGTTTTCTTAGTTGCAGTAGCATGTGATGGTGTTGCCCCCTACCCGAAGAGCTGGAAACAAAAACAAAAACAAAAACAAACGTGGTCATTTCTTCTTCACGATCCCCGGCCCCCTTCGAAATAGAGATTGACAATGTCTTTGACTGAGCATATTGCCCAGCTGGAGCCTCTGCTCACTCCAATCCTGGATCAAATACGCCCACTGATGGCTCTTCTTCCACAACCGCTCGTCGATCTAGGAAGAGAATACTACACACCAGTCGTTTTTGACCCAATTGTTCTTCAGCTCGCAATCTTCTCTCCCGAGAATGCCCTCATTCTCCAGCAATTCATCTCGAAGACTCTTTCACTAGGTATCCTTTCCTTCTCGTCAATTGTGAAGCTCCCGCAGATCATCGCCATTGTTTCCCAGTCATCTGCCAAGGGCCTTTCCTTCCTAAGTATTTTCTTGGAGACGGCTTCGTATTTGATCACGGTGGCTTATAACTTCAGACAGAACATCAGCTTTATGGCCTTTGGTGAAGTCGCCTTTGTTGCTCTCCAGAATTTTATCATCATGATGCTCATCCTCTACTACACTGGAAAGGGTAAGTTCATCAACCTCTTTGTTGGTATGATGGCCATGATGGCTTATTCTCTCTTTGGAGCACCACACAAGGAAAACATTGGTGTTCTTTCAAATGATGACGTGTCATTCCTGGCACATTTTGCTGTACCACTCACCATCCTCTCTAAGCTTCCGCAGATCATTAGAAACTTCAAGAGTAGATCTACTGGTGCTTTGTCATTGGCCTCTGTTGCCGCTGGACTTCTTGGAACATGTGTCAGACTTTTTACAGTTTTGAGCAGTGGAATCAAGGACAACCTGATTCTTATGGGATTCTTCGTGAGTGTTGGTCTCAATGCCATTTTATTCCTCCAGATTTTGCTCTTCAAGGCCAGTAAAAGGGTACCTTCTGAGAAGAAGAACAAGTGAACTTGTATTTAGAGCATATTCTAATTTGTTTTGACCTTCTCCACAACTCTGTCATGATATTCGACATTCATCAGCAGCACATGGCTCACAATCTCAAGAATCAGCATGAAGAGACTTGAGAGAATAGCCAAGCAGTAGTTTGAGATCGTCACACCAATGTCCAACCAACTTCCCTCCGTCTTCAACATGTAGAAGAAGTTAAGCGACAAGATATCCGAGGTTGAAATGATCAGGGTAGAAATGGTGTATGGCTTGATTCCCAACTTCACATTCAACACACCCAAAGCCGTTGAGAGGAGCACATAAGGAACTATCAGCTTCAACATCAAAAGTGCACCCATTGGAAATGGATCAAAGATCGGAATGAGTCTGTATACAGAGTCCAATGAGAAGGAAGAAATACTTGACACGTTTCCAGTGCCAAAGAACGCCACTTGCAAGAATAAGAATCCAATAACTGAGACGCGCAGGAGCTGAGAATAATTGCGCTCCTTTTTCTCCACTTGGTCGTCCTGGAATGAAGTAGTCTCAATACTGATCCATTGAAGTAAGAGAATAGAGAAGTTGATGTAGAACAAGGACTCAAAGGATATTGTCAAGATTATGAATGTAGGGGCAAATGTCAAGAAGATCATGAGAAGTCTCACACGGTAGTCATTGTGAGGCTTGAAATAGTGCAACAAAGGAAGTACGATCAAAGTAACACCAAAAATAACCCAGCCAAGAATTTGCGAGCCCTTTGGAAGACCTTCACGTGCTTGGAGCGCCAATGCAGACTTGTTGGTAACTGCTAGCATTAAAGGAATGAATCCGATTTGAATCGAAAGAATCGACTTGGTATAGAGGGTCAGTGTAGGAAACTGGGTATTATTATTTGCCTCAGAAATAATTTTGTAATAACCCCACATTCCCATTGCAGTGATAGCAGCCCCGGCAACGTTAATCTGGTAAAGGTCTTCGGTTTTAACAGCGTCAAAAAACGTGTAGACAGTCATTCCAAGGCATGTTATGAACCAAGGACCAAGAACATTGAGGGTAGAGATGCCCAAGAACACCGGGTAGAAGCCAAGTACCACAAAGAACGCACTGAATATCCAACGCTCCGAGAAACCATAGACAATTCCTTCATAAACCGAGATAATCACTATCAAATTTAAAACAATCTGGACAGTTGGGATCCCCTTGAAGAACTGTTGAAGTCCAGTCTTTAGAGCAGAATTATTCAAGACAATCTGATACCAGAACAACAGTGGAAACAAAAGATACATGTAGTAGTTGAACGGCGAACGTTGATAGAAGAGGATGTAGTTCATTGCTGCACCAATCGCTGTGAATACACCATAGACCAACGCCGATGGCTGGGTTGGAATGTCAGAGTCCAGGATAAACAACTGGAGGAAAATCACAAAGGAGTATGTGATCCACCCAACGAATCCCAAGGTGACAATAGAACGCAACATTAGCCAGTTGTAAGTAGTCAAGTAATAAAGACCATCAAGTGTGTGTTTAATGAGTTCTTCTGTGAGTGAAATTGCCTCCTGTTCTGTTTCCACGAGCAGTATCTTTGACATGGAAATCTTGTCAATGAGGTCTTGGATCTCTTCGGTGTATTGTGCGATTGGCTTCTCTTTAAAGTGACGGAATGGGGAGAAGAAGAATTGAGAATCCATCATCTCCTGTTCCTTGACATGGTACTGCTCAACAATACTCATAGCATTCTGAAACAAGGCCTTGAGTTTTGTCTCTTCAGACGCATTGATAAAGTCAAGCGGAAGCTCACCAACAGAGTTTGTAGGATAGTTGATACCTATGAGGTAAGACATGAGTGATGCAATGTCAGCTTGTTTAACGTCATGGCGACCAATATTGGCCAAGTTCCAGTTCTCTGTGTAGTCATCAAATACGGGCTCGTCATTGAAAACCGGTTTATTGATGCCAGCACCCCATGCAATTAGCGGAGTTCTCGTATTGTTCGGGTGGCCATCACCATGTGAACCGAAAGCAGACATACCATGGTCTGCGGTAAAGATAAATGCGGTTTTGTCGTCCTTGAAGAAGTTTTTTACAGCTTTTGTCAGCTTCTCAATCTCTCTGTCGATAAATACGACGTTGTCGTAATATTCTGCGGAGTAAGGTCTGTATGAGTGGCCTGCAGTGTCACAACCGAGGAGGTGAAGGAAGAAGACGGTTTGATCCTGGTGGATCTGATGGTGCAAAGCAGGGTCCTTCGTTGAGTTTTCGAAAAGGTCGTAGAGGTGAGTGAAGACATATTGATCAAGCTCAATGGATGACTGAGTAAAGTCTTCAAACTCGTGGCCGTACATCCAGGCGTCGACTTTGTTTGTGTCTGAGGCACCATCTTTGAACATTGGAAGAATGTCCGGTGATCCAAACGAGTACGAATGACGTGACTGGTTCAGCACGGAATCGAAATCCACAGGATTCTCCTTCCATCCTTTCGTAACAGCAGACACATCCTCGTAGAAGCCAGCGATCATTGCAACGTGTCCTGGACGCGACTCTGTAGGCATACGCGTGTGTGAGATACCGTAAGTGCCCTTTGTGAGCACAATGTCTCTGAGGAACGGAGCCAAGTGTTCGGTCTCTCCTGTGGTTGGATGTGTGATTCTGTCGAACGTGGTGTCTGCCCTGAGGCCGTCGCCTACGATGAGGAAGAGACGCTTGGCTGGGGCGCTCTCTGTTGAGAGATGCGGGCTCATCCCGTGGACCAAGGGCGACACGAAGTAGATGTCGAAGATGGACCAGAGGTAGAAAAGGTGGAATGCCACCCCAGAAAGGAGCAGTACTGACCGCTTGTTTTGGAAGATCATTGGTTCTCAGGAAGAAGACGAAGTAGACGAAGAAGATGGAAGGACACGTTTTTTTGGGCTAAGCTTTCGCGTTGTTATGAAAGCATAGGCGATTAGCCAAAGACAACCCTGGTGGTCCTGTGTATTGCGATGTGATCCGTGTTCATTTCTTAGCCAGTGTACCGTATAATTTCCAGGATAGAGCGAGAAATCGAATCTAAAGAGAAGTTCTGATGATATTCCGATATCCGGCGTTATCTCCGTATCGGATTGATAACCCCCCCTCCCTCCCCAGCAACAAAAAACAAATCTCTTCAGCATATCTCTTTGGCAACAACAACAACGACAACAAAAAAACGCTTCCACCACGGATATGGCTGGAAAACCACACACTGCAGAGACTCCGCTACTGTCGCCGTTCAATCAGGACACCGAAGAGGCGGTGGAGGACGATGACATTCGTCTTCTGCGTGCCTCCAGAGCCCATCACTCCACATTGGCATGGCACGCACGGCCTTCTGTGCTTGTGATCTGTGTGTGTGTCTTCCTCTTCTTCCTTCAAGAAAGCACAGGTCTGTCGAGTTTTGTGGTGGAGTTCATGTCTGCAGCGTGTCGCAGCGCCATGGCTGAAGACCCCGATCTCAAGACGTGCTCCGATGGCCGTATCCAGGCCCGTATCTCCACCCTTCAGATGCAGATGCTGCTTGTCAGTGGAGGGCTCTCATGCATTGTTGCTGGAAAGCTTGGAGAGATCTCAGACCGTGTTGGGCGCCGCAAGGTGCTCATCTATTGTGGTATATTGGCTGCTGCAATGCGTTTCTCCTATCTTTACATCCTCCATCCAGAGGGCCAATTCCACAAGAATCTCTTTGTATTCGCATTTTCTTTGGGTAACGGATTTGCCGGTGGAAATGTGGTTCTTCTTTCATTGTGCAGCAGCTATATTACAGACATTGTTGAGCCAAAACTGAGAACACGCGCACTTGGATTCATCATGGGCTCCTTCTACGCCGGAATGGGGCTCGGTCCACTGTTGGGCAGTTTCCTCGTGAGGGAAACAGGACAGCCTAGAATTGCACTTTGGGCCTCCGGTTTCCTTGCTGTTGTCTTTGTCCTCCTGCTCACATTTGGCCTCAAAGAATCCCGCCCAAAGCTTCTTCGAACCAGATCACAGTCCATGCACTTGATGAGAAAGGCGTCCTTTTGTTCGGAAAGATCTGTATCAGGAAGTCTCATCGAAAAGTCTACTGCAGCCATCATTGATGTATTTAAACCTCTCAGACTGCTTTGGCTTCCGCTGCATGAGGATCTGGGTTATATTCCTCGCTTCAATGTGATTGTTCTGGTCATTGTTGAATGTTGTCTCTTCTTTGTTGGTGTTTCTCAGGGATCAGTCCTTGTGATCTACGCTACCAATCGATTTTCCTTGAACTCTGAAAATTTGGGCTACTACATTTCCCTCGTTGGTATCTCCAAGACTGTGGCGCTTTACACCATCTGTCCATTTGTGCTGTGGGTGTTGAAACAGTTCTTCCGCCAGCAAACACACGCCCCAGACTGGGTCGACTTGTTGATTATCATCTTTGGGTCCTATAACGACCTCATTGCACCACTGATGATCAGTTATGCACCATCCATGTCTTGGATCTACGGTTCGGCCATTTTCGGTGCCATCGGTGCTCTTGTCACTCCCACAATCCAGAGTACCATTATGAAGTACTATCCAGAAACCAAATCAGGGGAAGTTTTTGGTGCAATTTCGCTGATTAAGAACATCTTTGTGATGATTGGCCCAACTGTTACTCTTCTTGTTTACACCAACACGGTGAGCTATAAACCCACACTCGTGTTCTTGTTCCTTGCTAGTGTTGTTGCCGCTGGAATCATCAGCTCTCACTTCCTCCGCTTGCATGAGGACACCATGTTGTCCAGATTTACTAAACCACAGCCGCAAAGCGGTATTGCGAGTGAAGCTGGTAGTGATAACGAATCTGAAGTTGGTTCTGTCCCTCCTTCTCCAATGAGGGCATACGATGTGGTGAGAAGAG
The DNA here is from genome assembly GCA_030563225.1 of Petasospora hungchunana. Taxonomy (NCBI): domain Eukaryota; kingdom Fungi; phylum Ascomycota; class Saccharomycetes; order Phaffomycetales; family Wickerhamomycetaceae; genus Petasospora; species Petasospora hungchunana. The sequence goes on along the minus strand of JAKUBL010000006.1, from coordinate 548,630 downwards.
GAAGTGCAGGTGGCGCTACTCCTCGCAACACAGTCAACTTTTGATATTTTCTTGATTATATCTACATTCTCTTATTTACAACATACAATAATTGACTCAATTGACTTTAGTTGAAACAAACAATACATTCAAACCTTGTTGACCCTGATGTCCTCAATATACTCGAGCTCCATCGATTTTTTACGATCGGCGTTCTCGACGTATTCGACATCAGCCTTCTCTTCCATAGTCAAGGTGTTCTCTTCAACTTCAACTCTAGCCTTTGGACCGTCAAAGATCTCAGCAATCTCCTCCAGGGAGCGACCCTTAGTCTCAGGGTAGAACACGTAACAATTGAGCAGCAGCACAAAGAGAACAACACAGAACAAAATATAGTATTTCCATCCAATCTGGTCCAAAGCGATAGAGTTACAGAAACCACCAATAATGACACCAGAGTTGGAAACAAAGTTACCCAGACTGATACCCTTTGCACGAAGTTCGAAAGTGTAGACTTCGGCTGTGTAAAGAGTTGCTAACGGAGTGAAACCCAAAGCATGGAAGAAGTAATAGATGTAAATGAAAGCAAGCACTGTTTGCCCATAAGCAGGGTTAGAGGTCTGGTCGAAACGAGCAGAGAAAGCAGTCCAGATAATATAAGATACCAACATACCAGAACAACAGAACAGGAAAAGGGTTCTTCTACCAAACCTGTCAACCATCATGGATCCAATAGACGAGAAAACCAAGTTGCAAATCTGAAGAGAACCGTTGATAGACGTCTGCTTTGTTGGGTTTGTAATACCAATGGATGTTAAAACAACAGTCATGTAGTAGGCAATGACCTGGTTACCACCCCACTGGTGTGCAATGGCGTTGGTGATAGCGATATGTGCTCTTTTCAGGTTTCCCTTACCGCGGAACAGATCCAACCAAGTACCCTTCTCGACAGATCTCTCCATCTCAATTGCTTGGACAATCTCGGAAAGCTCAATCTCGACAACTTTGGAGTTTTCGTTGCCACCTGCATGGAAGTCAACCAAAACCTTACGGGCCTTTGCCATTTGATCATGTGCAACATACCATCTTGGAGACTCTGGAACAAAGTAGATGAAAATACACTGAAGCAAAGGGAAAGCACCTTGAAGAATCGTTGGGATAATCCAAGCCCATTTGTCAGATCTCTTGGAAGTACCGAAACAAGTCCAAGAAGAGAGAATGGCACCAACAAAGTAGAAACTCTGGAAGAAGGAAGTAATCTTACCACGGTGGGTAGGGTAGGAGGTTTCCAGAACGAGCAAGGGTCCGGCAGTGGAACTGATGATACCTCCGATACCAACGATAAATCTAGAAACGATAAGCTGGGCCAGTGTTTTCGAAGAGGCTTGGATAATAGTGGCAATGATGATGATCACAGAACCAATGAGGATAGTCAACTTTCTCCCAAATTTGTCAGAGAGCCAAGCAGCATGGAAAGTGGCAACAAGGGAGCCAATTGGCATAGCAGCATTAATGAAGCCTCTCATAGTACCGACTGGGTTGTTGAACTCGGCCTTCCATGGCTTCAGTGCCTGCTCACCGTTCATCAAAGAACCATCAAAGCCAGATGTAGATGAAGAGAGAAGCGGAACCAGAAGAAGAAGGTTCAGCATGAGGAGGTGTCTTGTACGCCACCAGGACTGAGTATGCTCCTCGGAGATGGCCTTGGCAAGCGCTGGGCCGACTGTCTTGGTACCTACTGGGCCAGCCATAATTTTTTCCTTTGTTTCTTGTTTCTGATGTCTTGGCTCTACTTGAGGGGAAGGTACCGTGGCCTTTATATAGACCCCATTTTCACACTCTTTCTAATTCTGTTGGTCTCCTAGTAAAATAATTAAGGGACCCTCGGAGGAGCGGGGAGCTGGATCTAATCTGTGTTCGTCAGCGCGTAAGTCGGGCGGGGAACGGGGTAGCAACAAAGGATATGCGGTGGAGCAAGGGCCGCTTTTAATGCCGCTACAGGCAATCATGACGGTATACCAAGAGTTTTTTTTCCCGGAAGCGACAAGAAGAGAGTATACAGTCACAAAACAACAAAGAATGAGTCCTAAGCTTGACAAGCTCCACAGCCCTCACCCCCTTCCCCCGGACTTGACTACGTTGACTGTGTCAAAGATGGCACCTTTCTGTGGTCATTTGGGGGAGTCATGTTGGGAATAGTCATGTGGGGTGGGTGCGCGGATAGGCGGGGAGAGGCGCACTCAATCGGAGGAGCTCACCAATCGCAGCGCGTTAAAGGTTTCCAAATTCGGACGAGAAGTGGCGGATAACCCCACAATTCCCTATTTCCGCTGTGCTGTCCTTTGTTCTTAGGCTACCGGTTGGAAATTGCCTGATCTATGCTAAACTGCGCTATCTCCGTTCATCTCCGTGTTTGTGCAAAAGAGAAAGCCAAGCTACCACTGTCGTCACAGGGTGGCAGGGGAGTCACCTCAAAAAGCCGGACCGGAGTCGCGCGTCAGACAAAGGCGGAGACGCGGACCAGTAATAAAAAGGGAAAGGAATCCCCCACACAGAGAGACACACCCTTTTCTTTTGCACGCTCCCCCCCCCCCCAAAAAAAAAGAGAGCACTACACGCAATCATGGACTACGACGCTTCCAAGGCCGCACTTCTTCCGGATGTTCCTCCAACAGAGAAAAGACCAAACTTCCTTGTTGTTGTTGTCGACGATATGGGCTGGAGTGACGTTGGTTGCTTTGGCGGTGAGATCAAGACACCTAACATCGACGCATTGGGTTTCAAGGGTGTTCGTTTCACTGACTACCATGCTGCTGCCGCTTGCTCTCCAACCCGCTCAATGCTCCTGACTGGTACAGACAACCACCTCGTCGGTCTTGGTCAGTTGGCCGAGTTCACCAGAATGTCCAAGACTCATCAGGGTCAGCCTGGACACGAGGGTTTCCTTACCTTCAACACTGCAACACTTCCAGAGGTTCTCCAGGAGACCGGATATGCTACAATAATGTCCGGAAAGTGGCACTTGGGTCTCCGTCGTGCTAACTTCCCTTCCGCAAGAGGCTTTGAAAAGGCCTTCACGATGCTTACTGGCCAGGCAAACCACTTTGGATGGGAACCTCAGTTCGAGAAGGACCAGTACGGCTATTTTGTTGGTGAAAACAGATTCTACGCCGAGGGTCAATCATACGTCAAGAAACTTCCAAAGGGATTCTACTCCTCTGATTTCTTCGTTAGCAAGATGATCGAGTATATTGACGAGGAGCGTTCCCGTGATGATCTCGAGGACAGACCATTATTCATGTACCTTCCATTCTCTGCCCCACACTGGCCATTGCAAGTCCCAGAGAAATTCGACAACTACAAGGGTCGTTACGCTGAAGGTCCAGCCGCTCTGCGCAAGGAGCGTATGCGTACCATGGCAAAGATGGGACTCTGTGAAGAGGACATTGAAACCAGGGACACCTTCAACTACGCTGGCGTTGCTTGGGATGACTACAATGATGAGCAGAAGAACCATTTCACAAGGGCAATGGAGATCTACGCTGGTATGGTGGAGAACATTGATCACAATGTTGGCCGCCTCGTTGATCACTTGAAGAAAATTGGTGAGTACGACAACACCTACATTCTCTTCATGTCGGACAATGGTGCAGAGGGAAACTCTTACGAGGCTTACCCTGTCGTTGGTGAGAAAATCATGGGTCATATCAACAAGTTCTACGACAACTCCTATGAAAACATTGGAAAGCACAACTCTTTCGTCTGGTACGGTGAGAAGTGGGCTCAAGCTGGTACCGCACCTTGCAGACTCTTCAAGTCCGCATCCAGTGAAGGTGGAATTCGTGTTCCAGGTATTTTCTTCCATCCAAGCTTTGAGAAGAGAGGTATCAACGGTATCTCCAATTCCTTCTGTACTGTGATGGATGTCATGCCGACTTTCTTGGATTTGGCAAAAGCAGACAGACCTCCTCCATTCTACAGGGGAAGAACCATTGAGCCAATGCGTGGTATCAGTTGGGCCTCGTTCTTGGCTGAGGGGAAGTTAAAGGAGAAAATCTACCCAGATGATGTCCCTGTTGGTTGGGAACTTGTCGGTTCTGCTTGTCTTAGAAAGGGGCCTTGGAAAATCGTCTGGGAAAGACCTCCAATTGGTGCTGGCAAGTGGGAGCTCTTCAACATTGAGGAAGATCTTGGTGAGGTCCACGACTTGTCTGAGAAGCTTCCAGAAAAATTCAAAGAACTTATGCATGACTGGGAAACTTACAAGAAGGAAGTTGGAACTTTGGGCACAAAGGACGAGTGGGAACATGCTCCTGAAGCCGTTGATGAGTTTGATGATCCAGTTCAATGGATGAGACACGTTCAGACCGGTAAGCACTACAAGGGAAGTGCTGTTGAGTCTTCCTAACCACAATTGACTTGTGTGTGACTTTTATAGATATATACATCTTAACTGAAGAACTCAGAGAAAAGAAGATAGAAAAATTATCGGACAAAGGAACCGCGTATAATGCTGTCACTCCGCATGTTGGCACACCCAGACACCAGAGCCAATCTCAATTTCCCAACCTTGCGAGTTAAACTCCACCTTGGGACGCACTCGGCAGCAATTTGAAAGGGGCTGAGATTTGTTCAGTGCTCACACATTCTATCCTACACTCACAGTCTACATTGATCTGTTATTGGCTTTCTTGAGCAACACAGAGCACTCCAGGCCTACACAAGAGCCGCCACTTCAGCAAACCACTCACTGCATAATGGACTCGATCGTTGACCTCATACGGACCAACAGGGCATGGACGCTCACAGCTTTGTCATCCCTTATGTGTATTCTAGGTGCTACTACCATCTACCTTGATCTACTGGTCAGACTCTTCAAGCCACGCTCAACCTTCTCAATCCGCGCCAATGATCAGTTTCTCATATGTGGGTTCTCATTGAGTGCAGGCTCCTTGATACTGACGAGTCTTTACAAGCTGCTTCCAAAGGCACTCCACTATTTTGAGAAGGCCGCTAAGAAAAATTGCGAGGAGACTGGTGGAGAAGATGTATTGCCACTTCTTGACATGGGCCCAAACACTGCGGTCATGATTGTCTTCTTTACTGGTATTGCAATATGTGGAGGTCTTAACCACATGATACACTATTTCACTTCTGAGAGCATTGTTCATTGTGCCCATGGCGGCGAAGATGGGGGCAGTAGCCACTCTCATTCTCATTCTGACGAACACACGCATTCGCATTCGCATTCATCAAGTGGAGTTGAGGAGGATGAAGACGTCAAATATGTGCACTCTCACAATCATTCACACTTCCATCAACACTTTGACGAAGAGGCACAGCTTGTTGCACACGGAGCTCCGGTGGCCGTCTCGACGGAAGTCACCGAAGTTACACCTCTCACTGAAGGTTTAGATGCCCCAACGGCTTATGTTGTGGCCACACATGAACCTTCGACACCGACCAAACCCCAGCGTGGCTCTATATTTGGCATCATTGATAAGTTCGCACAGTCTCATTCGCCTTGCAAGGGCATTTATGACACAAAGTGTGATGGTCTGGCGTGTTTGAGCCATGAGCTTACGAATCGTGTGTCGAACGATATCCACAACCTGGACTTCTACCGAGACGTCTCGCAGCTGAGACATACGAAATCAGCCCTTGTTGTCTATACTTCGGGGATCTCGGAGAGTGTCGGAGAACACTCTGCGGTGACATATGGTACAGACACGAGTCCACATTCTGTCATTGCCTCTCAACCATCAAATATTAGACTCACTACAGAGCCAAATCTTGATCTTCATGCTGATCACAAGGATGATCATCATCACAGGATCACTACCCCTGTCTCTCGGCTGCTGTCGATTGGGCTTCAAACATGTCTTGCCTTGACACTCCACAAATTCCCTGAGGGTTTTATTACATATGCAACAACAGAGGCAGACCCTCAGCTAGGTCTTTCCATATTCCTATCTCTAGCCATTCACAACATTGTCGAAGGTTTCTCGATGGCTCTTCCGCTCTATCTGTCTCTCAACTCCCGTGCAAAAGCACTCAGTATCACAGTCATTCTCGGTGGACTTTCTCAGCCCATTGGAGCGGGAATAGCATATCTTGTTCTTGATGGTCGCAATCTGAAGGCAGATCAGTCTCTGAATGTCCTGGGTTGTCTAATGGGAACCACAAGTGGCTTCCTGATGGTCATAGCTCTACAGCTTTTCTCCTCGGCTATCACATTTGGCGGAAGCAGTGGGAAAGTCATCAGTTGGTGTATGGTTGGCGTATTTACGATACTTATGAGCGGTACACTCAGTGACTTCGCCAGCTAAATTGGTTATTTTGGATTGTATTGATTTGTAGCCAGGTCCACTGACGCGAAAAAACGGCGCGACCCAGAAACACCAAAACACGCGTCTCGAGTGGCAAGCCTCTCCATATCAAAAAGCATTCCCAACTATACAAAACAAAATGGAGAAACCAACTCCTAGAATCGACGGTTCCATGGTGTCATCATTCGCCAACAAGTCTGTGCGTTTCATCGGTCGCGTTGAGCAGATTAAACCGGGCTACACTCTGACCCTCTACACACCTTGTCCAGAGAACCCATCTGCCGAGAGATTCGACATCACCTACACATCCGATATTACCGTGCAGCAAGGTTTGTGGTATGATATTATTGCACGTATCTCAGATGCTGATGGCATCACGATTCGTGCCATTGACATTATCTCGCTTGGTAACACTGAGATCAACGAAAAGGGACTCGCGGGACTGATCAAGTTCACCCACAAAACCCCGGAAATCTTCTATGAGAGCGAGAATTGGTGAATTAATGTCTTTATGTTACTCTTATTTTTTGCGTCAACTACGCGTAGATCAATTGAGATAACTTGTGTGTATCAGTGGACCATAAACAAAAGAAGAGGAACCAAAACTAAACCTTGAACAAAACATGGAGCTGAGAGAGGAAAAGAAAGCATTTTTAGATGATGTATGGAGATCCAAGTTACAAACTAGGATCACCTGTGATGCAATGTGTGCGCTTAAGAAGTCGTTGTGTCTGTAGTAGAACTGGACAATGCCGACAACGTAGCAGACCAAACACGGGTACTTGGGTTGTACCAGCCGCCATTCTGGGATGGGAACAAAGCTGGAGAAGCCCAGTTTACGGCGGATGTGATTGTGTAGTCCCACCCCGGTGTGATGGTGGAGAGCTGCGCCAACGAAGTCGACAGGGAGGTGTAATACGTGACAGCGGAGGTTGGGAATTTTCTGGTCCACGTGGTTGCAGTAACAGTCGATCCTGGCTGAGTCTGCATTGGGGCATATCTGGTTTTGCCAGTCTGAGAGGTGTAGTACATGGAGAAGGACTTGGACAGCTGAGAAGCGGGAATCGTTGAGGTTTCGCCAGTATCCAAAGATGTCTGAGCACTAGGAGGGGAGGACTCATCTTCACCTGAAGGCTCGGCAGTGCCTGTCATTCCCTCCAATGTGAATCTCTCAGTGTAGTGGATTGTGTAGCCACCGTCATCTGTGACGACATCGTACACTTGAATGTAGTAGGAGCCATCGGCACCAATAGTCTTTGGAATTGACAAAGTGATAGAGTAACTATCCAAGTCACTTGAAGAAACCTCCTCGATTTTCGTACAGTTGATGGCATCGTTTGGACCGGTACATATGGAGAAGGTGTAGCTATTCAGATCGGTAAGAAGAGGACTGGCGTTGGATTCGATCCAGACGACTTCAACACTCACAGAGTCGCCAGATACTGTGTAAGAGGAATCCTTTGTCGGCTTTGAAATAGAGACGTCAGCAAGGACCGTACTGAAGAGGGTCAAGGCGGTAGCAAGTGGCTTGAGGAGCATTTTGGTTTTGTGGCCACAAAGAAGGGGAAGAGTGGAAGGAGCAAGAAGGAGAAGAAGTGTTTCTTTGCTTCAGCGTTTCAGTGGTGTGCCAATCTGGACAACGGGCAAACTCTTTTTCTATTCTGTGCTGCGAGAACCGGTGGCTTGTGGCGAAGGTTTTGCGGACTTGAAGGAATTTGTGTTCTCTCTGCAGAAGGAGGCTCGGCTAATGAAATCTGGTACACGCACACACCCGAGGACGCGAATATTGCTATTAATAGGTATTTCCTCATTGGAGATATTTTCCAACCTTTTCCATCAAGAAAAAAACTCAGCACTTTTCCAACCGAAGACAGGTGGATTCAACGGACACTCTTCCATACACGACAGCCAAGATGATGTACCTCAAGTCCATGCTCAAGGTCATCGACAACTCCGGTGCATTGATGGCTGAGTGCATCAAGGTGATGCGCAAGTCGCCCAAGAACTACGCTACCGTTGGGGATGAGATCGTGGTTGTCATCAAGAAGGCCCGCCCTATGAACGCCCAGATTACAGGTGCCTCCGCTTCTAACCGTGTCAAGAAGGGAGATGTCTGTCATGCTGTTGTTGTCAGAACGAAACAGCCGATCCAGAGACCGGATGGCTCCACCATCAGATTTGACGACAACGCCTGTGTACTCATCAACAAGAACTCCGAACCTATCGGTACGAGAATCTCATCTGTGGTGTCAAGAGAACTCAAGGAGAAGAACTTCAACAAGATCGTTACTATGGCTCCTAAGGCCCTCTGAATATTTTTCTCGTCATACACACTTTTTTGGTTTTTTATGGGTTCACGGCTTGTTTCTAATGATTGCACTTGTACATATGTTTTAAGAAAGAGGATTTTTCTGCATCAATGACTTTCCGTAAAACTATCTATGACGTTATCAAAGCTAGAAATGAGTCTCTCTGATCTGGAGTGTATGTCATCGCTGAGGTTCATGAGTTTGATAACGCCGTCCTCATCTTGTACTTCGTACCTCATCAGATCAACCATGTCTCGGGCAATGTTCCGGAGCTTTAGAATGTCCTTGCTGTGTGTGTTTCTGTGTGCCAGTCGTGTAAGGCGTTCGTTGATGTCAATTTCAAGTTGGCTTATTTGTGATGTGTATGACTCGGGAGAAGACGGTATGTCAGAGAAGCGGGACACTTTGCTGGAATTGTCGTAGTGCTCGTGATATTGATTCTCTTCTGTCGGTGTAGGAAGATGTACTGACCGTGTCTGATGACTCTTATTGGATTCCTGGAGCATATTGGCCATCTCATTGTGGATTTGTTCCAAGTGAGTAAGTTTGGTCTCGAATGCCCTCTGGAGCTCTTCACATTGGCTGAAGAGCCTGTCTATCCTGTCCCATCTCTTGTAGTCGTCATTCTCCTGGAGTATTTCGGTGGGTTTTGATGATATGGACGGCATGCTGACGTTGGCAATGGAGTTCTCCCTTGAGCGGGCCGTCGATTGTACCGGACTCGAAGTGAACATCTTGAGTGGGTTGACGTCTCGCCCCTTGTTGAGACCCACACCTATGCTTCGGAAGTGAAATTTCTGCGTATCAGAGTGGACAATGTGAGGCTCTAGGTCTGGCAGTTCCACGGGTGATGACATGTCTGTGTGTTGTGAAATAGAGAAAGAAGACTACGGGAATGTTTACTTTTCGTCATCTCGCGACTAACGTTGTCCTATGTTCATGAAATAAATATCACTTGCGGCCTCCAATCAGCTCTTCAAGTGCACTTTCCAGTTCGATGTTTCCCTTTCCAGCCACTCCATTCATTCTGTCAAGGTCTTTCTGGAACTGAGTTTCTCTATCCTTCTCCGAGATCGGTTTCTCTTTGACCACTACCCTCTGCTTGGCCGTTTGAATTTTGGCATTCTCGAGAAGGGAAACAAACTCTGGACCCAGTTGATATCTTTCACGAACTTCCTCTGGAGTATAGTGGTTCAAGTCCTCCACTATAGCCACAAATGTTGTCGGGTTGACGCTGGTCTTGATAGGGTTTCCCTCTTCCTGTGCCTTCTTCAGTATGCTTTCGAGCTGTGTGCGGTTTCGAAGAGTTCGAAGAGCCGGGTGATTCTGATCTAGTGTCAGTGGCACTTCTTCGACTCGTATTTGGCCGATTTTGGATGCGTTTACGTTGTTCTGCGGTTCCTGGCGCTGTTCTGCTGTCGGCGTTACCATCCTCTGTTGTAAAACAACTTTGTTCTTCGTTACAGGCTTTGTGAAGGCCGAACGCGAAGACACAGGAAGAACACGCTGCTTAGAAGCACCACTTCCCATTGTCTATCCTCCTTTCGGTTTCTTGGATGGTCTGGATGGTCTTTGTAGTCGAGAGACGATCCCCCCCCCCCCCCCCCCACAAAAACCAAAAGGGCGGTGGTCTTTAGTGACACGGGAATCTGCCAAAGGCGTTCTACTTGACTTAATTAATTGATTTAGATTAAGGATTCACTTCAAATCACAACCCTTGATCCTTTTTTTAGTCATGAGAATATAGCTTTCAACAGCTAACCTGCGTTCATGATCCAAGATGGCCAACTCCTTTGAACATTCCTCACACGTTTTCACCTTCATCAGCAAGACACTCTGATCTTTAGATGCGAATTGTTTAATATAATTGAGGCACTTCATTCTTTCATCCAAGAGCATAGCTTCTGATTTCATCGTCTCGCTGTGGAATAGCAGGTAGTCATCAGTGAATTTCTTCCAGACAATGTCGTCACTCACATCTTTGTCTCTTGGGAACACCGGGCGAGGTGGGGCGCAAGGGAACACAATATCATCGTCATCAGCGTCATTATCGTCGTCGTCATCATTTTCATCGTAAACATCAAAGATATGGGTAGTTTTGGTATCATCAGCGTGATCCTGTGCCTGTTTGGCCCGTTCGTGCAAAAGGTCATCGATGGGCTCTTCTTCCGTATCTCTCCTACCTGGTTCATCCACGACCATTGGCTCTCCAGTGCCTTCATCCGCTGTGTAAAACTCCGGTGACGTCTCTTTTCTTCGTCTCTTTGGATCTCTCTCGTCAACTGGTAAAGTTTCTCCGATTCCATTCATGTCGAATTGTCCATATGTTTGCGTCATTGGTGTCGTCTTCTTCAAGTCATTGAGATCGAAGTTACCATTCGTCTGAGTAAGAGGAGTGGTACTGTTCCAATCGCGTAACACAAATGCATCTTCCTCTTGGTTGCGATGCCTCTTAAGCGGGCTTCTTGGAACAGGATCATGAACCTCCGTGACTTCTGGTGATTCTGTTGTGTTTCTCGAATTTTCATGTGCATCGTTATCATTATCATTATTTCCAGCTTCGTTCTTGTCAGGTGAATCATCGGATGGACTTTCATCACTGCTGTCATCCAACAGGTCAACATAAGGAACAAATCTGACCTCTCTTAAATCATTTTCTTCAACCTGGCTTCTAAGTTCAGACTTGGATGGCCCACCCGATCCTCCAAATCTCGCAGATTTCCTTGTCTTACTCGGAGAATTTATGCTGTGATATCCTTTGGTGAAGCTTCTCTTAGTTTGATTGTGAAACAAGAATGGCGAAGATGCCGTTGAAGTTGAGTTTGTCTTCGTCGTGGAACTTGATGTAGAAGGGTTGCTTATGACAGGGTCTGAGGACTCTTTGCTGTGGTCAGGGCAGAACTTCTTGATATCTGGGTGGCTGCTGAATGGTGATCCACCTCCGAGACTTCTCTTACGAGAATGGGTTCTGTCAAATTTGTTCTTTCCTGTGTGCACACTTGTTGGAGATGGCTTTGATGTCAGTGGAATTTTACCGGTCTGAAACTTCAGTGGTTCTGCACTAGGCGAAAACTGTTTCTCTCCGGCAGCGTGATACTTTGGGGCTCGAGGAGTTGGTTGTGCCAGTTCATCCTTGAAGGTCTGTGCTTGCTTCTTCCATGGACCAGGGAGGTCCTGCGGAAACTGTGTCCCCGTCCGTGTGCTCTCTGTAAACACACTTGGTGGAGGTCCAGCAGTCTCTCTGGGAGGAGGATCTGCTCGCTGGAATGAAGACCCTGTTCTGGCGCCAGCTTGTGGCCTTGGTCGTGAGCCTGTAAAGCCAGCCGCCTCGCTAAATGCTTCATACGACGATTTCGTGTAGCTGGCCTTGGTGTGGTGGTATGCCTTGTCAAACTCATCTTGTCTGAACGCATTGGGGTAGCCATTGTATGGCTGTGATCCTGGCTGTGGCGGACGATCATAGAATGAGGTACGTGGCTTGGGATTGGTTGGTCGCATGGTATTGCAAGCAGGCCCAGGTTTGGACGGTGGAGGCTGCCGTGTGAAGAAAGTGGACTCTGTCCTTAGCTGCCTATTGTAAGCTGCTCTCTTTCCCGGGTCACTGAGAACGGTGTATGCCTCGTTGATCTTCTGAAAGCGCTCATGGGACTCCTCGGTCCTGGACTTGTCAGGGTGGTGTTTGAGAGCCAAGTCTCGAAACGCTCGCTTGATGGCTGCTGGACCCGCATCTGCACCGACGCCAAGCACCTCGTACAGCGTCATGTTGGCCCGTTGTCTGGCGGAAGAGCAGTGCTCTTTATAAATAGTGTCCTGAGGCGATCTTGTGATGCTAGGCCCCCCATCAAACGAGTTCGCGACTATGTATCGGAAGCCTGGAGAGGAGAAGAGTTTCGCGAATTTGCTGGGCTGGCTCTGTTTTTTCCATCTTTGGGCAATCACCGGGGCAACGAAAGATATATGCTGAACTCACCGTGCAGGCTTTTTAGACTGTTTGACGCTCTTCTAAAGTTTTTGAACTACCTTCATTAGCTATCTACACATCCTTTGACCCTTTCCGACCCCTTGTGTTGTCTTTCCCTTGCACTGTCTTAATCACTTGCTCTCCCGAGGCCCCAAAAAAAGCTTGTGACATATACACCAACAAAAGAGAACCCAAAACTGGCATTCATACCCAATTGGACCTTTGCTAATCTCTTGCACAGCAATAATGGACACACCACGCACAACTCCAGGCGTTCCTCTATTCTCACTGGTCCCGGAGACCCTCTCATCGCCGACCCCAACACCCCCGCCGCAACAGCAGCCTTCGCAGAACTCCCAGGCACCGTCGCTTCACCCTTCTAGCTCGAGTGTATCGGTCAGCAAGCTACCTCAGAAGTCTGCTGTCTCCAAGGGCAAGTATGGTCTTCAAGATTTCCAAGTGCTGAGGTCCCTAGGAACCGGCTCGTTTGGCCGTGTCCATCTGGCTCGCTCAGTTCATAATGGGAGATACTACGCCCTCAAAGTGTTGAAGAAGGAGAGAGTGGTGAAAATGAAACAAGTGGAGCACACAAATGACGAGCGCAGGATGCTTGCGCTGGTAGAACATCCATTCATCATTCGAATGTGGGGTACTTTCCAAGACTCGTTTGCTGTCTTCATGGTGATGGACTATATCGAAGGTGGTGAGTTGTTCACTCTGCTGAGAAAGTCACAAAGATTCCCCAATCCTGTGGCTAAGTTCTATGCTGCCGAAGTCTGTCTAGCACTCGAGTATCTTCACTCCCACAACATCATTTACAGAGACCTCAAGCCCGAAAACATCCTCTTAGACCGCAACGGACATATCAAGATCACAGACTTCGGATTCGCCAAAGAGGTACGAGATGTCACGTACACGCTTTGTGGAACTCCTGACTACATTGCCCCAGAAGTTGTAGCCACAAAACCTTATAACAAGTCCGTTGATTGGTGGTCCTTTGGTATTCTCATCTTTGAAATGCTCGCTGGTTACACCCCTTTCTACGATGCCTCGCCGATGAAAACGTATGAAAACATTCTTGCTGGTCAAGTTTCCTACCCAGACTATTTCCATCAGGATGCTCTAGATCTCCTGAGGAGATTAATCACAAAGAACCTGAGTGAACGTTTGGGAAATCTACAAAATGGCGTTCAGGACGTGAAATCACATCCCTGGTTCAGTGAAGTTGTATGGGAGAGACTTCTCAGCAGGGACATTGAAACCCCATATGAGCCCCCTGTCCAGCCTAACACGGGAGACACATCCCAATTCGACAGGTATCCCGAGGAGGAAACGAATTATGGTGCCACTGGAGCTGATCCCTTTGAGCATCTCTTCAAAGACTTCTGATCATTTTTTGTATTTTTTTCACGCATTAGTTTTGTTCCACGTGAAGCTGATTGAGTGCATACGTCTTGGATTGATGCATCACGACCCTTGCATTAAGTATGTGAACTCTTGTTTTGGGGACGATTACAAAGTCATATGTTAATCCCGATCAGTAGCTACCGCCTTCAGCAGCTTCGCAAATCCTGATGCAATGAACCCATGACGACTTCAATACCTGTTGAACCGTCAGTCTTTTGGATACATCTGGCTCCAGAATAGAGTAGAGCACGGTTTTTCTTGACTTGTAGCTCGCTCCACTTCTCAAGGACTCGATCGGTATAAAAGATCCTGCGCTTCCCTCTTTTGGTCTTTTGTCCAAAAACTCTTCGTAGAGATCTTCACCGAGCTTAGCAACAGACCACAAATACGTTCCAGTCGCCATTGTCAGATACAGCACACCAGCAGCCCAAACATCAACTGGTCTTGGATCATATTCGCTCTGCAAAAACTCCTCTGGGGCAACATAGGGCTCACTTCCACATGCGCCGGTGCTTAGGTGGACCTCGCGCTCCCATGCTGTTCTGAACACAGCTGCTGTTCCAAAGTCAGCAAGCTTTGCCACTCCACATTCTGTGAGCAAAACATTCTCTGGCTTGATGTCGCAATGGGCAACACCTTTGGAATGGCAATAGGCAATTCCCTTAATGATCTGCTTGAAGAAGCAGTCGGCCTCAGTCGGATGAAGTCCTTCTCGGTTTGTCTTGAGTATGTGAGAGTAGAGATCGCCTCCAGAGCAGTACTCCAAGACTTCAGAGTAGACGCCATCTGCGGAATGCATCAAATCCAGTGTGCGGACAATGTTGATGTGTTTCAAAGAGTTTGAAATGACAAACTCCGAAGTGAGTCTTGTGGAGAAGTGTGACGCTGTCTCTGAATCCTTGCGTCTGAGCTCCTTGACGGCATAGAAGAAGTCCTTCTTTGTTGCTGTATCCATCCTTGACACAAGCTTGACTGTTCCGTAAGCTCCCTTACCCACAATTCCTAGTGGTTTACCATACTTTTCTGTGAGCTTGTAGTTCCTCTCGACCGGGGGGGAAAGGGAGTCTGGTCTCTCTTCTCCCTTGTCGATGGCATCTACCAGCTTGTTGATGAGGGTCAACTGAGACTCGCCGATGGCGGCTTCCATGTGGAAGTCGGAGGAGTCCGAGTCTGTAGACTCATCATCTGACTCTGACAGCGTACTGTCGACCGTCTTGCGGGATTGTATGCTCAGTCTGCGTTGGAAGTCCATTCTGTTCTGCTCTGGAAGCATGGAAAAGGCTGCATCGGCGCCATCCCTGCTGGGTTTCCTCAGAATTCCTGACAATATGCGCCCAGATGGCTGTGGGATCTTCTCTGGTTTCGTTTTTTTGAGGATGTGCTCGTGTGTTCCATCGCTGAATATGCGAAGAGAGCCGTTATCAGAATACTGCACTGGCTCTCTCCTCGTCTCTTCGTCCAACACACCGAGATGTTGTACGGGTGGAGAAACAACGGGCACCAGAAGATGGTCGTCACCGGGCTCCTGCTTTGGGGACTTGAAGAGACTCTTGAAAGAGTTCGAAAGCGAGTGCTTGCGGGCAAGCGTCTCCTTTTCTGGCATTCAGAGCTGTTGGGTGTTGAAGGGTGGTGGTGATCGGTGAGATGGGGGACCCATTTCGCGTTATTGCCTTTGTTTAGAATTGGCTTCAAGATTTGCCGCTGTTATGAGTATTGTGCCTTGGGGACCTGTGATTGTTGGTATTACGAGGTATGTTAATTAATATCAGGATTTTTATGATTGTATTGTTGAGCTGAGGGTCGGTTAATGTGTCATCCATCACTAGCCCCTCCAAGTGGCACAAAAGACGAAACAGCGTACGATAAACACTAAACACTCCCAAGAACTACCCCCACAGACAAGAAAAAAAGAGAATGTCCAGTCTTCTACAATCATTGGTATCTTGCTGAATACCGCCTATAGCTGTTGATTTTTTACTCCGCTTTTCCCATAGTCCGATTCCTCGTCTCCACCTTCCCTGCGGGGCTGGTGTCACTTTAGGCGCGCCTCCACATAAGTACTTTCTCTCTCTCCAAACACACAGACACCAAAGACACGCCAAATGGGACCGATCAAAGCGTACTCCAAGCGAAGCAGAAACGGATGTGCAATGTGCAAGAGCAGACGGGTGAAGTGCGACGAGCAAAGGCCCGCTTGCATGCGCTGCTTAGTCCTCTCCCTACGGTGCGAATATCACCTTTTCGACCTCACCTGGGAAGACGAAACTGCCGAGCGTGGAGTCACGTTCGGGAGATCACTCGAGGCCCGTGAGAGGCTTAAGAATGGTCATAAGAACGACACTCTCAAGAACTACACAAGCTCGGTGCCACGCAGACTTCACTACCCTTTCATCAACGTTTCGGGCGATGAGCTACTCCAACTTCAAGACAGCCGTCAAATCGCTCCACCAGCACTCCCGGCAACCCAGTCGTCTCCCTTCGCTCACATCTTTGAGCAGGCACAAATCCCAACGCTAGCATCCAACTCCACGAAAAGACCAGACGCCTTTGACTTTATCTTCGATGATATCGACTCGATGCCCATCGTTTCTTTTGATGATCTCTTCCTCGATTCTTTTGCCGAGTTTCCTGTCACACAAGTCATCAACGCCCCGGAGCCGACCTTGGATCAGTTCTCATTCCAGCTTAATCACACAGAGAGTGCCATGATGAAGTATTTCATCGACTCGATTGCACCCGGCTGTGTTTGTTGCGAGGTGAAGTCCGATAACAAAAATGCCCTCAACAGTTACATCGCCCCAGAACTCAACCCGTATCTCCATCTAATTATCCCACTATCATTCAAATCTGAGCTACTAATGAAGACTGTTGTTTCCGCTTCCGCTGCACAGTTGTCGCTGCTCGGTGAGACCAAATATGAGTCACTGGCAGAGGATTATCTTCAAGAAGTCGTGTCCGCAATCCCGAAACTTATTGAGTCCAAATCTGATCTGGATGGGTGGGATGATGTGTTTGCAATTATCATCATGCTCTGCTTCATTGAAATCTCTGTGAGTTGCAATAACTCGTGGTTGGCACTGTTGAACTACGCCAAAGCTGTTCTTCGAGGATCGCATGCTGTTAAAGAAAAGATCCTGAGTCCCATGGGAAGATTCTTTGTCAAATACTTCATCTCCCACGAAGTCATGGGTGAAACAGCATGGGTTCATGATGGGGAAGATCGAGATGAAAAGAAGATCACAATCGAAGATGACCCATTTATTCAAGAACTGAAAAAGGACTACGATACCAAGATCGATCTTGTCTTTGGTTGCTCGCCCTATCTTATTTCTCTCATTCACAGAATATCCGTCATAGGCCAAAGTTTGGATGATATCGAGCTGGAATCTCCCGGTGAAAGCAAGACAATCTACACAAGGGAGATCTTCAAACACGCAGAAGAGACACAACAGATGCTGAACTATCTCAATCAAAAGCTTCCCACTAATAGTGAGATCTACTTTGACAAAGAGGAACGAGCACTGATTTATACGATTGCTGAGATCAAGAGACTGGCTGCACTGCTCTACCTCTACGCCGTGGTGTATATCAACTCGCCATCCGAGAACACGACATCCTTTGATGCTCAGCGGTGCACGAGGAAGATCATGGTGCTGTGCAACTCCCTACCAGACTCTTACATGTCTCTTTTATGGCCCCTTTTTGTTGTGGGGCTTTCTGGGGCTGTCGAAGACGAGGAAGTGCGCTGGTTTGTGCTGGAGAAGATGAGGCTGATGGAGGTGAAGAGACGGCTCAAGACCGTGCAAGCAGCCCGAGAGATCATTGTGAATGTCTGGAAAGAAGCTGACTACGGCTGCAAGCCGGCAGCACACTGGAGACACATCATCAAGGGAAAGACCACGACCATTTCCCTAGCTTGAGATAGTTTAATGTATTCGCGATTATTACCTCATACGTAGATCATGTCGATAAGGCCAGAGTCCCACAAGAGAAGCAAATCCCACTAGTGGAACAATAACAGCTGCAGCAGACCGATGTGAGTGACCTAGAAAAAACGGCCCGAAAAGTGGCAGTTGGAGACGAATCTGGCACCTTCCAAAAGCCGCTCTCCGCATTTCCGTCGTCTGTACCTTCCGCGCGATTACCTCGTCTCGAGCTTCCCGTCGGAAACGAGGCATTGAAGTGTGGAGGAGCCCAGATTTGCTTTAAAACGCTGATTCTCCCCAGCTCTGCTTTTTTTTCCTGTTCTCTTGGCTCCCATCGAACTACACACCATGACAGTCCAGGTTTCCATCGCCATCGACAGAGGTGGAACGTTCACCGACGTCATCTACAAGGTTGGCTCGCAGGAGAAGACCTTCAAGCTGCTTTCCGTCGATCCTGACAACTACGAAGACTCCAACATCGAGGGTATCAGACGTGTTCTTGAAGATGTGACGCAGACGTCGATCCCACGTGGAGAACTTCTCGACACCTCGCTCATCTCCTCCATCAGACTTGGTACGACCGTCGCCACCAACGCTTTACTGGAGCGTAAGGGTGTCTCTTGTGCCCTTGTCACCACAAAGGGCTTCAAGGACCTTCTTCACATCGCCGATCAGTCCCGTCCAGACCTCTTTGCGCTGAACATCGTCAAGCCAGGTGTCCTCCAGGACCGTGTCATCGAGGTTGATGAGCGTGTCACCATGCCAGCGTTCACTGTTGACCCAACCGGGTACGATGCCAAGGACCTCGTGGACGGTGAGAAGTACGTTCTTGGTGAGACCAACGAGGTGTTCGAGATCGTCAAGCCTCTTGATGCTGAGAAGCTTGAGAAAGACCTGAGAGAGCTCAAGGCAACCACCGACATCGACTCCGTCGCCATTGTCTTTGTCCATGGCTTCAACTTCCAGAAGCACGAGAAGCTTGCTGGTGAGATTGCCAGAAAGGTTGGCTTCAGCAACGTTTCCCTTTCCCATGAGATTCTCCCAGTCCTGAAGATGGTTCCAAGAGGTCAGTCCACAGTTGTTGACGCTTACCTCACGCCTATTGTCAAAACCTACATTGCCCAGTTCCTCAGAGGTCTCAGACCTGACTTTGAGAAGTTCACCAGAATCGAGTTCATGCAGTCCGATGGAGGTCTCTGCTCCTACGAGAACTTCACTGGTTTGAAGTCTCTTCTCTCGGGTCCTGCTGGTGGTGTCGTTGGTGAGGCCAAGACATGCTTCGACAAGATGCCAATCATCGGTTTCGACATGGGTGGTACCTCTACAGATGTCTCTCGTTATGACGGACAGTACGAGTTCTCCTTTGAAAACATCATTGCCGGTATCAAGCTTGCCGCTCCACAGTTGGACATCAACACAGTTGCTGCTGGTGGTGGTTCCATCTTGACTTACAAGAACGGTGTCTTCGCTGTTGGCCCAGAATCCGCATCTGCTCATCCAGGTCCTGCTTGTTACAGAAAGGGTGGTCCATTGACTATTACTGATGCCAATTTGTTCACAGGTAGAATCCTTCCAGAGTTCTTCCCAAATATCTTTGGTCCAAACGAGGATCAGCCGCTGGACATTGAGATCACCAGAAAGAAGTTCGAAGAGCTCGCTGGAATCATCAACGCTGAGAACAACATGAGCAAGACCGCAGAGGAGATTGCTCTTGGTTTCCTGAAGGTTGCCAACTTCCAGATGGCCAAGCCTATCAGAGAGCTGACCGATGCCAAGGGCCACGACATCAGAAAGCACGCTTTGGCATCCTTTGGTGGTGCTGGTGGTCAGCACGCTACTTCTATTGCTAAGGTTTTGAAGATCAAGAAGGTTCTCATTCACAAGCACTCTTCCATCTTGTCTGCTTACGGTATTTCTCTTGCCGACTTGGTCAACGAAGAGCAGGAGCCGGTCTCTGCTGTCTACTCTGAGTCCTCCAGAGATGAGCTCATTGCTAAGTCTCAGGCTCTCTACACAAAGTCTCAGGAGGCTCTTGAGTCCCAGGGTGCTAAGAATGGTTCCATCAGATCCACTCTCTTCTTCAACATGGGTTACAAGGGTTCCGACACCAGAATCATGATTGCTCAGCCGGAGGATGGTGACTTCCTTTCTGTCTTCTACGCCACCCACGAGAGAGAGTTTGCCTTCAACGATTCCGAGAAGGATGTTCTCATTTCTGATATCCGTGTGAGATCTGAGGGTAACGCTGAGGGTGAGGTTGTCAAGGAGGCCTCTCCATTCGATGACACTCTTCCTATCCACCCAGTTGACATGACCAAGTCCAAGAAGTCCACCAAGATTGTCTTCGATGAAGGCTCTCTTGACTCCACTGTCTTCTTCTTGAACGACCTCGACGTTGGTTCTGTTGTCTCTGGTCCTGCCATTATCTTGGATGCCACGCAAACAATTCTCGTCACTCCAGACTCCACTGCCATTGTCCACCCAAGACACGTTGTTCTTGATGTCGATGTTGATGTCAACAGAGACACTGTCAGCACCGACTTTGTTGATCCTATCCAGCTTGCCATCTTTGCCAACAGATTCATGTCTATTGCAGATGAGATGTCCAGAACTTTACAAAAGATTTCTGTGTCTGCCAATATCAAGGAGAGAATGGATTACTCTTGTGCTTTGTTTGACAACCAGGGTAACTTGTGTGCCAATGCTCCAAATGTTCCAGTGCACTTGGGTTCTATGTCTTCTGCTATCAAGTACCAGTTGGATCACTGGAAGGGTCAGTTGAAGGAAGGTGACATTCTTTGTACCAACTCTCCATCTGTCGGTGGTACCCATCTTCCAGACCTGACCATTGTCTCTCCTGTTTTCCACGAGGGTGAGATCCAGTTCGTTGTTGCTTCTCGTGCCCACCACTCTGAGATTGGTGGATCTGCTCCAGGTTCCTCTTCTTCTTACGCCAGAGAGATCTACGAGGAGGGTGTCAACATTGAGACATGGAAGATCGTTGACAACGGTAAGTTTGATTACGAGGGATTGAAGCACCACTTCACTGAGGTCCCAAAGACTCACGGTGTGTCTGGTACTAGAAACATTGATGACAATGTCTCTGACTTGAAGGCCCAAATTGCTTCCAACCAGCGTGGTATCAACCTCTTGAAGGAGTTGTTCAACGAGTACGGCAGTGAGACTGTTTTGTTCTACATGAGAAACGTGAAAAAGACTGCTGCTATGGCTGTTGAGAGTTACTTGAAGGACTTTGCCAAGAAGAACAAGGAGCGTTTGCCACTGATTGCTGAGGACTACATGGATGATGGTACCAAGATCTGCTGTAAAGTTGACATTGACGGTGAGAAGGGTACTGTTGTGATTGACTTCACTGGTACATCTCTCGAGTCCTACAGTAACTTGAACTCTCCAAAGTCCGTTACTTTCTCTGCTGTGATCTACGTTTTGAGATGTCTTGTTGACATGGACATTCCTTTGAACCAGGGTTGTTTGGATCCTGTTCAGGTTATCATTCCAGAGAATACTTTGATCAACCCATCTCCATATGCTGCAGTTTGTGCTGGTAACGGTATGACTTCTCAAAGAATCACCGATTGTTTGTTTAAGGCCTTTGGTGTTACCTCAGCCACTGGTGGTTGTATGAACGGTTTAAACTTTGGTACTGGTGGTGAGAACGAGAAGGGTGAGATGATCAAGGGTTTCGGTTACACAGAGACGATCGGTCAGGGTAACTGTGCTGGTATCATTGAGAAGAACGGCGAGAGAATCGGCTTCAACGGTTTCTCTGGTACTCAGACCAACATGACCAACACCAAGATCACCGATCCGGAAGTGCTCGAGCTCAGATACCCATGCTTCTTGATCCAGTATACTGTGAGGGACAACAGTGGTGGTAACGGTAAGTTCCGTGGTGGTGACGGTTTGATCAGAGAGATCCAGTTCAACTCTCCTGTGCACTTGTCGCTTGTCACACAGAGAAGAGTGTTTGCACCATGGGGTATCTACGGTGGTGATGACGGTAAGAAGGGTGAGAACTACTTGGGCAGAAACAGAGGTAACGGTGTTGTCCAGTGGATTCAACTTCCATCGTTGGCTGAGATTGAGATGAGAAAGGGTGACATTCTGAAGGTGATGACACCAGGTGGTGGTGGTTTCGGTAAAGAGACTGACAGCGATGAATTCTGGGGTTTGACGAAGAAGAGTGAAAAGGCTCACTTTGTTCCACTGTCTGCTGGCAGTGTTGGTATGAAGAAGGAGAGTGTTGACGCTTCTCAGTGAGGTGTATGTACTTTTTTCTGCATTTTGTTAATAGATAGAAACATATTCGATTGAATGAATTGTAGACTGGGATAATCCGTTGTGTATATTCTTGTGAGTGTAGTCTATTTGCAGCTGACTCTACTTACGGCGATATAATCCACTTGCAGTGCAATCTACATACGGTATAGTACATTTTAGCGTATGCTTTTGGAGTCAGCTCCCGATAACCGGTGTGACTACAAGAAGCCAGAGACGAAAGTGGGACGACATAGACGACAAACAGACCGGAAAGACAACTCCGCTCTCGTGCATCGTTTACGAGCGATAATCGACACCACCTTCCCTGGTAAAGCATTTCCCACAAATCCGGGGGCCTTTCTTTTGCAGGGGCGGGTGACCTTTTTTGGGGTGGTGGGAGCGGAGAAATACCACAACTCCGTAACGCCGACCTTAGCACCGTCCGCTCATCGAGGTATAACGACCTGTCAATGTAACGGACACTAATTAAAACGATCAACGGTCAAACAGTGTTATCTGTGCTTCTCGTGTGTATTTCTTTTTCAGAAGGGGTGGAAAGCCTCACTATCGTTATCAGCTTATTGGTCTTTTGAGTGGAGTCAACTCTATCGTCTGCACCTGCCAATCGCCGCCCTCCGCACTCTCGCCCGCCGCAAAGAAGGCTACTGGAGACGATCGATAAGTGATGAGACACCCGGTGCAAAACCTGGGGAATATTTAAGCGGGGCGATCCGCTCTTTGAGATACCCACAACAAACACACTACACACATCATGAGTGAGAAGGAAGCTATGGACACAGTTAAGTCGCACTCCTCGCACGACTCCTTCAAGGAGGCTATTGTCGCCACCACCTCCGCTGCCGTCGCCAAGGACCAGGGCATGGACGATGCCGCCGTCTTCCTCTTGGAGAACGCACACAAGTATCCAGAGCTCTCCGAGGAGGAGAAGAAGCGTGCCATCAGAAAGACCGACTGGATCTTGCTGCCGTGCCTGTTCTGGACCGCCACTTGCGGTGCCGTCGACAAGGTTTCTTTGGGTACTGCCGCCATCTTCGGGCTCAGAGAGGACAACAACCTCGTTGGCCAGCAGTACAGTTGGCTCTCTTCCATCCTCTTCATTGGCTCCCTGGTTGGTATGTGGCCTATGTCCATCCTTGTCCAGAAGTACAGAACTGGTAAGGTGCTTGCTATCTGTGCCACCATGTGGTCTATTTTGACCCTTCTCCAGTGTGCTTGCCACAACTTTGGTGGTCTCGCAACCATTCGTTTCTTCATGGGTTTCTTTGAGTGTGTTATTGTCCCTGGCTGCTCTCTTGTCGTCTCCGTCTTTTACACCAAGACCGAGTCCCCACACAGAACTGCCATCGTTTTCTTCTTCGGTTCCTCCATCATCAATGGTGCTCTTTCTTCCCTTGCATCTACTTTTGGTAACGCTATTCCAACCTGGAAGTACATTTACATCCTTGTTGGCTCTATCTCTTTCGTCTGGTCTGCTCTCATGATCTGGTTCCTCCCAGACTCTCCAATCAACGCAAGATGGTTGTCTGAGAAGGAGAAGGTCTACATGGTCAAGCGTATGGCTGACAACAGAACCGGTGTCTCCAACAACGTCATCAAGTACGACCAGGTCAAGGAAGCTTTCCTCGACCCAAGAACCTACATCATTATGCTCTTCAACTTTGGTATCAACGTTCCAAACGGTGGTCTCTCCACTTTCAACTCCATTATCATCAAGAACTTGAAGTTCTCTTCTGTTCAGTCTTCCTTGATGGGTATGCCAACTGGTATCATTGCTTCTCTCTCCACTTTTGTTTTCACTTGGTTGGCTGCTAGATGGAACAACAGACGTTGTCTTCTCGCCTTGATCTCCCTTATTGTTCCTTTGATTGGTGCTGTCATCTGCTTCGCTTGTCCACAGACCAACACCGCTGCTCAGCTTGTTGGTTTGTACATGATGTACTTCTACTTTGCTTCTTACATTGTCATGATGTCCCTTGTCCAGGCAAACACTGCAGGTAACACCAAGAAGGCTGTCACTTATGGTTTCAACTACTTGGGTTACTGTGGTGGTGCCATCACTGGTACCCAGACTTTCCGTTCCAAGGATGCTCCAAAGTACAAGGTTGGTTTCGCCTCCTTGATGGTTGGATACTGTGCTTGTATGCTCCTTGCCGTTCTCTACTGGTTTGTTACCATCTACATGAACAAGCGTAAGGCAGCTCAAGACGCTGCCAAGGCCGAGGAGATCTTGATCGACGGTATCGAAGAGGAGGAGTTGGCTGATATCACTGACTACAAGCAGGCTCACTTCAAGTACACTACTTGATCATAGCTTGTACACTTTGCTTTTATGACTATATAAGTTTTGTTGGTTTCATCCCCCCCTCTCTTTTTATCTCCACTCGTGCTCTTTGGTTTTATATAGCATGCATCACGCTGTGGCCTTGATGGTCTCTTATAAATATTCGCTTTGATGTAT
The DNA here is from genome assembly GCA_030563225.1 of Petasospora hungchunana. Taxonomy (NCBI): domain Eukaryota; kingdom Fungi; phylum Ascomycota; class Saccharomycetes; order Phaffomycetales; family Wickerhamomycetaceae; genus Petasospora; species Petasospora hungchunana. Next base: position 523,959 of record JAKUBL010000006.1, on the reverse strand, counting down.
ACTTGTGCCTGTAGAAGAAATACGTCTAAGACGAGAATGGCACACAGCTTCGCTCTCGTCGTCCTTCACTTGATCAGGGCTGGGACTTCGCTAGGCCGGACCTCTAACCCGGACATTTCACGAACACCCGAACACCATTAAGCTGGCTTAAAATACATTAAATACTGGCAAGTGCAAGAAATGAAGGCTTGAATCATAGTTGCTTGACCAGTAACGTTATTATTATATACTCACTATAGTTTTATGCGTACTTCCAAACTTTTTGAAACTCTCAACTTGTGAGCCAAGAATGTTGTAAGGATCAAAGAAATTATGTTCCCAAACTTCAAGTAAGATGTAAATACATGATATTTATAAATCAATCAAATGCACTCAATATATACACTTTGAAGAAATTTGAGCTTGATGAAGCATATCTTGAGACGTATACATCATAATGTAAGCCAGATGAGTCTGCCTGCTATCATTGCAATCTTATCTTGTGGTGTCTGGGTGTTCAGAGGGTCGACCGCGTGGCCGAAAAGACTGTCGACCTTTTTGGAAGCACATTTTGAGATCTCCAAGAGAAGCTTCCAGGAGCAAGAGAAAGGCTTTAATCTGTGAGGACTCAATTTTTCTCGGTGTTGGAGAGAACTGGAAATGTCATACAATCCATACTTTTCTCAGCAGCTAAGTGCTCAGCAAACGGGATATATGGGCCAATTCCAACCTCCGCAGGGCCCGCCGCCTTCTGCCATGATTCAGGGCTCCAAGTACGACCAACTGTCGTTCCTGAGTCCACAGGATCAACTTAAATTTGAGGGCCTCTTTACTTCTGCCACGAACACCATGTCGATCTCACCGGATGCTGCCAGAGCCATTCTTCTCAAGTCGAACCTTAGTCCGCACAACTTGGCCCGCATTTGGGAGCTCAGCGATATCAACAAGACGGGCGATCTTCTTTTCCCGGAGTTTGCTCTTGCTCTCCACCTTTGCAACCTTCTTCTCCGTGGTGGTGAGCTTCCGTACGCTCTGGATGGGAATATCAGGGCAGAAGTGTCGCAACAGGTTGACAAGATCAACTTCAACGTGCCAGAGAACCAATCCAATCCAGTTCCACAGGCCCAAACAGGACCAGCTCCTACAGATATCTTTGAGACAAATCCAAAGCCCTCAATGCTTCCTAACACATCTGTTCCTCCGACAAACAACTTGCAAGTCAATCAAACTGGATTCAACCAACCACAACTATTCACAAGTCCACAGAAGCCGACTCAACAGGAGTTCCCATCGTTCCCTACCCAGTCATTGACAAGTCAGACTACTGGATTTCGAACCCAGAATGGCACATCGATGTCCTCGGGATACCAGCCGCAAGCTCAGCCTCAAGCACAAGTTCAGGCTCCACCACAGCCGCTACAGCTTTCTCAACAGGAGACAGGCTTCAGCTCTCAACCTTTCCAAAGCTCACAGCCTACTGTACCATTAGCATTCCAGCCTACAGGACTGGTTCCACTCAAGTCTCAGACTACTAGTGCTCCAATGCAGATACAACAGACTGGCGTTCCTCCTGGTGGTCTTTCTCAGTGGTCTGAGCTCACAAATGGGCAGACAACTGGCTCTCTTCAACATCAGCAGACAGGATATGCTCCGTTGCCTACACAGCCTACACAAGGTCCTGAGCAGAGTAATAAATGGGAGCCAAATGTCCCACCTCCAAGCTCTGCAGTTCAACAACAACCTACCGGTCTTATACCATTGAGCACACAACGTACTGGACAGGCCATTGCACCTCTTCAACAGCAACCAACAGGATTGGTTCCACTCAAGAATCAGCAAACTGGTCAAATCTTGACTCAACAACCTACCGGTCTTGTACCATTACGCAACCAACAGACAGGCCAGATGATCACAAAACAACCTACTGGGTTGATTCCGTTGGCAACACAACAGACTGGCACTCAGCCGCTGGCTCAGCAACCAACAGGTCTCGTTCCTTTGAAGATGCAAGCTACTGGAACTGCACCATTGGTGCAGCAACCAACGGGACTTGTACCATTGCAGAGTAACCCTACGGGCGTTCAATTGGCTCCTTTGAAAGCACAGAAGACAGGTTATGGTCAGAACAGTTTCTTCTTGACAAACTTGGTTTCTCAGTCTACAGAGTACTCCAACACTCACAACTATTTGCAGAACATGCAAATGACCACTGATGAGAAGAAACTTTTTAACAAGATCTTTGATAACTACGACACTGAGAAAAAAGGCCTGTTGAGTGCAGAGATATCTGCCGAGATTTTCAGAAAGTCTGGATTGAACCGTGAAGACTTGGAAAAAGTGTGGGACCTCATCACAAGACCTAATCAGACGCATCTCGACAAGGAGAGTTTCCAGATGGGTATGTGGATTGTCTACAAGCGTCTGAATGGATTTGATATTCCAGAAGAGCTCCCAGAATCGTTGAAACCATCTAGTATGAAGATTCTGGATGATGTGAAGAGCAAGTTGATGATTCAAGGAGCTACCAGAACCATGAAAAAGTCAAGCAATTCTAAAATTGATGGATCCAGATTCAAAAACAACGATGATGATCTAATCACATCGTCTTCGAGACACAGAAGAAGAAATACACAAAAGCCGGGATCTAATGGCAAGGCCAATGGTGAAAAGTTGTCAATTGATGAGATGAAGAAACGCATCAAGGAGAAAAAGATTCTTTTGGATGCATTGGCTGTTCAGGCAGAAGAGTCAATTGGAAAAGAGCAGGATTATGAAGAGGAAGACTTGAGAGTCATTGAGGAAGTTAAGGAGAAGATTTTGAACCTTCCTTCTTCTAGTACTGGGTCTTCTGAGCGGGGGTTGCTGAAGGCCAAGTTTAACGATATATCCACTAGAGTTCCTGTTCTTCTTTCGGAGATCGCATCCATGGACAATGCCATTACAAGCCTGAAGCTGGAGTTATTCAAGATTAAGAATCCAAGCTCTATTATAGGAAGTGGTGCTAGTGGTGAGATTACGGATGCTGACAGACGCAAGGCCAAGGCGAAGTTGTTGCTTGCCCAAAAGATGGCCAAGCTGACGGGCAAACCTATTGATCCTGAGTTGGAGTCCATGGCTAGCGATGCTTCCAAGTTGACCGATGAGGCCCACAAGATCCGTGAAGAGAGTGCCAAGAACCAGCAGATGATCAGGGATATTGAAAGCTCAATCAAGGACATCTCTGCAAACGTTCTTACCGGATTCAGTGTCAAGTCCGATGATGGGGAGTACAAGAAGTGGGAACTGGGAGTGGGACTACAGCCTGAAGTACAGGCATTCCTCAAGAGCACGCGTGTTAACGAGATGACTAGTAAGTTTGGGTCTATTGAAGTGTCTTCACCAGTGTTTTCATCACCGGTTGTTTCATCACCAGTATCTTCTCCAAGCACGAGGGCGTCATTCCAGACGGAAGATGAGAGAAAGGCATATGTCAAAGAGCAGGCCCGTAAGCGTATGGAGGAGCGCATGGCCAAGCTTGGAATCAGAAGAACGGCATCACCCGCACCAGCACCAGCACCAAATCAGGAAGAAGAATCGTCTGATGACGATGAAGAAGAATTCCAGCGGATGGAGGAGATTAGAAGGATGAAAAGATTGGAGAGGGATGCGCGTTTAGCTGAGATGAAGTAAAATGTTTGAAAAGTTCAAGAGAGCGTAGAAAAACAGACACCCTCAAAAACACCCCACCACACCAAATGAGCAAAGTCAGCGAACTCAACACCGAGCAGACGGAGACGCTGGAGAGGCTTGTGAACGAATTGCCCGAGATTGTGAAGGAAGCCGGGCATGATGAGCTGTTTGGCGAACAGCTGACCCCTGGCGGACAGTTCTACAACGACAAGACCGCACGCAATCTGCTCTTCAAGTTCCTCAAGGCCAACGCGTTCGAGCACGACGCTGCCCGTAAGCAGCTGCTCAAGACTCTTATCTGGCGCCGCGAGTTTGACCCGCTGTCTGCGGCGTTCAACGAGGTGCACGATTCCAAGTTCGACAAGGTGTGTGTCGTGACCCGGTATGGCGACGAGGTGACGACGTGGAACATCTACGGAACGCCCAGCGGGGTGAAGCCGCAGGAGCTCTTCAGCGACATCGACAAGTTCCTCCGGTTCCGCGTCGGGGCGATGGAGCGCTCCGTGCAGCTGCTGGAGTTCAGCAACGAGGCCCACTGCTACATGAACCAGCTTCACGACTACGAAGGAGTCAGTTTCCTGCGCTTCCACCCGGACATCAAGAAGGGCTCGCGTGCGACGATCCAGCTGTTCCAGGACAACTACCCGGAGTTGCTCCAGCGGAAACTCTTTGTCAACGTGCCGACGGTGATGTACTGGGTGTACGAGCTCGTTAAGCTGTGGCTCTCCAAGGACACCGCCGCCAAGTTCACGCTGCTCGCCAACTCCAAGAACGTCGTCAAGACGTTTGGCGACGAGGTGCCCGAGAAGTACGGCGGCCGTGGGAAGCCGCTGCTCGAGCAGAACGCCAAGGACGTGTATCCATCCCCCTACGCAGCCTACTTATTGCAGCAGCAGGTGGCCAATGAGGTCGAGTAGAGGCGTCTATAATTAAATGAACTAAATGAACTTGAGCACCGTCTCGCTCAGCACAAGCTCGTCCAGCTCGTGGATGTGCGCTAGTAGTGTCTCCGCACCCTTGTCTCCTCCATACTCGCGGCACAGGTCCTCGCCCAGCTCGCCCAGACCGTTGATGAAGCGGTACTTCTGCAGCGTCATGGCGTTGTCCTGCTCGCCGGCGATGTTGTTGCGTGTGCTCAGCACAATCAGACGCTGGATCTGCTTGTTGGAGCTCGCAGAGAGAGGCTTGGACACAAGGTACGACATGCACTCCAGAAGAAGCGTCTGGTTCCTCGTCAGCGAGAACGGTACCCCGATGTGCTCGACGTTGAAGAGTTGTCTGGGCAGCGCCTCCACAAGTAAGATAAACGACTCTGGCGTGTACTCCAGCCGTGAAAGGGACTCGAGGTCCCGTGTGATCTTCCACGAGATTTGGTATAGCGATTTTTCTAGAATCCGGGCCAGCTTGTGTTCGTCTCTGAGCCGAAGCCATGTGTCGATGTCTCGCTCGTATATCGTCTTGGCCAGCTTGAAGTCCTTGAGCATCATGGCGCGGGAACATACCAGTAGTTGAAGGTCGTGCATTTTCATAAAGTGGAGACGCTTGTTGAAGTAGTCTATATCAACAGCGTGTTTCGAAAGCAGGATGGGCTTGAGTGTGCGGGAATCCAGCTTCTGTGCCAGTAAAAGCTTCTCAAACATGGCAATGAGTTGTTCTTGTGACTTACACTGAGCAATAGCACTCTTCACAGTGGCAGGATCAAGTGACGTTTCCAGTCCAAACAACGCACCCGGAGCACCCAGGATGGAGTTCAGTCCCAGAAGCGACTGGGAAAAGTGGCTGGAAGAGGCGGTTGGGACCGCCGTGGCCTTCATGTCGGCGTTCAACGCCTTTGTGAAGTAGTCAATATATTGTTTCTTCTCCTCTCTTGTGACCGCATCGAACGACTTGTTGGAAAGCAGCTTCATGGCCCGCGAGATCTCCTCCTTCTCGAGGTTTCTCGCCACCGCACTAAAACGGGAGAATAGACGGGTTATGCGAAGCATTTGATCTTTATTTTATCTTGTGTGTGTGTGTCAAAAGGAGATCTTCCTATATTTGCTTTTTTTGAGCTATTAAGACAAGGCCCCTCCGCGAGAGATCTACCCTCGGATATCACGTGACACACATAAACGATTCCCATCAAATTATACAGTGCTACTAATACTACAAAGACAAGGAAAAGAGAAATGCCTCTCAATTCACATACAGATGTGCCATGCATCAGGTCATCACCGCTTCATGGGCTCAACAACGCGCGAGGCGTCGGAGCCTAAACAGCGATGGTTTTAAAGATGGCTGAGAGTTTTTGATCTGGCAGCCGCGTCAGGCCGGCGAAGAGGGACCGTAGACAAGAACGGGTCCCCCGCTCAGCAGTCGTCTCTGAAAAAGGGGCGAAACGGCGGGCCTGACGACGCTGCTGGATTTGTTGTTGGAAGGAGAAGAGAGGAGAAAGTTGAAAATTTTCACTCTTTCTTGTATGTCTGCTGTCATGTTTGCTCGTGTCAATAGCCCCATTAAGTAATAAGCGCGGTGGCGTGTGTGCGATACCTCACACTCCCACTCCACTCTCTATCTTGATCTTTCTATTACACTCCACGCACCAACCCAAAGAAAGCCGCCCACCGATGTCGTTGCTCGCCAACCTCAACGCCTTCAAGAGCAAGTTCAAGTCTGCGCCGGTCATGTCGTCGGCCCGGCCAAAGCCTGCGTCCCCGGCACCGCAGCCCGTGTCGGCGCCACAGCCCAAGCGCAGACTTGAAGAGGATGACACCGAGGACAAGGACCTTAAGAGACCTGCCCATGACGCAGCTTCCGCAACACATCTTTCTACAAAGCTGATGCTCGCGGTCGACTACATCAAGGACAAGGGCGCCCCGCTTCCCGTGGCGTCGCTCTACTCCTACCTCAACCTCAACACAGCAGAAGACAGAGCAAAGTTGCTGAACCTCCTTGCTCAGCTTGACAAGGTGCAATACGACAAGGCCAACAGCACACTGGAGTACGTCTCCATTCACAACATCAAGACCAAGACAGGCCTGCTCCAGTTGTTGAGACGTCAACCGACTTTCAAGGGGATCTCGGTGAAGGAGCTCAAGGACGGATGGGCAGGCTGTCTCCAGGCCATTGATGAGCTCGAAGAGGAGGGCAACGTGCTGGTGCTGCGCACAAAGAAGGACAATCACCCAAGATTTGTCTGGGCAAACTTTGGAGGTGAATTGGGACTGGTGGATCAAGGGTTTGTCAAGATTTGGCAGGACGTCAAGCTTCCTGTTAGAGCAGATCTTCCAGGGAAGCTGAGCAGACTCGGGTTGAAGCCGGCATCGGTGGATCCTGCAACTGTCAAGAAGAACACAGATGGACCACAGATCAAGAAGAGGAAGTCCAGAAAGGGGAAAATTACAAACACGCACATGGCTGGAATCCTCAAGGATTACTCGGTATGACTCCAGTCACTTTCATGAAACAGGTCAATACAGTTACATTGAGTTTTTTCTTTCTATCGATTCTTTGTAGAATTATTAGTATACAGTGGGATCGAATTTCTCTTTCATATGCTATTGGGGGTGATCATTAATGCTTCTTCTCCTTCTTCTCCTTCTTTTCTTTCTTCTCCTTCTTTTCTTTCTTCTCCTTCTTCTCCTTTTTCTCCTTCTTCTCTTTCTTCTCCTTCTTGCTCTTCTTTTCCCTTGTCACTTCTGCAACGTCCGACATTTCAACATCATTGGCAGACGTCTCCCCTTCTACATCACTTGTCACGTCTGCCGCTGTTCTGCCATAACCTGTGGCAAAATGTTGTGCTTTGAGTCCAAGGACCTTCTTGACGTTCTGTCTCTGCTTTAAAACCTTGCTATAGTTGATTGCAGGGATTTTGACCCTCTGTTGCACGTTATAGAAACGCTTGATGTCCCTCATCTCCTTAGCAAGCACCTTGTACTTGTTCCCAGAGTCGTTCATGTTGATATCTGTGAGGTCCTCTTGCACCACATATGTGTTTCCCTTCTGATCAAACTCTTCCGAGGCTTCCAGCGGGTTAAACGAGATGGGAAGTGTCTTAAGCGAGCTGAAATCGAAGCCCTTTGGTGCCTTGATGAGCCAGAGCTCCTTGTTTCCCAGGGCCACCGGCTTGATCTTGTTGTAGTGCTTAGGGGGCTGAAACTCGGTCTCCTCATCGGAGCCAGAGTCTGAGATATACTCCTTTGAAAGCTTGGAGACGGCCATTGTTGTGCGTTTAGCGGTGCCAAAAAAAAAAGAGTGGAATAGCTTGAATCTCCTCTTTAAGGTAGACATATAAATTTTTCATGACCGGAACTCAGCCGCAATTTCCGAGGGAATACAACAGGGCTCAAAACCAAAAATTACTCCATATTATCGCCAACATCAACTTGCTTCGATTGTCTACGGCTGCAAACAAACGGCTAACAATGGTTTTCCAGCTCTTTGCCCTACCTGGCGAGATTATAGCACTGGTGATAGCGTACATGGACGACTTACCCAGTCTGAACAACTTCTTCAGCATACCAGAGATCGCACGGGGGATCAACAAAAGCCACATCCGCTACGTTACCGATGACCCCAAGGCGTTCCGATACGCCTCACGACTGGAGGACGTGATAACAATAACTCCAGAGCAGATGGAATTGGCGCCGCCTGACGAGCGCTCCTCGCTCATCTACTTTGTGCACATGAGCATCGACTTTTGTGCAGACTACCCTGCCGTTAATAAGCTACTCAAGGCCCTGCGACGCAAACTTCACTACACCACACTGAACTTTTACCACGGCGATGAGATCTCCACTACATTCAGAGGGAAGTGCATGAGAGGATACGCTTCTCTCCAGATATCGTTAGAGAACAGCAACCCCATCAGAGCACAGATTATTAATCATAGGGACGACACCATCTACCTCCCCGACATGCCTGCTCAAAATGGCCGTGTAACAGTGGGGCCGTTCACATCGCTTGTGCTCGAGTACTCGGGAGAAAAGAAAGTGGAGGGCAAGATCCACTACCAGGGTGGCCTTTTGGACGAACTGATCCTTTTTTGCCCACAGCCGATGTTGGACGCAATGATGCCACTGATAACAAACACAAAGCATCTTATCATTCAGCCACTACACATTGCAGAAGCATCATACGATAGCTTTGAGGACTACGTGTCCACCATTTTCGTACGTCGAAATGTTGCAGACACCGCACATCTTCGAGATATCATCTTCACCGAGTGTCTTGAAGATGCAAGCCTCCAGTTCCACACAGCAGAGAACTTATTCTTCCCACCAACAAAAGAGGCGGTTTACGCCGGAATATTCCCCAAAGGCATACACAGTGGAGAGATGTCTCGACCGATTGTAAGAAACGTCAACATCACGAATTGGGAAGTGTACTCAGAGATTTGGTTCCCAAAATTCATCGATTGTACAGTGGATGATGACTCTTACATGGACTTCTCCATCAAGCTGGTACATGACTATGATTACTTCATGGATGTTAAGCCAGAAGACTTTGAAATTTTTAGCAAACTGAGAGGCTTTGGTATTTCTAACGAAGACTCACTCAAGGTGATCGGGTTAGCACCACCTCACACTTTTGACAATTTGCAGCTTCTGAGAGTCTCCTTCTTTTCTCCACTCCAAGATATCTGTCAAGAATCATACAAGGAGAAAACAGTGGTATTCCCAAGTTTGAAAAGATTAGAGCTCTCCATTTCCGGTGAGTACACAGATCTGGAGTTGCCTGGCTGGCGTATGCCTGCCCTCAAACACCTACTGGTCTCGGATCATTTCACTGAGTCAGTCAGCGAAGACATTCTAATTGATGCATGCATTATTTTCCCACAGTTGGAATCTCTTGATCTCTTTAACATGGCAGAAAATTTTGATCCGACGGAATCTCTGGCATACAACGACGATGAGCCAACAGAATCGGACAAACTTGTGTTTGGAAACTTAAAGAGTTTGAGTATTGAGTTTCTTCATGGAATCCCTTGGAAGAACACTGTCATTGGATTCCCTCAATTGGAGTCGTTCCATCTTTCCTCTACTGACATGTCAACACATGACTACACAATCGAAATTGATGCTCCCAAACTCAAAGTACTGGATCTTGAGTATAGAGGAACTGAAGCTACAGGACCAGCCAAATACGTCCTGATAAACGATCTTCCATATCTGGAGAAGGTGGTTGCAAAAGGATTTAAACGTGTTTATGCTGGAAGAGAATGCGGTTGCCCAGAGATCGAAACTGAGGAAATGAATCCACTCGAGACAGGAGAATCTCGACCATGAACAGTCATCCTAATTAACGCAATCCAAACTCAGAAATTATGTAAAGTTTACAATCTAAGCCCTCAAAAAAGATATCTTCCTGTTAAGAAGACCACGCCGGTGGCCCTCAAGGAAGTAAGTAAGAAGTGATCTTGTGAAGGGCTAGCAGCGATAGAAAAGGAAATAAAAACAAATAGACGAAGCAGGTATCGAACGTAGGACAGGATCTTTGCTGAAGGATGCAGAAAAAAAAGAAAGTGGACGAGACCGGAGTCGAACCGATGACCTCCTGCTTGCAAGGCAGGCGCGCTACCAACTACGCCACTCGCCCTTCAACTGACAAAAAAATTTTGCGGTTAGTCAGACGATGACAAAACAAAATATGTTAAAGCCACGACCATGTAAATTATGAAGATTTAGACCTTTTAAACTCATCTAGGAGATTAGTTTTGTTGGATCATGATCGATATTGAGATAAAGAATCCTGAATTACCAAATTCAGATGCAAAATCGGTATATTGTGGTCTAAAGCGCCCCCTGAAAGATCTTTCGGTTGTGGTTCCGAGGAATGACGAAATGACAGGATCGTTCGGCTTGACACAAGAAATTGTGACAAACATTACAACACCGGAGTTATACGCCCTTTGCACTTCTATGAGCAAACTGACATAACGAAAGGAGATACACTATCTCGTGAATTTAAACAGAGGAATCATCGATTGACAAAATTCAACAAAAAGAACGATGCGGGTGCTGGCTCTTCTCCTTCTACTCCACAGCGTCATCTCCTTGCCACTCGTGGAGGACATTGATCTCAACTCAGACTACTTCGCCGAGTACGACACACTGGATAGACAGACACTTGATTATATTCGCAGCAAGCTTGATGTCGAGACCCTTCCGCCTATAAGGTCTTTTCCATTGAACCAGGCAGAGCGTACATTAAAGAAAGGTGAGATTCCAAAGTATGTGACGGACTACTGCCCTGTGGTTCATCTATACACAGAGGAAAAGTACCTTCCCTATGACTTGGGTGAATTTGTGAAGAATTTTCATCTTGAAAAGAAGGACAAAAGTGTTGTTAGAGAGAAATTGTCGTTAGCGGTGTTGGCTGAGGTGGCAAGGAACCAGAGCATACAGGATTCAAAGACGTTCATGACAAGTAATGAGGACTTTATGAATGACCCGGACTGGCTAACAGGAAGAACGAACAAACCAGACCTACTGACTGGGAAAATTGAAAAGGCCCCAGCCGTTTTGATTGTGGTGGACAAGGGCAACGGATGGGTAGATGCTTATTGGTTTTATTTTTACTCATTCAACCTTGGACCTTTTGTTATGGGACACGGTCCTTATGGGAATCATATTGGAGACTGGGAACATTCGCTCACAAGGTTTTTTAATGGTATCCCTGTGTTTGTATGGATGAGTGCACATGGAGGTGGTGGTGCATACTACTACGATGCTCTCGAGAAGTACGAGGCTGATGAAAAGAAACCGGTGATATTCAGTGCGAGAGGAACACATGCCAACTACCCAGCAACGGGGCAGTATTCTCATGACTTGCCCTTTGGTATTCTGAGTGACTTCACTGACCGTGGGGCACTATGGGACCCTTCCAAGAATTATCTCGGATACGTGTGGGATGGAACTGAAATCAGTACAGTCAACAAGGAGAGCAAACCAGATAACGCTAGAGAGGTTATGTACGGCACTGGATGGTTATCTTTCAGGGGCCATTGGGGTGATGACAAGCTCAAACCGAATGACCCGAGACAGAGATGGTCGCCATGGGAGTGGAAGTATATTGAAGGTCCTACAGGTCCAATGACGAAGCACCTCAGCAGAATCGGATTGTGTCAGAGGGCCAAGTGGTGGAACTTCTCCCAACGGTGTGATGCAAAACACTTCAGAAGTGTTGGCAAGGGGTACGAGAGCGAACCGGGGACGGTGTGTGCTAACTTGTGGGGCTGGGTCAAACCCGATTTGCTAAGATGGGCATTGGAACAAATCACGTGGGGTGGAGGAATATGCTTTATCATGAACTCGATTTGGGGGTGATTGCTAAGGCATAACTGGAAACGGCGCTGTTGATACGAGCTTAATGATAAACGACTTTGATCATGTTTGCGTATTGCTTGCTATTGCTCTTCGGCGTGTCTTTTTTTTAGGAGGGGACTGTCCAGAGTGTACAATTGTAGGACACGTAATACTTCAATATTAGACACGTGAATAGGAGGGCATTGTGTTTGTTCGTTGCAAGGGGAAGCGTTTACTGTTTGGACTGGCACGGGGTTTGGGTTTATCTACAGAGTTTCGGCGCAGAGAGCAAGAAAGTATGGAAGGTTTGGAGAGCCACCTTATCGGAAAGAACGTTGCAAACGATTCAAGAAAAAAAGAAAGTGGCGATCAGTGGAAGGAGTTTTGTGTGTTTTGTGTTTTTTTTTTTTTTTTTTTGGTCTACGCTGTCAGGTCCCCTGACCGTTACTGGCTACAGGGGGGGCTAATTGAGTCTGAGCAGAAATGACTACGGCCTTTGAAGGCGGTGGGTGTCATGAGGACCTCCTTCTTTTAAAATTGTATCAAGCATGTTAAACCCGCTCCTGTAAACTATCGGATTCCAAACTTCAGAAAGCTAAAGCCTCGGTACTGTTCTATAGGAGAACTCCACTGCTAGCTTTCCCACGGATTTCTGGGCCTTCCCCGGCGCAAAATTGTAATCTCCGTGTTAACTAGCAACGATCATCTGTACAGGTCGCCACCCAACTTTCTACCAAGAAAAAAACGAAGAGCGGCACACTGAATCTGCTATAAGAATAAGCAGACAGCCGTCTCACCAAGCCGCCCCGAGGAGATTGCGAACCGCAGTGGCACAGAGCTAACAACAGCTGCCAAAGAAGAGAGAGACACATCACGGATGTCACCAGCCAGCACAGAGCCATCGCTCGACACCTTCTCGGCCATCCTCCAGGGCCAGACCAGGGCCATCCACCACCTGGTGGGCCAGTTCCAGCACTCAAAGTTCTCCCAGGAGCAGCTCCGCCATTCGCTCGTCATCCTCAATGCCGCCCTGCTCAAAGGTGGCAAGGTCGTTGTCTGCGGCATTGGCAAATCCCACAAGATTGGCTCCAAGATCGTGGCCACCCTCATCTCTCTCGGCATTCACTCTGCCCTTCTTCACCCTTCTGAGGCCCTCCATGGCGATCTTGGAATTCTAAGGCCCAACGACGCCATGATCGTCATCTCGTCCTCTGGAAAGTCGCCCGAGCTGCTCCAGATGCTTCCATACGTGTCCGCTGACATTCCCATAGTGCTTCTGACCAACAGGAAACAGTCACCACTGTCTCAGCGGTCCCAGGTCAAATCATTGCTCTACGCTGAGCTTCCCGCGTCCTTCACAGAGGAGAACATTTATGGCCTCAATGCGCCTACCATCTCCACCACGCTCTGCCTCACGTTAGCAGACGCCATGTCCATTGCACTCGCAGAGATGTACATCGGTGACATTGCTGAGCGGAAGCGTGTCTTTGGGGAGCGCCACCCCGGAGGTGCCATTGGTGAGGCATATTCTAAGTCTGTGTCACAACTGAGCAGCTTCCTCAACACACCATCATACAGCTCGAGCTCACTCTCATCTGTCGGATATTCAGTTACAGAGGCAACTTCAATGGACTGGTCACGCATCACGAACCAGGATGAAACACCCGTTCCTTCGAAGGAAGTCGTGTTTGAGATTGGATTCGAAGCGGATACAATTGATCTTGACATGGCGAAACGTATCGAAGAGTCTAAGCGTGTGTTGACTCTTGATGTTGTTTCGGAGGCTTGTATATTCAAGAGCGAGTTGATTGTTTTACAAGCCATTGCGCTCTATGACTACGCCGTGCTCCACAGCATGTATGCTATTTCCACAGACAAGATGAGAGAACTTGTGAGGACAGTTCATGAGCACTCATACGAGACCGAAGGCGAGAGATTGTCGGAGTTTGCCTGGAGGTTCAAGCAGAACTTGGTGAAGTTCAGATGAGACGGTTTTTTCCTCATTCATGTTCGTTTATTAGATATTTCATGTTTTTCTTTATGGCATTGGTTGACCCAAGAATGCCCTTCCTACCCTACCCATTGTAAGGACTGCAATTGGCTTCTGTCTACTTCAAAAAAAAATCGTTTAATCTCTTCCAATCAGAAAGTAGCGGAGTGAATAGACGGGCTTGGGTCCGCGCGGGAAGCGAATCCCGCTCTTATCCCGACAAAGTATAAATTGATCCCCATGGAGTTTTGTTCACTCGCCAAAAAGACATAAGATAACATACAGAATGTCTAAGCCAATCTACAAGGCAAAGGAGAACCCAACACCAGCGTACCTCCCTACCAAGGGATCCATTCTCGACGTGGACACCGCTTTCTACGACCGCATTGCATCTGCCCCACGCGAGCTGATTCACTCTGAAACGTGTCCGATAAGAGCAGGAAGAGCATGGAAGGCAAAGGCCGGATCTGTGGTCCGTATCACAGTTCCTGAAGGTCCACAGGTGTGTGATTTCAACGTCTGGCACGCTGAAAACTTTAGAGAGCACATGTGGGCAGCAAGAACTAGACAGCTGCAGGGCTCTCACGTCAAGAAATACGATAGACTGTGGTCCAAGTTGCCATACTTAAGACCTCTGGTCACCGTTACTGGCGACTCTATCAGAGACAGAATGGAAATTGATAGACTCCACGACTTGTTGGGAACCAGATGCGACCCATACGTCGACAAGATCTTATCCGGTGAGGACAACGACTTCCACTGCCATTCCAACCTGTACAGAGCCATCATGCCATATGGAGGACAGGAGTACGACGTGCATGATGTTCTGAACATTTTCCAGGTCACTGGTCTGGACAGCAAGGGAAGATACTTCATGGAGACTTGCCCAGCAGTTAAGGGCGACTACTTTGAGTTCTTCTGTGAGGTTGATGTTCTCTGTGCCATCTCCACTTGTCCAGGCGGTGATTTGTCTGCTTGGGACTGGGGTGAAGGTGATGAGGAGACACAAGTAGACATGGTGGACTGTTGCAGACCATTGGGAATCGAAGTCTACAAAATCACCGATGAGTCGGTCTTGGAAGGATGGGAGTCCCCAGCAGTTGCAAACTACAAGGGTGCGCACGGTCTGAAGTTCCCTGTCTTTGAAAGGGACTAGGCCAGAGAGAAAAGAACGCAAAACAACTAGAGATTTTTTTAAAATAAATTAACAAGTCATGTGCATGGGGAGGGACATTAGAAAACATAAAACAGTATTACAGCACTCTATCTCAGATGGGTTGTTTCGTCTGTGTTGATGGGGGTTGGTAGCATGTTGTTTTCCTTCAGGATTCTCTCCAAATTGCGGAAAACTTCTTTATCATCCTGAACAGCATCTTCAAGACCATACTGAATGATCGAGTAGAGACCGTAGAGACCCATCAAAGTTGAGATGGCAAAGGCAATGTAGCCCTTCATGGTGAAGCCCTCTGGCAAAGGAGCAGGTTGGACACGCTCGCCAGTCAAATCGAAAAAGTCCTTGGAGTTACCAGCGGCATTACCTGTAGTCTTGACACCACCAACGGCACAGATGTCGAAGAAGTCTTCAGGGAGAGTCTGTTTCTGGATTGCAAATGGATCCTCGATTAATGTGATGGCCAAACCTTGTTCCAAATGCCAGTCGACATGACAATGGAAGAACCAAACGCCCGGATTGTCAGCCTTGAATCTGAGCACCAAGTAACCGCTTGGCTCCAAGATGGCGGTATCTCTAAGCAATGGATACTTTGGGAATGAATCATGATTATCTGGATCATAAGATGTTGGATCATCATCCTCGAATGCTTGTGACTTTTGAACGACTTGGAAAACGTGACCGTGCAAATGGAACGGATGTCTTCCTGTGTCCTTGTTGTTCAACACGATTTCAATGACATCGTCAGGCTGCAACACATAAGAGTGCGTGTTAGAACCATAGATCTGGACTTGATCGGCCTTATCACCGGCGCTCATAACAGTCATGAGCGTAGGCACCTTTGGCTCAACATATGTGAGATTGTTGAAGAAGGCATAGTTGACACCGTCTCCCAAGTTGTCCATCACAACATCCAACGTGATTCTGTAGTCAGGCTCGTCAAAGAGTTCAATGTCCTGCAATGGTCTCAAGTTGAACTCGTTGAAGGACTCCTCTGAAACAAAGTGGAATGCAGGAGGCAATGGCAAGGACTTGTCGTAGACGACATAGTTGGCAACTTCCAACTTCAGGTCAGTTGGAATAGCATCCAACATAGTGTTGTCAAATTTCTGCATTAACGCATAATTTTTCTTTGGGTTGGACTTGGCCTTGACGAGAACACCATATCTCTGTGCAACAGCCATGTACAAGTAATCAACGGTGTATGGCTCAACGTAGACACCATCGACTTCAACAATGGTAAACTCATGGTCTTCGAGGTAGATGTACTGCGAGACGAAGAGACCAATGTTGAGGAATCTCAAGAAGTATGTCTTACCCGCTTCAAAGTTGATTGTGACGTTTTGAGACTCATTCATCAACAAGTTCTGAGGGATAGGTTCCGCACCGGTCGGATTGTATCTGTTCAAGAACTCGGAGAGAACATCCGAATACTGTCCATGGTATGTCTCTGAGACAGTGATCACCTTTTCCTCGTCGTAGTCGAATGGCGCTCTGTCGTCATGGATGATGAATGCACCTCTCAACCCATCGGCGTACTGCGCGCCCGAGTGGGAGTGGTACCAGTACGTTCCGACCTGGTCGTTGACGGTGAAGTTGTAGAGGAAGGTTTCACCGGGTGGAATCGGGCACTGGGTGACCATCTGAGGACCGTCCATGTAGTTCTGGCCCTCCATGAAGAGGCCGTGGAAATGCAAAGATGTGTTCTTGTCTCCTAAGTCGTTCGTCAAGTAGAGCTGGACGCGGTCTCCTCTGTTCACCTCAATCGTTGGAAGTGGCCAGACGCCGTTGAAGCCGATCATCTGCTTCTCGTGGACCCCGTCGGGGTTGGCGGTAACCCAACCCGCTGTGTGTGTGAACGTGTGTGTCTTGCCGAGCGCTACCTGCGCAAGAGCCGCTAGAGCAACCACTGTTTGTGCAAAGAGCATCGTCAAGGAGTGTGAGCGAGGTTGCAAACAAAAAGGAAGACCGTGTGTTTTTTGAAGTCTGCCGCCGTGGATTTGTCTGTGGATGATGAGCCTTCTTTGTTACACCTCTTTTTTTGCCCTTCGGGATCTGACACGAAAATTTCTCTATTTGGCAGCTCTTCAGGAATAGAAACCTAAAACCTGGTGCGTGTATTCGCTTGCTTTCATAAGCATAAAAGCTATGATTGCGTGTGACGTTTATTGTATAATTCTTTGAAGAAATATCCCGGCCATCATATTGATAAACTTGACTAACTCAATTGAGACATCATTCCCAACTCAGTAACGTCAGTTGATCCGTTATTCGCAGCCAAAGCTCCTTTTTTCTTCGTCAACACCCCACATCCACCCCGCACCCAGACTCGCATCTACACCCCACGCTATAGTAGTATTTGTAATTGGAAATGTGAGCTATATGCAAAAGATGGCTCAGTCGTCGTCTTCAGGACCATCAATGATGGTCTTGACGACGTCCTTACCGTTTTTCAAGATGTTGTCGAAGGCCTCCTTGGCGTCCTTGAACTTGTATCTATGCGAAACAATGCTCATCACGTTGATCTTACCAGACGCAACGAGATCCACGGCATCCTGGTAGTCGCCATAGCAGTATCTGAAGTTGCCCTTGAGCGTGAGCTCCTTCTCGACAACCTTGGCAAGCGGGAAGTTCACGTCATCCTTGCCCATGCCGACAACAACAAATGTACCACCGGCCTTGAGGATGTCAATACCGTTTCTGACGGCAATTTCGGAGCCAGAACACTCGATGATGACGTCCGGTAGGTCTCCGAGGAGTTCCTTAACTTCCTTGGTGAAGTCCTTCACGTTGAGGGAGTTCATAATATGCGTAGCACCAATATTTTTGGCCATTTCGAGCTTGGAGTCAAAGATGTCGAGAACAAGAACTTGAGTCGCACCAAGAGCTCTGACACAGCCAGCGGTGAGCAAACCAACAGGACCAGCACCGAAGACGGCCACTTTTGAGTTGAACTTGACACCACCGAGCTTGGAGGCGTGGACAGCGACAGAGAGTGGCTCGACAAGAGCACCTTCCTCCAAGGAAACGTTGTCTGGTAGCTTGACAACAAAGTCCTCTGGGGACATGCAGTATCTTGCGAGCGTGCCGTCAATTGGAGGCGTGGCTGCGAAAGCCATGCAAGGACAGAGGTTGTAATGACCAGTCTTGTACTCGTCAGTGTATCTCGATGGGATACCAGGTTCGATAGCGACCCTGTCACCGACCTTGACTCTCGTCACTTTGCTGCCGACTTCAACAACGACACCAGCGGACTCGTGGCCGAGGACCATCGGTTTCTCGAGCACGAAGGACCCGATCTTGCCGTGAGTGTAGTAGTGCACGTCGGAGCCACAGATGCCTGTCTTCTTGACGGCAATCTTGACGTAACGGTCATCGGTGATCTGAGGCACCGGTCTATCTTCGGTGACAATCTCGTTGACCTTTTTCAAAATAACGGATGGGTTGTTGGACATTTTCTTTATTCTCTCGTCTTGTTCTTCCAAAATCAGGAGATTCACCGCTCTTTAAGGGGCCTCCGGAAAAAAAACCCTTTGGGGATGCTGAAATTCTCGCAAGAATTAAACAAAGCGAGAAAAGCTCCGCTCTGGGGTAACTGGTAAGGGCAGCATCAGCCGTTTAATGCCCCGGGGCTCGGAGTTTTGATTATTCGACGTGCATTTTTCTCCTTCCTTTTCTTCTTCATTCTAGCTAGCCGTGTGTTTCTCCGTCGGTGAGGGGACTTGTGATTTGAGGAAGGAGCCAAGGTTCTCGTAGTAGGCCGTCAATGACGGGTTGGGCCCGAGAATCCGCAATAAGATCAAATAGAGCTCCACAACTTCCCCACGCGTTTTTTGGTACGCATCAATGCTGAGAGACGAAACCAGAGGAACAACTTTGTCAACAATCAAGCACAACTCAGCCGGAGAAATTCGATTCTTGTTATTGAGGATATAAAACTTGAGCATCATCAAGCAAGCGTACTTCTCGCCTTTCATTTTCTTCTCGTCCAACACACACTGCAACACAACCTCAAAGTTTGCAACAAGACTTTTTGTCGTGATCGCCTGCAACATAAGACACAAGGACTTAATCGTCAAGTTCTGGATATGCTTAGAGGCTTGTGATGCTCGAGTCAAGGGAATGAGCAAGTGAACAAAGATGGCAAAGTTTTCGTTGGAGTGAGCCACGCTGCTTCCGAAGAATACCAAGTCTCTGATGAAGATGATAACTTTACTCAAGAGCTTGCTCCGGTTTGTGTTGACAAGCATTAAGATGTCTTCAAGGTTTTCATTCATTCTAGATTGGAAGTGCTCATAGTGTGACTCAGGGCGACGAAGACGAAGATGACCAATCAAGACGTCAAGGCTGTCATATCTGATGTTCCAGTTCAGCGACGTCTCCTTGCCCTTGAAAGCATCCATAAACAAATCAGTCTCCTCATCATCCAACGAGTCAAGATAGTCTGCATCAATGTTAACTTGTGGATCAGGACCAAAGATCTCACCAAGAAACTTCTCTCCTTGAGCTTTATCATTTTCGCTGTTCTCAGCAAAGAAGCATTTCATGACAGGGGACGAGATCGTCGAATAACAGGATCTGACGGGCTTTCGCTGTAGAAGGCGACTGATTGTATCAGAATGTAGGACAGCCGGAGACGTTGGGATTTTTGAGGGTGAAGATAGAGAAAGCTTAGCCTTTGACAGCTTGTCAAACCAAGGAATTGCGTCCAGCGAGCATTCCGAGGTTTGGATAGGCATATGGTCCTGACCAATCTCGGCATCATCGCTGTAGTTTCCATCGTTTTCTTTAGAGTCACATGTGGCAGAACTTCCACAAACAGAACCGCTTAGATCATCTTTGGCAACAGTCGTGTCAATTATGATTGGAACAGCTTCACTAGAACTAGGTACAGAAAAGAGTGGCTTAGCAGAGGTTTGTGGACAAACAACCAGTGTGGTTGCAGTGGAAGAGGTTAACCCAGATACAGGCTCAAAAGCACAGTCTTCCAACCCGCATGTTGAGAGGTCAGTAATACACTTCTCAAGATCAGCAGTTAGCTCGCTACCAATAGTCAAAGGCTCCGTGATGCAGTTCTCAAGCTCAGAAACCGTAAGAGCATCATCGGTATCATCGTTAGGTGCTGGAATATCAGACTTCGTAGTTGGCGAGGTAGTAGTGACAGAAATGTCGGTGGACTTGGGAACCTTGGTGACTCGGAGAACGACCTTCACCTCCTTAGAATTTAGATCGGCAGCAGGGAACATGAAGTCACTCGTGGGGTTTCTGGGCGTAATAGCCTGAACTTCTAACATATTTGATGAGTCCAAAGTGTATGGGCCGATGTCAAGGTCATCAAGGCTGAATTCTGGAACTACATCAGCGTTGGCAAGCTCTTCGGACAGTCTGGAGACGTTTTCTGGTGAGGATTCCGGCGTAAGTCCTTTCTTTGAAGGGATCTCAGCAACAGAAACCGGAGGGGAAGCGTTGAGAAGGCGACTCCTGTTGATGAGACTTTCAGACTCGCAGTCCGAGCCGCTAGAAGAAAAAGAACCATCAACAGATTGAAGGACGGCCTTTTCTGACAAGGAGTCTTCCAAGACCTTATTGCCCTGAAAGATTCTTCCTTTTCTTCTCTTACGCGTGAAGACGGGTGTATTTGCGCTGTCCCCATCAGATCTGTGATCGATGCTATCACTCCACCCATCCGCATCATCGTCGGAGCTATGTGTGATAGGGACTGCCTGGAGTCTGGTCCACCTTGTCCACTTGTACCAGAGAACAAACAACGCAAATGAGAACATCGATGCCACGGTGACAAGGATTCCCGTGTGGTCTGGCAGCTGAACAGGGCCCATCATAATTTCGTGTCTGCGTAACGATCTCGCCTTCTCAAGAAGCCTGAGGTGATCCAAGAGAATGGAGTCTTCAGGGGCCAGATGGGCGGTTTGCAGGGGCATGGACAGCGTCAGACAAGGATCCATATTTTCACGGCTCGGTTGTAGAGGTGTGTAATCCTCAATAGAAGGGATAAGAGAGGGGGTAGCTCGCCAGGAGTCATCCCCGTCGTCGTCTTCATCATCGTACTCGTACGCGTTCTTATGTGCGTCCAGGTTAGGAGAATCACCAGGAGTCGGAGATATCAACTTTGGGCCTGTTGATGCATTGTTAGTGTTTGAATCAATGATGTCAAAGAGGGATGACCCACCATCCGTGTTGCTTGCCAGGGAGCGGGCAGCTTTCAACCACCAGTTCGTCACTCCTTGCCAAAAGAAGGCGAGGAAGCCACCGAGTGATACCATCTCCAAGATAAAACGAAACTGCGTGACGAAGTGGCAAGTTCTGAGAGTGTTTGAAAGTTCTTCTATTATAAGGAGATCGGGCCGCGAGGGTAACCTTTGGGGAAAGAGTGCAGGTGACACAAAAGTGAAGCAGGCCGATCTTAGAAGCCAACAAGAAACCCCCAACAGGTTGATTTGGCCAGAAAAGACAGAGTGTATAAGAGGCTCTCAATGAAAATCAAATAACTAAACTGGAACTTCCTCCTTACTATGTGATCAGTGTGGCACATAGTATAATCGACGCTGTCACAGAGCTGTCTCACGTTCTGTGACCCCCACTCTTTAGGATCAGTCAGAAATTTGCTAAAATGCGGCGGGACAGGGCACACGTGGATGAAGAGAAGATTGCCACATCTCATTCAAGTTACAAGCACCCAGACATCGATTGTGCGATACGCAACTCGTTTCTGTTCAAGAAGGCTTCCCTTCTCGTTACTCTGATACGTCTGCCCTTACCAGCGTGGTTGGGCCAACACCACTACATACTTGTTTTGCATTTAAGATTAGACGCAATTAACACCATCTGCTCAGGCGTCCTTTAAATAACGTGGTAGTCCCTCATTTACCCACGGGGATTCACAGATATCCTTGGCGCTTATTCTCTTCTCTCTTCTCACCAACAAGTTGTCAACAATCCACTTGGCACCACCCCAGTCTTCCCGGTTCCAAGTGTCTCCTTCATTATCATCATCGAACAACAGCCACGTCCACTCAATTCTGGCAATTCTGTGTGCAACTCGTGAGCGAGCCCTGATGGATTTGGTTGGTGGTGGGTCAAAGGGAAGACGAGATTCCATGATAGCATAGAGAAGTACCCCGAGTGCCCAACTATCACTTTGTCTTCCATCATATGGCAAGCCGATAAGTAATTCAGGTGGGACATAGTCTTCAGATCCGCATCTTGTGGTAAGCATAGGATCTTCTGGATCAATGACTCTTGAGAGGCCAAAATCGGTGAGCGATACAAAGGGCCTTGGATCAAGCTCATGTGTTTTTGAGAGATCTTCCAGCTTCAAATTCACCAAGATATTCTCCAACTTGATATCTCTGTGCACTATATTGTTTTTGTGAAGATATGCAACTGCGCATGCAGTCTCGGCGAATAGTCTTCTGATGACTTTGGGGCTCAAGGAAGCCCTATGCTTGGCTGCAAGTTCAAAGAGATCTCCTCCTTCGCAGTGTGGTGTGATGATGCAATATTTGTCTTTATGGACACCCAGTGCTAAAAGCTTAATGATAGATGGGTGATCGAGGGCTTTCAACACCTCAAGTTCTCTTCTGAGAGAGCTCTCTACTCGAGTTCGTGTGTCTCTGTGAAGTGGTAGATCGACAACTTTGATGGCAACTTTCTTCAGGTTTGCCGGACAATTCTCATCAGCCGATTCTCCCAAGATGACCGTACTGAATGTACCTTGACCAAGCTGCCTCACTTCTCTCCATGTATGCTGGTTTCCATCATTATCGGTACCTTGGTAGAGAATATCATTGTTGATGTTCGGCCTTGATGAAATAGCAGGCTCTTCTCTTTCAAGTGTTTCCGTACTCTCTCTGAGTGGGGTGGATACCGTTCTCTTCTGTGGAGATCTGCCTCCGTTCAGCCTTGGGTTCAAAATAGTCGACATGGAGGAAGCGTTGGAGTATCGGTCGATGGAATTCATTGAGCCATACTCTGAGATGATACGATTAGCAGTTGTGTTCTCTGCTTGTAACTCATTGTCGGATGACCGTATTGACAGAGTCCCATAGGGCTTTTTACTCCTTGAAACTGCTGCCTTCTGTGGTGCAAAGCCTGGTAACAAGGCTGACGACGATGAGGAAGCATTGGTGCCCACGACGGGTGTTGGGAGAGACGTGATGGAATCAAAGTCAGGAGACAGCGGTGATGTGGCTTGCTCTTCCCTCTGGCAGGGTGCTTGTCGAATCTGCAGGGGCGTTGGTTCGCGATGCCCTTGAGGTCGTGAGTAACGGTAAGCAGTCTGTTGAGACGCCTTCATATCCAACATCCTACGGAAGAGGTTCTTCGTAGGAGACATTTGGGACTCAGGACCCGCCGATTCAGGCGCCATGTCTTCCTTTTCGGGCATCTGGCAGGGCGGTGAGCCTAGGACTCCTTCTATTAATGTGTGTTGGTGGGCGCCAAAGCCGATGATGGGGCTTATGTTTTGATCGTGATGATATGTTTGCTGGGCGGCACAGCGGTAAGTCAGGATGAAGACAGGAACTGGGACGCCGAGTATCTGATTGCAATAGTTGGGGTTTATATATGGGGGTTGTATGATACTGAGGAGAAAGGAAATGTTTTGATGTCGCCCGCGCAGGTGTTGACCACAGTTCAAGAGTCACAACATTGATCGGCATAGCTTGGGATAAGGGCTTCAAGGGAGCCCTTAGGAGTTACAGAGATAAAATGGGTATGAAGAGACACGTTTATTCAATTCGTTCAGTGGATTTGTATGCCACAATACTACGTAAAGGTGAAGGAACAAAGTTCGCTTGTTCTGATACTATACTATGATAAGAGCTGGGCGTGTTAGATGAGCGGTTCGTCCACACCCTCGGCTTCCATAAACAGGTGCTTTGTTTACCTTTCTCGGTATTTGAAACTAGTAAGAAAAAAGCCCGGAAGACGTTTAGAATCAGTTTGAAAACGCTCAAGCAATGCCCTCAGACCTCATTAAGACAAATAATTCTACTGCTACGTTGTTCTGGCACAGTAAGCCTCCTAAGTCACGATTTGACAAGCTTCACCATCTACTGCCATTTTGGCGTGTCATTAGCCGCGAAACACTCTGAGGCGACTAGTTCAGGGAGCGAAGACTTGGATAACATCCTTACCTGAGAAATCAACGGCGGTTCGACCAACAGACCACGCCTTTCAGCGACCGGTGCAGCTTCTGGGACCGTTTAATAGCCTTAACTGGCAGCTCTACGTCTCTCACTTTGGTTTCTGCTCTGACAGCTACCAGGCTTTCTTTTTTGCTTAAGCACTAATTGGCAAGCCACCGAGAACAGCTAGTATCATCGCACACTTTGACCCAAGAATCATCAGAGCTTTGCTGCTTCTGGTGTTCCACCATATCTGTTAATCTATCTGGGACTCATTCAGCCTCTGGATATCAAAGAAAGCATAAAAATCACCCACAATGGATACATCCACGCTCAAACAGCAGCAGCAACAGCTGACGAACACAGAAGAGCCACCAATGATTCCCCATATTACAACCAACATCATTCCGCTTTCGGATATTCTGCGAAAGTTTGCCGAGGCGTCTTATGCTGAGCTCCAACAAGTGATACAGACACAGCCCAACAACGAGGCAAAGAAGAAGAGACTACTTGAGCTCATTGTGAG
The DNA here is from genome assembly GCA_030563225.1 of Petasospora hungchunana. Lineage (NCBI taxonomy): Eukaryota > Fungi > Ascomycota > Saccharomycetes > Phaffomycetales > Wickerhamomycetaceae > Petasospora > Petasospora hungchunana. The sequence continues at coordinate 499,193 of JAKUBL010000006.1, read as the reverse complement.
GCTCCGCCAGGAATACGTGAGGTTGTACGTCTTAACCAAGTGGTCCAAAACAGCGGCCCACGACTTCACAAAGTTCATTGATATATTGGTATGGTTGAAAGAACAGACAGCTCACTTCACGAATCTGATATGGGCTACAAAATCTCTTAATCAAGGTCTGCTGAGTGCAAAGTTGCCAAACCCAGACTTAATCACAGCGCTTGAGGTGTACACCAATGGTAGACCCACATTGCCAACTCATGACTTTCTGCATTCGAAACTTTCAGCCAAAAAGGTACTGCATACATTGAAAAATCTGAACACCATCCTCTCCATGAAGTACGCACTCACTGATGATCTTCCCGAGGAGTTCACAAACTATGATATCAAGGATGGAAGGGTGTATATTCATACAGAGGATTACCTGATACAACTCTCTACTGCCGATGAAAATACTCCTTTCTTCGTTATTGACTTCAAGTTCACATTTGGCGACTTCGACCCAAGCCGACACCTTGTGAGAATCTGCAATGATGCTCTCCGAACATCTGGGTTCACCGAGTTGAAAAAGATTCTGACAAACTACACTAATACGATGAAGCTGTATTTGATTCACCAAAAGTTGAACCAGATGAAGAACATTAAGCATGTTTATCACGCGGAGAAATTTCAGATTGTGGTGCACTACTGGGTGAACAGTTTCGTGTTCAAGTCATCATACATTGAGATTGGTTTGAATAAGTCAAACAGAGTCGTCTACAAATGGTTCAGACAAGGTGAGTTCATGCAGATGTTTGATGAAGTACATGACTTTGGATTGTTCCTTAGAGACATATACCACAGACATTCTTCATTAATTCTTGAAAAAATTGACGATCTCACTGTCGGTAAGTCTCTACTCCAGATCAATGAACTTACGGGGCTGTTTTACTTCAAAAACTCGACACCATCTCTCAATAGTACTTTAAAGAAGTTGAACGTGGATGATTTCAAAAACATTAATGAAAATCTCAAAGCTACTCGTCTTGATTTGAAGCTTACGGAGGTTTCGACAATTCTCTCTGTCACTGGCTGGATCAGAAACGATATCATTAAGTTGTCACCACATGAGTTGAAGAAGCTACCTACACCACTGTTTGATCAAGATCAGAATTACTCTGTTTCTAAGGGCGTCAAATTCTACACAAGGAAGGATTGGCCAGCAAACTGGTTCTTGATCATATTCATCGACACCAAGATCAAGTCTTTCATCGGTAACATAAGATCCGTCGTTGGTCAATGGACCCTCTCGACTCCTACCGAACTGAGCATTGAGTCGTTCGACTACAAGAGTTCCAAGCAGCTTGTTGACTACGTCTCCAAGAAGATTGTGCTTCACCTCATTACACGTGAGCTTCAGAACTCAACGTATAAGGTCTCTAAGGACGATTCCATTGCTGTTCAAACGGATACCTTTATCAAGATTCCTGATACCTCCAACGTGCTGTACCTGACATTCAAGGTAGAATCAAACAACAAGACAATGCTGGTGACGCTGAAGGGAAAGTTGAATAAGACTGTGCAATTGGATGATTTTGCCATTGATCCAAGTGGTGTATTTGAGATCTTTGAAGTGATTGAGTTCAAGAGAAGATCCATTCTTTCCAATATCATCACAAAGCTGGAAAGACTTGCCAGGGTTATTGAGCTAACTAACTATCTGAAGAAGGAGAACATGAACTTGATGACTGTACAGCTCGACAAAGTTGTCTTCAAGTATGGTGAGCAGATGTGTACATTGAAGGAAAACCTGGAATTGGAACTTCCACCACTGAATCCTCATAATATCTGCTTAGTGTCGATCAGGGATTACTTGGAAACTAAAGGGATTGGTTATCTGTTCAAATACCTCCAGGATTCTACCAGGTTGGTTACGAAGCTCCATGAGATCTCCTCCAGGCCTGGTGCTACAAATGGATCTTCATCTGGAGTCGAGCCTCTTCAGTTTGAAGTATTCACAAAGAGTGCCACATTATTTACGGTGATGTACTACAGCAACAATCCAAAGAACCGTCAATGTCTGGAAATGAACATCCGCATCAAAAAGAACCAAGGGAAGTGCGAGTACTTCATTCTGTTTGACCCCGTGTCGATTGTGAAGGGATTGTTGGATGACTTCACCAGGAGTGACAAACACAAATCGTCAAAGGCTGTGATGCTTCAGGCAGGCGCCATTTGTGGTGATGAAGGCTTGTATGATGTGATTGACTTTTTCCATGAAAGGATCCAGAACCTCCTCAAAGCGAAGTGAAAGTATATATAGCAGAAAAAAAAGGGTGAAAGTGGGGACAACAACTATGAGCTACGTTTGATCGAGTGTGCTATTTAGAAACGAATATGTATGTCAGAAGTACAGGTAGAATCGGTATGAAGCCTGGTCTGGCGTATTTATTGAAATCAGGACGCCAGAATCAGAATAAATAAGTGTGCGAATAAATAGCGGTGTAGTCTCAAATAAATAGGGAGGGAACACTCAGTGACCCCCTCGAATAAATAATGAGCTTGTGCTCAATAGTTGTAAGGCAGTGGCTCATCCAATGAAGGAGGTACGTATCTTTCAAACTTGGTACCACCCGGTCTTGTGGGTGGAATGAATGGATCCGGATGTTTGTACTTGGCAAGCATTTCTTCAGTCTTCTCGATCAGCTCTCTGACCTCCTTTGGATTCCCCACGTTCTTGTAAAGTTCGAACTGTGCTCTAATCTCAAGGGCTTTGGTACGGTAGTGGTCTCTTCTGTTGATCCAATCCTTGGCCAGTTTGAGCGAGCGGCGATACAGCGTCATGACGACGTATCTGTTCTGGGGAGAGAATGGGACGACTCCGGACATTGAAGACGATAGCGGAGCAGTTGAGGGCTGTGTTGTGTTTTTCGTTAGTGGTTGTCCAATGACGGTGCTGACTTTTTGTAGTGTGGAGACGTCCAACCCGCACGCAATCCGCGAATATTCTGAAAAGGAACTATTTCCCAATTGGGCCATATCAATGTCGCTGACGTAATACTAGTTTTCTCCCCCCAGGGCGAGCTACGCCCTCGAGGATGTGGACTTTGTTTTATTGCTTGATTAACTTCTCTTTGAGAGAGACCTACCATCTATTAAATTCCCCAGAATGGCTGTTGAAGAACTCACCGACCGCGTGGTGCTGACCCACCCAACCAATGACACGACCCAGGTGTCGATCCTCAAGTTTGGTGCCAACGTGCTCTCCTGGACCATCCAAGGCGAGGAGCAACTCTGGCTCTCTGAGGGAGCCAAGTTGGACGGAACCAAGGCTGTTCGTGGTGGAATTCCATTGGTCTTCCCAGTGTTTGGCAAGAAGGACAACGGGCCTACTGCCAACTTGCCACAGCACGGGTTTGCCAGAAACTCCACATGGGAGTTCTTGGGCCAAACCAAGGAGAACCCACCAACGGTCCAATTCGGGTTAGGTCCGGAGAATGTCGACCCAGAGACACTTGCCAAATGGCCTGGGAATGACTTCACGTTGTTGTTGACCGTAGAGCTTACTGAAGAGTCGCTCAAGACCACCATCGAGGTTGAGAACACTGATGACCACGCCTGGGACTTTAACTGGCTGTTCCACACATACTTGAAGGTCAATGACATTGACGATGTTTTGGTATCCAACCTTCCAGGAGAGATCTGCTATGATCAGCTTCTTTCCCAGACCTACGAGGAGAGACTGCCAGTCGTGACGTTCACGGAGGAAGTTGATAGAATCTACCAGAAGATTCCGGAGAACAAGCTGATCCAGGTTGTTGCACTTGGCCATCCAGTGCACACATTGAAGAGAGAGGGCTTGCCTGACTGTGTTGTTTGGAATCCATGGATCAACAAGTCCGCTGGCATGGGCGACTTCCAACCGAAGGACGGCTACAAGAACATGGTGTGCATCGAGCCAGGCTACGTGCACGATTTCAAGACTCTCGAGCCAGGTGCCAAGTGGACTGGTTCCCAGACTCTCTACAAGGACGAACTCAAGTACCAGGCCGTCTGAATGTTCGTGAGTGAGTGGGTGTTGGAATACATACATTTTTGTGGGACGAAATGGAAGAATAGCTAGTAGAACATAACATTAATCATGGGTCAACCTCCTCCTCATCATCTGAGGAGCTCACGTTACCTTCAGCAGCGAGCGAAGAGGCAATGTCAGGACCGTCCGAGCCTTGACCGAGCTTACTAAAGTCGAATTCGCCATTGGCATCTCTGAGGCCATTGAGCTGTGGGTTCTCCCTTGCAAGGTCCTCCATGTTGAAGCCACCAGGCATGCCACCGGCACCGGCACCGGCACCACCGAGCATTGAAGCCAAGTCCATGCCTCCCATGCCTCCCATGCCTTCCATGCCGGGCATGCCGCCCATACCACCCATACCGCCCATGCCCATCATCGGGTCTTCTTCTGGCTCCTCATCCTGCTCGTCCTCGTCGACCCACTTGTCGAAATCGGTCTTGATGTAGTGGTACTTGACCTTCTCCTTGGTGAGTCTCGGCCAGTACTCCTCCTGGGACTCGGCCTTGCGGAGAACGAACTTGATGGAGTTACCGCCCTTGGCGTGACGCGAGTTGTCCGGGTCAATCGGGTGGAGGAAGTCGATGTGGACCTTGTAGTGGGCGTTGTAGTCTTCGGAATCACTCTCCACACTGAGAGAGTCCTTCTGGAGGTCGATTTTCGTGTTGACTGAGTCTGGGATGTTCACCGTGAGGAACAGCACGTTCTTGGCCGCCTCGGTGGCGCTGGATCTCTGGGCCCAAAGCACTGTGCGGGATGCGTGTTAGTGGTCTGTGAGTATAGAGATGGGAGCACGTCACACTTACCTTCTGGTGAAATTGGCATTGCTTCGTGTATTTGTTTTTTCTTCTTTACGGGCTTGCCTTTTTGGGGGGGGGGGGGGATAACTCGATCTTATATAGAGAAGAGACGATCTCCCCAGTGTGTGGTTCTTAGAATTTCTATCGCGCGCAACACAGAATTTGTTTACACGCCCTTTGTTTTGGCAGTCATGGAGGACCTTCCCAATGAGATTCTGCTGGAATTGCTAGGATTTGCGCCTCGACTACGGTTCGTCTCCACTCGCCTCTACCGCCTCCATAACGAGCTCGAAAGACGAAACTTCCGCCGTGCTGTGGGTGACGAGACAGGGCTCGTTCCACTCTTCAAGGCCTACCAAAAATGCTTGGAGCCATGGTACTTGCCGCTACAGAAGTTGGTCGCCCCCGACGTCCAGTGGTGGATCTTCAACGGATTCTTGAGGAACAGGCGCATCTTGTTCCAGGAGCGTTATGCGACGATACAGGCACGTGAAGATGGCTTCAGTTTCCCCCCTTATGGCTCCCTCTTGATCCACGACGTGGACACCTTCCTCTACCAGCAGAAGATCAAGATGCTTCCCGGGAAGTACTCCTTTCAGCTGGCTCTCTGTATCGCACCGATGCTCGGCTCTGATAGACTTGGCACGATGAGGTTCAGCTTGACGGGTTCTGATGGATTCTCATTGGTGAAGTACCCTCCTAGCAACATTAGCGAAATAGTGCTCAAGCGCTCTGGCTCCAAGGGCTTTTGTGTTCTGAACGTGTCTGATTTTGAGCTTCAGGGACCCGAGGGCGTCTTCCTGAACCTGGAATTGCAGCTCGAAGAGCAAGGTATTTACCCCAAGATGGGACTCGAGATGCTGTACGTCGACTTCAAACCAACGGCAAGCTTCATAAAAGTACCACTGCTATACCACTTTCTACCTGAAGGATCACCCCAGTTCTTCATGGACCACGGCAGCCTGATACACAAGGCCATTGAGCAAGTACTGTCAGGCGAAGAGATCACCGTAACCACCCACGAGATCCTGGACAAAACACGGCAGCACACGAAATGGATCTCTTTGGGGCCTCTGATCTGTACCACACAAATCCCAGCAGACAGATCAGCGATAGAAAACTGCCCCAGTGCACCCAAAACACCAGAAGACTCAGAAATCCGGAAATGGAAGGTACCGTTCTAGTCTATTGTGCTTTGTCAGCGCTTACGTAACGGAGAAGCGCGAAAAAATTTTCGTTAGAGAGAAAGAGTACGGAAGCAAGCCAGCCACGAAAGTAAAAAGACAATCACACTTCATCTCATCTTCAGAGCCCGTTCGCATCCACAGCTTTGTCCATTGCAGAAACTTCAACTTTCCGCCTCTTCACACGCGCAAATTGACTCCTTCCGCCTTTATCCGCTTTTCCCCGTCCTGCGTGCGCGCTTTGCCCCTCCCCTTAGTCTCTTCTCATCGCCATCGCCAAAAGGGTGCCCGTCAGCCATCACCCACACCCTCTTCAAGGTCAAATACACATACTTCATAATGAGCGGCCAAGATATCACAACCTCAGAGTCAATGTTCGACGCTAACTTCACCTCCCAAGAGCCCACTATTGACACCTCCGTGCTTCCTATGGACATGGCCAGTACCGCTATAATAGCCTTCCGTGTGCTCGTGTCTGTCAAGGAGGCCGGTATTATCATCGGCAAGAACGGTTCTGTGATTGCCGACATCAGAGAGAAGACCAATGTCAAGGCTGGTGTCTCCCAAGTCGTGCAAGGTTCCCCGGACCGTGTCCTCACCGTCACGGGTCAGCTCGACTCCACCGCTGAGGCTCTTGGTCACATTGCCCATGCTATGGTCTCAGCTCCAGTCGATGACATGACTTTTCAGTACTTCCCACTCAAGCGTCTCTTACCACCAGGTGCTGAAGGCACCACTAGTCTCAGGCTTCTGATTCCAAACTCTCAGATGGGAACCATCATTGGTAGACAAGGTGCACGCATCAAGGCCCTCCAAAGCGAGTATAACGTCAAGATTGTCGCCTCCAAGGACTTCCTCCACAACTCTTCTGAGAGACTCGTTGAGCTTCAGGGAACACCAGAGTGTATTGCCAATGCCTGCAGAATTCTTGCTCGTTGTCTCATTGAGGATTTCCACTCTGCCATGGGTACAACATACTACATTCCAGCACCACGTAATTCCAGACGTGCTAACTTCGTTTCAATGCCAAACGGGAATGGGGAGGTTACCAGAGCCGTCAACTTCCCAAGTGAAATGGTTGGTTGTTTGATTGGTAAAGCTGGTTCTAGAATCCAGGAGATCCGTAAGGTCACTGGTGCTCAGATTACCATTGCCGCTGGAGATGATGCTAATGGACAGCGTGTTTTCACTCTTGTGGGTCCAGTCAAGTCTGTTGATAAGGCTCTTTCTTTCCTCAATCAGAACATGGAGAGAGAGCAACAACGTCGTGAGAGAATGGCTGCTGAGGGTCAGGAATGATCTTTTTTTTATTATTTTGAAACGAGGTAACGACAAAAACTATTTGAAAACGATCTCTCTTATTCACTCTGCCTTCCCTTTCTCCCTCTCTTGCATAGACACACTGACTCTGCCCTTTGCTATTTCTGTACCCTTGTTTTTTTTTGTTCATTTGGCCGTGAACCTTGTCAGAACACATGGCATCTTATGCTTATTTTTGATGTCTTTTATTTTTGTCATCATATTCCTCTTCTCCCTTGTGTTTTCTACTCCTTTATTTGTCTTTTACGAACCCGCGGTGTATACCGTATGTCTAATGGCTATGAATTTGTGATTTCGTGGGGGCTCTAGTAGGCCCAACTCCACGTTTCCATGGAATTGATGTACTCTAGTATTGAATGATTTCTTACCACTGATGATTCGTATGGTAGCTTTTTCCCCCCGTTTTTAAAGGTAGATATACGTATATAGAGGATTCAAATCGTAAATATAAACTTCATCAGCCGGGTAACTTTGAAAAAGCGGTAAGGCCAGTGTTTACATTGTGTACGCTTTGGGAACCACAGAAAACTTCCCAGCGATCAGCAGGATCAAAAAAAAAAAAAGAAAGACCCCAGGACAGAGTGATATAAAGCAAAGGACCCTTTGTTGTGCTTTGTATCCCCTTGTATCTTTCGTCAGATTCCTCTTCAAAACCCACTGTCCCCTCAGCTCATCCGACAAGCGTGGATCTTCACAGCCACAAACGCACATTCCGTCCAACATTCCCGATGAACATGCCCGGAGCTTTCCCAGGAATCCCTGAAGACAGAGACGTTGATGTATTTGATGTCTCTGCAATCTCGACGAGGGAGTTCACCTTCTCGCCTGCAAGACAGCCTCTCTACCCCAACTTGGACCACATGCCTTCTGCCAGACTCTCGCTACATCAGGAGTGCAACAACCTCGGATTCAGCAAGAAGCTAAGCAACACGGTGCTGGACGAGCTTGACAAGAGGGCAGCTTCGAAAGTACGCAACAGTCGCATATCAAGCAAGGCTGTCCTTAGTCCAAGAAGCTCAAGATACAACTCCTCGCATCGCACCAAGTTTAACAAAATGGAGTCGATATCGTCCCATTATGCCACAATCAGATCGAAGAACAGTATGTCCAGTCTAAGAAGAGAGGAGATTGAGGTGGAGAAGGAGAACAACCCGTCATATGATGCACACAGTAAGCGTGGTGGTTTGTCGGTATTGGAAAGTGCATCAAAGAGAAGAAGAACAGCCACAGGCCGCCAGGAGATTGTCCAGACACCTCTTCCTCAGGCAAACAAACACCTATATCCCCCTTCAGGCGATATGAGGGAGACCAGGATCCCCAGATCTCCGTCAAAGGCCGACTTTCACAACTTCTCCACTGCATCAACGAGCTCTTTACACAAAACCACATCCACAATGTCGATAAAGAAGACCGCCATCCCACACTCCAGAACAGTAACCCAAAACATCTCGCAGTTGACTGCTGCAAAGCAACTCCCACGTTCCAGCACTCTTCAGAACCTGACGAAGCCAACAGCGTCGAGCATTCAGCGCTCCGCTTCCAATAGAAACTTGGGCCCGACGCTGCGCACACAACCTTCTCTCTCCAGCATGCAATCCTCCACGGCACACACACATCCCCTTTCAAGGACCAAGTCTTCTATGAACCTGAAGCAGAACCCCAAGCCGGCTTGGAGATGACACTAATGATTTCTCTACGCAGACCTAATACCACATTCACGCATTTTTGACACTACATCACCTTATCTTCTTTTCTAATGTAGATTACATCCCTGATACAACCTAACCAACAACGTTGTTGAAAGAGCCCTCCTTCTCCTTGATCTCGTAGAACGTTGGACCAACATCGTGGTTTCCATGATAGACCCATCCGTCTTCTGTGATGTGATACAAGTTGATGGAACCACCAGAATAGGCGTCTCTGTGTGCAGCAGCGAGAATGGAACGCTTACCCAAGTAGAGCGCCTCTTCAACGGTGAGGTCCCACTTCAAGTTGGAGTCCAACACACCGTAGGCAAACGTCTGACCGGAACCCACACAGAAAACATCACCTTTGAGTCTTGTGCCGTCCGAATCAACGTAGTAGATAGTTGGTCCTTCTTTCTTGGTGTATCCACAAATCATGGTACCCATTGACAGGCCCATGCCCTTGTACTGGTACACCAAATTGCTTAGAATCTTGGACGCAGCAGCCACGGAGATACGTTCCTTTTCTCTCAGCTCGTGCAAACGACACTGTGTACCGAGCCATGTCTCCCAGAATTGACAGTCGGCAGCACCGCCGGCCATTGTGCCGAGCAGCATCGGGTTGATCTCAATCACCTTCTTAACTGTCTGCGAGGCAATCCAATTGCCAGCCGTTGCACGCGAGTCCACGGCAACAACGATACCTCCTTGGAAGCGGAACGCGAGTGTGGTGGTTCCGTGTGCGATCTTGATCTTGCAGTCCGGGTTCTTGGAGTCATCGGTGTGTGCTCTGAGAAACTCTGCCGGCTGAGAGATTGGTGGCATCGAGAGGGAAGGCGCCAGCGGGAGGTCCACGCCCGTCACAAAGTCCCGTCTGAGATCGGCCTCTGAGCCGTACCCCAAAGACGTCGCAACGCTGGGCTTTTGTGTGTATTTCTGTGCAATTGCCTCCATTTCCTGCTTCGTTTGTTGTTTTTGGTGGCGTTGAAGTTAAACCAGTTTCTCGCCACTGAAAAGGAAAGTCGTACTGTCATTGATACACGGGTCAGTAAGAGGCACATACTGGGCATTTGCTGCAATTATACTACAAATAACTGTCAAATTTCCTCGAAAAGCACACTTATTGACTTTAATTAGCATGTCTCGTATTACCACCGCCTTGTTTCCACAACCAGAGCGCTTCTGTAGCGTAACTGCGCACACTTAGATTACGTGTCACGTGATCATCAGCAGCTTCCTCTAATGTTTCAATGATTCTCAACTCGTCAATCAAGCCCCAGAACATCTGGTCGAACTCTGTAGAAGCCTTTCTCAGTGTCTCTTCGTCGGGCTGGACGGTCTCGTCGTCCTCATCGACAATTTCCGGGACGAGGTTGTACTTTCCCTTCCCCAGTTTATGGAGAATTCTCCCCAGTGTGCGAATGGCAATACAGCGCTGTCCAGAAACCGTCGATCTAGCCAAATGAGCGAGTTCCTGGAGTGTGTATCCTGCCAGTGCTGCACTCTCTGCATGGTGGTGAAGACCCTTGGATGTGTCGACCTCCTTGTTCTTGGCTGGGATTAACAGATCTCCCTTGAAGTCGAAGCGGAGGTCACCCACGTTGTCGAAGACCAGATTGCTGGTGTCGATATCCGGGAGAGGCTCCATCCACTTGAGTTTCTCAGTGTCCTTTGGCAAGTCCGGGAAGTACTTCTCGTGCAACTTCTCGTGGAAGGCAGGGTCGTTAATGTCAAGCTTGTAGTTCTCAGCCTCCACTGCTGGAGCTTTAGGGAAGTGCACGCTAGCGATAGCCTCTTCCAAGGGCACATCAGAAGCCTCCTGGACGATCTGGTAGGACGCTGGTGCGATCTCATCAAGATCCTCAATGTCTTCCCACTCACCATCAGCTGGCTCATCGCCATACTTCACAGTCGAGACGCTGTCAAACCTCACCTTCTTCTCTGAAGAGGACGAGTCTGAGTGCTTCATCACTGACTTGATTCCCAAAGCTTCGTTCACTGCATTTGACTCCAGGGTTGGTTCCTGCCACGTCTCACCATCACGGCCACCACCAATCCACGAGCCGTACCCTTCAAAGTCTGCACCAGAGTCTCTCGTATCCTTCTTGCCAGTCATCTCCTCGAGCTTCTTCTCAGTTCTCCTTAGAAGCGTCTGCAAAATCTTGGGATCCATCGTACCCAACAACTCCTCCTTCTCACGAGCACGCTGCTCATCGGACATTTTACTGAGAATCTCAATGTTCTCCATGTGTATCTTCTCCGCCTCCGACATTCCATTGTAGTCCATCTTCTGCTGTTCTTTCGGCAGTCTCTTCATCCCTGTCGTCTGATCCACTGCGTAGCCATCTTTTCTCTTCGTCTCGGGTTCGGCAGCTTGATGCTTCTTCTCCTGTCTTAACTTCCACGCGCTCTTCGTCTTTGGTTTGGGGAACCCACCAGGTGTTAAAGTCTGAGAAAACGACGGTGGCTCGGGAGCTGAAACCTCTTTCTCGACAATCTCACCAAGCAAGTCCATCAGGTGTTGTATTTAGTAGTGAAATGTGGCAAAGTTTGGACAAGGGGATTAAGGGAAATTTTCTGAGGTCTGGTCATCATGGCTTAGTAAGCAATGTACACACAGCTACGTGTAAAACAAATTTGATCATGAACGGGACATTCAAATTACATCTTCTCATTAACTTCACTCGGTCTTTGTAATCTTATTTGGCTGGCCATCGGCTGCCATGGACGTGTCAACGTCATCAAAAGGTCTCTTCCCTGGGTTGGAATCACCAGAGAAGTCCTGAGCCAACAACCGGTCCAACTCTTCATCATCCATCACCTTCCCATTCTCATCATCTAGCCCTGGGGTACCTTCCTTAGAGAGAGACTGAAGAACTTTGTCAAAGTCAGGGTCGTTAAGATCATCGTTCAAGAAGGACAGGTCTGGCTCCACGAGTTTTTGTTCAGTCTTTGGTTCAAATGGTACAGGTGCAGACTCTTTAATTACAGGAGCAGTCGCTGGTTCAACAGGTCTCTGCTTATTGATAGGAGTTGGCTGAGAGGTCTGCTGTGACGATTGGTTTCCACTCACACCGCTGCTTGCCACTTGACTCTGTAATGGCACCGTCTTCTGAAGAACTGGAGAAGCCGAGGTATTCACTTGTGGGGAGTTCGTGTTTGATGCTTGTGGATATGGTGTGGATTGTGCGGCAGGAGTCGTTTGCACAAGCTTTGGTGGAGCTGGGTTGGACACAGTAGAATCTGCATCTGACTTCTGTAGCTGTGGTGCATTTTGTAGACCTGTCATTGATGAGGATGAGACGCTTCCAGAAACAGTCTCGGTCTTCAAAGACTGAGGAGCAGCAACGACAGGAGTGACAGTAGGGGCAGTAACAGAAACAGCAACAGGAACAGGAGCAGGAACAGGAGCAGGAACAGGAGCAGGAACATTAACAGGAACATTAACAGGAGCCGCAACTTGAGCCATCGTTGCTTGTGGTTGAGGTGCAGCCTGAGGAGGCCTCTTTGCAACCGGTTGTAGTACATTCTGCACAGGCGGTTGTGGAACAAATGCTTGCTGTGGCTGATGTTGCATCTGTGGTTGGAATGCAACCTGCTGAATTGGCTGTGCTACCCGCTGAACTGACTGAGCAACCACTGGTGGAGGCTGAACAGGAGAACTTGCAGCAGGCGTACCCTGTCTTGTAGAAGAGGCAGAGTTCGACATGCTCAAAGGGGCCTTTATTCTTCCATTCGTCACCTTATACGTAGCAGCGTTCAATGCAACAGTCAAAATTCTCGTCAACTGCTGAGGATTTGTTTCAATCAATGTGGCAAGAGGATCAGTGGTCAGTCCCTTGGCCTTTGCAGCTTGTGTAACCTGGGCAATGGTCATGGCAATGGCCTGTGTAAGAATTGCAGATATTGTAGGCTTATCGACCAAGTTTTTCAAGTCCTTGGACAATAACACAAGTTGTTGCTGTAAATGAGCCAAAGCCTTTTTCGTATCAGCGCCCAATGGATTAGCTCTTGGTGGTGGAGGCGTGTTCTTGTTTGGAACTGGAGAAACACCGCGGTTTGCCGCCAACTGTGCTTGAATGCTTGGAATCTTTTGCTGTGGCTGTTGATTTACAGGCACGTTCAACTGTGGCATTCTCTGTTGCTGTAGCGACTGCTCCTGGACCAGGGCCATTGGTTGTGGTGCACCTTGTTGGGGTGCAGCGCTCACCGGAGGCTGGCCCTGTGTTAGATCAACAGCATTGGTCCTTAGAGGAATCTGCTTCTGTTCTCCTGGAAGAAGCTGGATGTTTTGTTGACCGGGATTAGGTGCAATATTTGGCTGTTGCTGCTGGAACTGGTGTTGTGTACCCTGAGGTATTTGCATCTGAGCTTGTTGTGGTCCCGGCTGCTTTTGTTGAGTCTGACTTTGTTGAACCATCTTCATCGCAGCAGCTTTAGCCTTGGCAGCAGCGGCAGCCTGCTGCTTCTTCTTTGCCTTCTCCTTTTCGGCACAGTACTCCTCGTCAAGACCCCAAAGCCAGCCTTTTCCTTCCTTAGACACTTTTCTGAATGCCTTATTGAGAGAGAGATTGTGACGAACGGAACTTTGCCAACCATCTGGGCAATACTTGTAGTATGGAAAGATATCCTTAATGGATTTGTAAATCTCTGCAAGCGACATACCCTTTGGAGTTCCATGTGTTCTCAAACAAGTAGCGATCAGGTTTGAATAAGAGCAGTTCGGCTTGGTACGATACTCTTCTGGGATCTCCTCCAATGTGTACACTTTCTTTGGCTGTTTCGGTACTCTTGCTGTTTTCTTGTCCTTTGGTTTGGGTTTCGTCAGAGCCGTAGAAGCATCTGTCGTGGTGAGAATGGTTGGGAGAGTACCATCTGCATTGACAGGCTGGAAGTCCATGTTTTGGAGGTTCCGTGTGTTTTCCTCGGTGTTATCAAGTGAGTCTGCAGCACCTTGACTTGTGTAGAGTGCACTCTTCAGCGAGACTGCATCAGCTGGATTGATTGGCTTGGATGGACTTTCGGTACGATCCTGAGGATTGGCACCAGGAAGGACAAATCTGAATACAATTTGTCCAATCTGAATCTTCGACTTGTTTGTCAAAGGTACCGTTGCACCTCTCTCAATGAAACTATCATCCACGAAGGCACCATTCTTACCTTGGATGGACAGCTCAAATCTCTCTGTACCAAAGTTGTAGAAAATCTTTGCATGCTTCCTGGAAATTGCCTTTGATGCACCTAAATGGACATCAACGGAGTGCGACTGGTCATTCTCAGACTTTCTTCCAAGGATGACTTGAAGTGTTTGGACATAGAAAATAAAATTCTCAAACTCCAATCTGGCATACGCTGACACCTTTGCATTACTTTGAGCAGACTCTGACCTTGTCTCCGGGGCTTCAACTTTTGCACTTCCCGGAACAGTAGCAACCGCAGCTTCTTTCTTCAATGAAGCTTCTCCACTGGGTAGGTGAAGTCGCATTGCATCCTTTTGTTCTTGTGGTTGTGGTTGTGGTTGCTGTTCTTGCTTCACTGATATAGGTCTCACAGGTGATACAGCCTTAGTCACAATCTGTTGTATCGTCTCATCTGGATTCTGTTTCACCTGAGATGAGGGCGTAGCTGATTCCGTGGTAGCAATGGATATGTTCAGAGATGAAGATGATGGCGGTATCATGACTGGGCTCTGCGATGTCGGTAACGGGGCTGCTTCAGATGACTGTGGTTTCTGGAGAAAGCTATCGATATGGGACTGGTCGAGTTGCAGCGAGTTGACATCAATCTCCGGGGTCGACTTCATGGACAGGATGGAGTCTAGCTGACTCGCTTGTGCGGAGTCCATATTCGAAGGAGATGACCTTGGTGGATCTGGGCGAAGACACGTCCAGTCAATGTAGGAACAGCAGGGACGGACAAGCAGGCACCGGGTTATATGAATGTATAATGTCCTCTCTAGGCCTTTACAAGATGCTCTTCCCTCCTTTGCTAATGATGCTGGGACTCTGTAAGGTAAACAAAAGGCGAGCTCAGCGGAAAAGAGGATCTAGCGGGCCAAGTAGAAGGGCGGCTCGTGTCGGCTTTGCGGTGGTGGAAGCCGTTTCAATATATGGAGAAGCTGAGCTTGTAAAGAGGAGCAACAGGCCCTGTGGAGTAGCGCGAAGGCAGTTGTATTGATTGTCCTGGTGACTCTCTTGTTTACGCTAACTACAAATTTTCTAAACCGGCTAGGTGGCCCAACCAAAATTAGGGGGAGGAAGCGTTGAAGCTACTTGTATTGAATCTTTACAAAGAGGCATATTTTGTCTTGTGGGGATTTGTTTACCAGCTCAGATCTACGTCTCTGGTTTGGTATTTATATGCTTAAAGAACAAATATTGCGCTGTGATGCGAAGATCACGCCGCACGGTGATGAGGTACGACATTAGACAAGCGATCCCCAGGCACTGAAAAAGCCCCCAAAATGAAGCCTCAAAGGTTCAAAGGCACAAAACAGAAATCGCCGTTCGTTGTGACGGTTTATTGTAGCTGCGCGCCAGTGCATTGAGTGGCACATATTGAATCATCAGGGCCGGCCAGCGTCGTATAGAGATAGAGAAGATCATTCCACTTGGAGTCAACGGGTTGCTTGTCCTGGGCCCTTATTTCAGGATTCAGAAATTCATGTTGAAAATCCAGTCGCTCTGTTGTGCTAGTGCAAAGAGATGGGAGCTGACTTTCTGTGTAGACAGATGATTATTCTGAGCTGGCCTAACGTAAAATGTGGATTGGAGAATTTCAAGGGGGTTGAGCAGGGAGTAAGGTGATGATCAGCAATATGAAAGCGCGTATACATGATCCAATCGATAAACTTTCATTATCACAGCATGTATGTGCCTTCGTCAGCTGATTGAGACTCCTCGAATGCGTTTGTATACGGGTGTGGGTGTGTGCACTCTTTCTAAGAGACAAAGGGCATGAGATCGAGCCTGAGAGATAGAGCCACGCGGGTTTAAGAGGGTGAGAGAAAAAGAAGGCGACACATTACAGCTTTGTCTACGGAGGCGACTCATCAAATTTTCGATTATGAAGCCTATGTGTATTCGTAACAGATTGGACACACTCTCCTAGCGTCTACACACTAGAGGCAGCCTCTATTGTCTTGATACGCGTCGGCCAATGGCGAACGCGAGTTGCCGGAGAAGCCGTCAACTTTTCTTTTTTGACTCTGCTACGGGAAATCACGGTTGGAGTTTGAGGGCGTATCGACGTGTTTTCGACGCGTTTTTGAGCAACTTAAGGAATAGCTTGGCTCTTCATAGAAAACTGCTCGTATATCAAGTGTATCTGAGCCTTTTTTCAGCGTCATTTGGAGAGGAAACGGGAAAAGATCCCAAAGAGGGAAGATTGATTTGAGTTTTTGCGAGATCCGGTCTGGTAGGGGGACGTAAGGGCGAATCTTTCGTATGTGTTTCTTGCTACTAGAAGAGCTATTAGTTGGCATATTTAGACAATTAAAAAGCACTGATACCTTTTTCAGAATCATATCTATTCATCAATGTATTTCAAAAATATACTAAGCTAGAAAAAACTCCCGATCTGATGTCGCAAACCCACCCCTGAATACCCCCGGATCTGTCTTCGCCGACCGCCCAATAGCGTCGTTCGCCAAAGCTCGTCCACCAGAAAAAAATTTCAGATATAAAGGACGCTAAATCCCACTTTTTCGCCCACCCGCACCCGTTTCTTCTTCACCAACAAAACAGGAAAATGTCTGAACAGAAATCCTCTTTCTTTGTCGACTTCATGATGGGTGGTGTCTCCGCCGCCGTCTCCAAGACTGCTGCTGCTCCAATTGAGAGAGTCAAGTTGCTCATCCAGAACCAGGACGAGATGATCAAGCAGGGTCGTCTCGCCAAGAGATACGACGGTATCATGGACTGTTTCAGAAGAACCTCCGCTGACGAGGGTGTCGTTGCCTTCTGGAGAGGTAACACCGCCAACGTTATCCGTTACTTCCCAACCCAGGCTCTTAACTTCGCCTTCAAGGACAAGTTCAAAGCCATGTTCGGTTTCAAGAAGGATGAGGGTTACTGGAAGTGGTTCGCCGGTAACTTGGCTTCCGGTGGTCTTGCTGGTGGTTCCTCCCTTTTGTTCGTCTACTCTTTGGACTACGCCAGAACCAGATTGGCTAACGACGCTAAGTCCTCCAAGGGTACTGGTGAGAGACAGTTCAACGGTTTGTTCGATGTCTACAAGAAGACCTTGGCTTCCGATGGTATTGCCGGTTTGTACAGAGGTTTCCTCCCATCCGTTGTTGGTATTGTTGTCTACAGAGGTCTTTACTTCGGTTTGTACGACTCCCTCAAGCCAGTCTTGTTGACCGGTAACCTTGAGGGTAACTTCCTTGCTTCCTTCTTGCTCGGTTGGTGTGTCACCACCGCCGCTTCTACTGCTTCCTACCCATTGGACACTGTCAGAAGAAGAATGATGATGACTTCTGGTCAGGCTGTTAAGTACAAGGGTGCCTTCGACGCTTTCGGTAAGATTGTCGCTGCTGAGGGTGTTAAGTCCTTGTTCAAGGGTTGCGGTGCCAACATTCTCAGAGGTGTCGCCGGTGCTGGTGTCATCTCCTTGTACGACCAGTTGCAGGTTATCATGTTCGGTAAGAAGTTCAAATAAGCGACTTAACCGGATATAGATTGAATCTAGAAGATTAAGTTAATATTCCATTCTTATGTTTCCTGTACAGGCTAACACAACTTGTAAGTAGCTTTTCTGTCTTGCTGTATGTAGTCTGATAAATCGCTCAAGATAGGGTCCGAGATCTCGGAGGCCGAAGGTGAGAGATAAATATCTCCTCGGTTCGATCCACGCCGAGATCATAATAATTCTATGAATCTTTTTCTCTTTTCGTTTTAAACTGTTCTCAAGGAGAGCCCGATCGTGCTCTAAGATCTAATCTGGTGCCATGCAAGCTCTTTAATTCACATCCGATACTTTTGTGTGTGTTCATGAGAAACAGAGCTAGGAGATCTACGATGACAAGTTCGCTCAAACTTACCAAGCGCTAAAGGACCCTGGCACTCCTCTCTCTGCACTGTCTGGTTAAAGTTGAGCTATTCTAAAGGATATAAAGCTGCAGAAAGAGGTATGGTTGTCTACTTAGGCATAATTGGCAGGCGTAAACTCACTTTATGCCCAAATATAGTTTGTCAGGGGTGGTCAGCATCACAGGCTGTATTTCTAGGTGAGGTTGTCAGGTCGGTATCATGTTTCGTATCAAAGTTTGTACTGGGAATTAAAATCCTTGTAAAGAGTGTGAGTCTCAAATTTAAGAAGTTCTTGCCTCATTTCATGGAATTCCCTTTTGGGGACGCTTTTATAGGGGCAACATTTGTTGTAACCACAGTAACTATGGATGTTGCTGAAGCCTATCTTTATGTTCACTCGACGGATAAACCATGCAAAAGCTAGCGGAAAATGAACCACCAAGTAATCCCCTTTTTCCGATGACTCAAAAACGGGGAATTGCTCCAATTAATGCAGTGGCTGTCTCTTTCTCGCCCTCAAGATTACGGCTCGGCAGCGTAAGTTTCATTACGAGCTTTTCTACAGTTACTAGACCACTATCTTGGAGTATTCCATTTATGCAATTGGAAAAGATACCAACCATTTGGGTGTTGCTGCACATGGCTTCCCATGCTCTTGAATCTCCAGCTCATGATCGGATCTCTGACAGGATCTTCAGAACATGAGAACCTACTTTGACTTTTTATACACAGCCACCAAGAAGGCAGTGGCACTAGAGTGTTTTTAGACTCTACTGGATTGGCTAGTTTGTGTCAGGTCTCCTTTGTCTCAGGTTGAGAAGGCTGAGCGATTGAGCCCGCCCTATGAAGTTAGAGCTCCTGATCCGCATCGATGATGCACCGATCGGCAGGCAGCTCAAAAAATCAGCCCGCTCTGTTCGAAAATGTGTGCACCCCACGTGACTGCGGATGTCTGACTCAATGTGGGCTCAGCTCTGAACAACTACATGAACAGGGGTCCATGCCCTGTCAGAGCAGCAATGGACTAGTTGCAAAGGGCATCCATACAATGCACAATGCCATTCGACTTATCTTGGCAATACAAAGGTCGTACCATATGGGGAAAGCCGTTTTGAGATAGAGGAAAGGACTAAGCCGCAGCAATGGGGAGGTGGGGACCACGCACGACAATGCCCGCCGCGGAAGTAACAGATAGTGTTCAATTACGTATATCAGAGATTTCAGCGAGTAAGATGGAAAAGAGTCTCAGAGGTGGAGGCAGAAAAGTCTGTGTCAGTGTACAGAGCCTGTCTGGGTTGATGGGACAGTGTGCTAGATACAATTGGCAAGGATATCTCTATGTCGTGGCTCAGTAGTCAATCGAATGTTTTTTGTGGTATGCCTGACCACTTCGTACAAGTTAGGTCTCTCCCCCTATAGCACTCTCAGGTGCAGCAATCTCAAGGTGAAAAAAAATCGCTGGATGGAAGGGAGCTTGACAGGTATCTTCATCACATTTGCCCAAACAGCGGAGAAGAGTGGTTCGACCTCCCAAGAGTCCTGCAACTATCGGAGATGTGTGCATGAAGCCTGAGTCTTTTGGTCGGTTTACGCTGTTGGTTGACGTATTGTGCGCAGCAATCGTAGTCAGATTTGGTCAAGCGGAGGTTGAATTTGGGGATGTTGTTTGAGAGCATGTGTGCACACAGTTCAGAAAAAAAAAAAAGTCGAGTTTCGGCCGAAAGATTCGGCCGTAACCCTCTAACCCCGGCAGTTAACTACGGTGAGTCGCGGTGATAGCGGGCATATTTTCGGGAGCTGAACGCCAGAGCCCGCCAGGCCACAGAGAAAGCACACCACAGCGGGCACAGAAAGCACTGCCATTTTTTTGATGGTGGGCAGTGAGTTCAACCTGTGGAGCTGTGCTTTGTAGCAAGGTTTAAAAAGACGAGTGTTTGCACTTGCGACGGTCTTTGTAGTGTTGCTTACTACACTCTCAACAACGACGATAAAACAACGAGAAATCGGGCACACCTCGAGCGTCCCGCTACTTGCATAAACCTGAAGTATAAAGCGAAGCCAAATTCCCGAAACACGGGCGACCCCTGCAAAAACACATACAGAGACGCCGCATGTGCACCATCTCCACACGATAAACAGAGAGAGAGAGAGAGACTGATATACAACAAAACGATGGCCTCAGAACACGGACCACGCAGAAGAATATCAAAGGCCTGCAATTACTGCCGCCAGAGAAAGATCAAGTGCAACGGTAACACTCCTTGCTCCAACTGCAAGAGCCACAGCGTCGACTGCATCTACACCAAGACCATCAGAAAGAAGAAGAAGAAACCAGCAAAAAAGCTCACGCTGCAGGACTTGGAGAAGAGGGTGTCGATGATGGACGAGAGATTTGACTTGTTGAGCCAGAAGCTTGGCCAAGTGATAGCGATTCTCACACAGAACAGTCTTGCTGACAAGTCTCTTATCGATGACATGGTGACTGTTTCCAGATCGAGTACAGCAAGCTCTGACAACGATGGTGACTTTTCAGATGGTGAAGAGGACGAATTTGACGACTATGAAGAGGAAGGTTCTGAGCTCAACGCTGAAGACGACCGCCTGCTCGTTCCAAGATCACCAATCGAGTCTGAGGCTAGCTCCGTTCATCTGCACCCACATTCACACACTCACAAGCATTCTGCAATCAACAACATCCTTACTCCCCCAGACGAAGAGTTCAGCTTCATGCCACGCCAAGCTGCCCAGCCAGCACCGCAACCAGTGAACCTGAACGGACTGTTCGTATCGCAGTACAGTGCTGTTCCTCAAGGCGCTCCTGTGATGGAGTCATCTGAGATAGCCACAATGCAGGAACAGTTGAGCATGATGGAGAACAAGATGATGTCGTCGTTCGACGCATTGAACCAGATCCCATATATGGACCACGATCACGCCATGCGGATGAACTTCTGAATGGCTGTGGCTTACAATTAACGAAGTTATGATTTTGGTTTTTGGGTTGATTTGTTCTGGTTTCTTGGTTGTATGTATTTTTTCATTAATTGCAGTTTTCTTTTACGTTTGCCGTAGGATCTGGTTGTACTATAAGACAAGCTAGCTACATCATGTCAAATCAAAATTGTATGACTATCTAAGGCGTGAGAGAGCACTTACTTGTCACAGTCAACAACGTAACGACCCAAGATCTTACCCTGCTCCATCAACTCGTAAACCTCTGGGAGGGTGGAGAGACCGACAACCTTGATTGGAGACTTGACGAGACCTCTGGTGAAGAAGTCAATAGCCTCTCTGGTGTCAGCTCTGTTACCGACGTAAGAACCCTTGATCTGGATGGACTTGACAACGTGAGAGAAGACCTCAGACTTGCAGACAGCGCCGGCTGGAAGACCGACAAGGACGACAGTACCGGTTGGTCTGACGTACTCGGTGGACTGAGAGATGGCGGCCTCAGCGACGGAGACGTTGATGACACCGTGTGGACCACCCTGGGTGGCGTTCTGGATGGCCTCAACGACGTTCTTCTCCTTGGTGAAGTCGATGAAGACCTCACCACCAAGAGACTTGAAGAGCTCACCCTTCTTCTCACCACCGTCAATACCGAGGACTCTCAAACCCATGGCCTTGGCGTACTGGGTAGCAAGGGAACCGAGACCACCAGCAGCACCGGAAATGGCAACCCACTGACCTGGCTTCAAGTCAGCGGTCTTGAGGGCCTTGTAAACAGTGACACCAGCACACAAGATTGGGGCAATCTCGGCCAAGTCGGTACCCTGTGGGATCTTAGCGGCCTGGACAGCATCGGCAGTGGCGTACTGCTGGAAAGAACCATCGTGGGTGTAACCAGACAAGTCAGCGTGAAGACAGTTGGACTCGTAACCCTTCTCACAGAGCTCACAAGACATACAAGAACCGTTCAACCACTTGATACCGGCATAGTCACCAATCTCGAAGTTGGTAACCTCGGAACCCTTGGCAACAACGACACCGGCACCCTCGTGACCACCGACGAGTGGGAGCTTGACAGCCAATGGCCAGTCACCCTTCCAGGCGTGCAAGTCGGTGTGGCAGACACCGGAGTACTTGACGTTGATCAAGATCTCATTTGGCTTTGGGGTTGGGACTGGGATGTCCTTGTACTCGAGCTTACCACCGTTCTCGTAGAAGATCACACCCTTCTGGGAGGATGGGATTGTGGACTGGAATCTGGCAAAGGATCTGGTTGGACCGGCCAATCTGTTGATAGTTCTAAGCATTGTGACTGAATATGAAGAGAGGATAAGCAGGGTACAGCGCGGAAGCTCGTTCAAAAGTGGGATGCCCAGCACTTTTATACTCGGATTATAGATTCGGGGTACGACACTTTTCATAATGTCTCGTTTTCCCAGCTTTGGACAGATTCCTATAGGCTCTGCGGTGGGGAGGTCCATGCACGAGAGACGCGTTTCGGACTTTAAACACAAAACACCTTTCACAAGGAAGGGCTCTCGGACTCCAAAAACATAAGTTAAAGTAGCTCTCTGGACGCTTAGAAACAGTTCACTGACCCAAATCTCTAACTTCAACTCCCTGTTGTGCTTTAATTGACCCCAGAGCCCTTTTCCGCGGTGCTCTAGCACAGGTTCTTTACTCCGAGCCCATCTCTTTGCTTACGTAATGGAGGGGCACTTGTGGAGCACTGTGGCCCACGCCAAATCGGGGCGGTTAATATATATCTCAACATCGCGGCTCCAACTTCCAGTACTTCCTTCTCATGGAGAAAAGCTGCAAAGGGTGGTACTAGTACACTGGCTCAATTGGCACGTCTCCATTTGTTTTTGACCTTGTAGCCTTTATATTGGGCGAGTTGTAGCACCCCTGAAAAACCTCTTCGATATAGCTTTGAAGGGCTGTTCAAATCGGTTAGGGCAAGGCTGATCCTATTCGTTGGCATTTCACATGAGCGACGTTCGGACTTGTTACCCCGTGCTCGGGGCTGGCTCCGTTGATAGAGGTCACCATCGCTGAGGCCAAAGATGGACGGACTCTACGTGTCATTCATTGACTGGCTTGACTATCCAGTAAGTTAACACAAGAATTTATTCTTGCCGAGCTATTTTTGTTTGTCAATTGCCATTTCCTTGCTATCTGTAGCTGTCTGTTTATCTTTTTATCTTTTCAGGGGGTGGGTATTCTTCCTAGCGCACCCCATGATTTGTATGAGCCTTGTCTTGCTGGAAACCCCTTCAATGACGTGAGTCGATGGGAAACACCGAATAATCCCGATTATCACACACAAGTATAGGGTAGAATGCTCTTCTTCACATTTCAGGTTTTTTACCTTGTCTGTGGTTTCATCAAGATCCATCGATATGAGTGCGAAACCAGGCACAAAGAGTACCGGTTAAACCCAAATGATTTCTCGGCGCACAACATGTCCTGGAATCAATCAACTTTCACTCCTTTCCATCGGAGTCCTAATGACTCTCTATGAAAGTGGCTGCATAGGAAGCCATGATTCCTGGTGCTTGTTTAAGATCTGGTCTTAAGACCGAGAACTCAACACGCGCGACAAAGGCAAGGCGTTCAAGAAAGTGCTATTGTCTTCCACGACATTATCAGATGGGACACGAAGACAAGGAAGGGCTGTGGCAAATGAGGCTGTGACCAATGAAGGTCCGTGCTTTCTGATGGATTGGGGTGTCAAGTAGATCGGTCATGTATGAAGCCTGATGGAGGACACGGAAGGGGAGC
This sequence comes from Petasospora hungchunana, assembly GCA_030563225.1. NCBI lineage: Eukaryota > Fungi > Ascomycota > Saccharomycetes > Phaffomycetales > Wickerhamomycetaceae > Petasospora > Petasospora hungchunana. The sequence goes on along the minus strand of JAKUBL010000006.1, from coordinate 475,412 downwards.
CGGTACTCCCGTGGTAGGCTCGGACCAGCAGGGCGAAGAGCGCATTCACATCTGGGACTGATATCAGAAATGGGTTTCTTTTTGCCTCTATCTTTGGTGGCTTTGATGGAGGGTGTTCCTAGACTCATTAGCTTTCTCAACCTCTCGCTAGTTCCCAACTCCTATCTCATGACTCTGAGACTTTTAGTACAACAACTCGTAGGAAAGAGCTATTTTATATATTCTTTCATTATTTGGCACCGTTAGTTTGTCTGTTTGTCTTTAATCAACCGTCATTATTATAATGATGGTCAAATAAGCGAGGATTCTTCTCTCTTCGCTTGTTGGAAAATCATCCGGAAAATCGACCTGCAGGATGTGTTTTTCCGATGTTGAGATGAGGTACTTGGCCTTTGGCGAGGTTCACTAGAGGCACATTTTGTTAAGTAGAATGATGGGTCAAGAAAGATGAAACAATATTCCTATGATTCTTTAAGCTGTGTAAGATAAGCTTTTTCTTTATTAATTTTCTAAGATTTTTGCTCTTGTAAAAAGCTTATTTTGTTGCTCAGATCTAAATATGCTTTCACTTCAATCAGAACTTACGACCATGTTCGAAGAGTTCTAAAAAATTTAGAGTATCTCAAATATATTCATATCGGCAGATATATTACACTCTAAAAATCCTAATTAATAGAACCTCTGCAAGTTTTCGTCAGATAAATATATTTTCTTGGACCAATCACAACCATAAACTACTATCCGTGGTGTTCAGGTGTTAATAGATTCTTTTTCAAGCTCATCGTAGATCCCGGCTTGTGCCGACCTAGTCCGTTTATAGAAGAGCAAACCGATGTATAATTGCCTATTTCTTTTATGGGATAACCCCAATAGCAGGTGCAGAAGAAGCTTAGTGATTTTCGCCGATTGATAGAAAAATTGGACAATAGCGATGCCTATGCAATCAGAGATGACATGTAGATTAAAGCCAGATTGGAGATTCGAGAGCTGGCAATTGAGGGTATGCTGTCACATATAAGCTGGGTCTCATACCAGTCTAAACTGATCGAGTTCACAACAGCGATCTTTGCTTAGTTGGAGGGCGGATTTTTTTTTTTTTTATTTTCGCAACTAGGTAAAAGCCGGGCGGAGGAGTGGGAGAGCCAGACACAGAAATTCGCTTCTTGACAGTTTGTTGCTTCCTATTGTTGCGAGGAGACAGTATGACATAAGAGATACAGGGTTGTGTGGAAAACCCGGGAGAAGGGGAGACTGGGATGTTTGCAGATAAGAACTGAACCCAAAATTTCTTGTAGATTTGAGCAAATAATAGTATGAAACCTTTCTCTTACAAACTCAGAGAGGGGACTATCTTTGAACAAATTGTGTGCCTCGCAGCGCAGACGCAGGCTTTTTTTTTGGAAAGGGGGGCAGGGAAGAGAAGCTCTATCAGTGTGAGCAGCCACAGAACAGAAACCTTAGATACTACGACAGAACAGCAACAATAAAAGCAAACCACCCAACAAGCTCCCCGTATAGTGGGCCCCCCACTCTCTTCAAAGTTCCCTTTCACCAACAAAAATAAAGTGGTTACGTGCGGCCGCTTGCGAATTTCACTTTTCGCTGCACGGGGGTAGGACAGGCTTCGCTTGACATTTAGACGAGTTTATATAACTCTTGAGATTGCCACCTGGGTGCAAAAAATTCAATCTCCAGGAGCTTCACACAGCACGAGATCTGCTCCTCATCGCAACTCAACAAGCTCACCCTGGGCCCAATACACACTCCGCACCTCACACCGCAGCACACCCCCTTTGGAAAGATCGGAAACCTGGTTGCGATGATGCCGCTCTTGATCTTACTGTTCATGACGGAGACAGCGCAGGCAACACTCTCGCTGTGCTCATCCTCCAATGTTGGTGGTTCACTGGTGAATTCGAGCATATACATGTCCAATGGGCTTTGTCACGATGTGTGCAATGCACAGGGTTATGCTGTTGCTGTTGTCTCCTATGATGACTGCTATTGTTCCAATGCAGTTCCTGCCGATACTGTTGATCTCAGTGAGTGTTCCGAGAGCTGTCCCGGATATCCGAGTGAATCGTGTGGTGGTGATGGGTTTTACGGGTACATTGAGATTAGTACCCCAAGGTCCACAGTGGAAGATGAGCCTAGCACATCTACGGCAACGACCAGGTCAACGCAGCAGTCATCAACTCAACAGCAAACAACAACAATAACAACTGATCAATCGAAGGCAACGGGGCAATCAATAACGAGCACGCAAACGAGATCTACAAGCTCTGTGGTTGTGGAATCAAAACAAGAATCTACGCGAGAGACAAGCACAACAAGCTCATCACAAACAACCCCTACCCCTTCATCCACAATCGCACCCACAACCTCAACATCCTCCTTGTTAAGTTCTTCATCTTCATTCAGCTCGAGATCAACGGCATCTTCATCTACTTATGACAGCATTACATCATCACAAGATGTGATCACATCGTACGTCACGTCTCTCTCCACGATCACTAATGCTGAAACTGCGATTGTCACCGCACAGACGACTGTTGTACTTTTGCAGACTTCATCTGTTTCATCTGAGACGTCATCTGCATCTTCAGATTCTTCTTCTTCTTCTTCTTCTTCTTCTTTCTTTAATAATAAGGGCAAAGTGGCTGGAGTGTTCACTGTTGTTGGAATCGCTGGAGCAGCGATGATGTGTGGGCTAGTGTTTTGCTGTTGCCGTTTCTGTGGTGTTGGTGCTGGTGGCGGTACTTCCAGAGATGATGAGAGTGCATGGGATGCAGAAGCACAAGAAGTCAAGTTTGATGCAATTGAGACACATTCGAACTCGACTGCAGATGATACTGTTGTTGGGGATAAGAGTTCACCTCGTTTTAAATGGAAAAAGGGACAGGGCCATACGAGACATGTGTCTATTGTTTCGACCGATTTTGGAACGCCAATTATTGATAAGAACGGAGAAAGTTCGTATGTTGACCAACGACTAGATGTGGGGCGCTTCGGAGAGGAGATGGACATTTCGAGTCTGAACGATGGGGAGGATTACTCCAGAAGGGTGCTACAGGTGGTGAACCCTTGATTTATTTATTATTTTACGCTCTCGTTCGTTAAATTGCATTGGTATACAGGGTCCTTTGGAAGCTTGTAGAGCCTTTTTTTTTCTCTCTCTATCTGTATGTGTGTGTGTGTGTGTGAAGGTGGTGTGCTTTTTCGCAGTGGGCAGTTTGGAGGTGCGGCGGTGCTCCTTCTAGAAGCCCGGGCCTGTTCATTTTTTATTTTTTCGATAACATGTTCTCCCTAAGTGTGTTTGACACTTAAATTACAAAAGTAATTCAATAGAAATATGCACTAGCTCCCCTTTTTAGGATAATACAGCCCTTCTTTCCCCATCTCTTTTCCGCCCATTTGTTGAGCTCCGTGGTCCGAAAAAGACCCCTCAGAAAAAGGGCGGTGTGGGTTTAGCGCTTTTGCGCACGGGTCACACACCTGTCACGCCGTCGGGATGGTTGGCGCACTCCTCTCTCGTTGTCGCTTATAAGAAGGAGGGGGCCAGTTCCCTGGAGATGCAGGAGTGGAGGGTGGAAGGAGAGAGCAGGATTACAAGATGCAGACTATTCGCAAACAAGAACAGGCTCTTCGCAGACGTTTCCAACAGCTACGATCAATATATTCACAGAGCGATAATGCAGAGGAGGAGAACGTTGAATCGCCCGATACAGATTTGCTCATCTTTGAGCGTAATGTCCAGCCAGCTCCACACTCGCGCTCACAATCCTTTTCATCTCTCAGTTCTGTGCCAGCCCACTTGTCGCAGGAGGCCTACGTCCCGTCGGTACTGGATGCTACGTGCGAGCTGAGCCCGGAGCAAGGCTCTGTGGAGGTGATTTGTGGGCATTCGGGCCATCCACTGTGCAAGAGGCGGACAACAAGCATGAGTGGGATCAGTTTCACCGTTCTGAGAGAAGAGGAGAACGAAGAAGGAGAGAATGAGAGAGACACGGGCGAACAGAGGATCAAGGAGACGTTGGTTGACTGGCAGGAGGTGGACTATTCCGACCACACGCGGCTCAACTTCACATCCTTTGCGGATCTCGTGAGTGATGAAGAAGAATCCGTCACGAGCCCGTCCAGTACGCGCAAGAACTCAGTTGTGGTGGTGCCTCTCAGCGTGAAGAGCACCGAGAACAATTGTGTTTAATTAAGTAAGTTATTTAGATTAGCGATGTTTGATTTTGAACTTCGCGCAAAGCGCGCGCGCAATTCTCCTCTCCGCCCCTCAGAAGGCAAAAAAAAGTTAGACAACACACCTTGTTTTATACACTACTATACACACATTTGCACGATGATTTCAGTGAGTTTTTTTTTGTTGTGGATTATATCACATTGTATATACGACGATTTGTTCAGTACTAACAACAGAAGGAGGAGGAATTCTTGTAAGTTTGTACCAGTTCTGTTTTTTTTGGTGCTTTCCCTGGTGTGTGTGGACGCGCTGTTTATCATGGCGACCGGCAAACGGCAGTTGGAACGGGAGTGGGGCGGAGTATCGCAAAACAAAAGCAAAAACAACTCTGTGTTTGCCAGCTGTATATGGCACCAATCGAGAGACATCCTATTCTACAGACCATTACCCACACCCCAAAAGACCTAAGATGAGAATATATAACTAACACATAAAACAGGGCTTCATTCCCACAAAAGGCACCAGAAGGCTCACCAAACGGCCATCCGGGATATCTTTCCCCGGAACAGGAGAGCGCCTTGATGAGCATGCGTGAGCAGTTGAGTGCCAAGGGCTTCACCATCCGTCTCGACGATGCCAACTTGCTGCGTTTCCTGAGGGCCCGTAAGTTCGACGTGGCGTTGGCCATCACCATGTTTGAAGAGCACGAAAAATGGAGAAAGGAGTTTGGCACGGACACCATCCTCGAGGACTTCAAGTACGACGAGAAGCCGATCGTTGCGCAGTACTACCCACAGTACTACCATAAGACGGACGTGGACGGTCGCCCGGTGTACATTGAGGAGCTCGGCAAGGTCAACCTGACGGAGATGTACAAGATCACCACGCAGGAGCGCATGCTCAAGAACCTCGTGTGGGAGTACGAGTCCTTCGTCAAGTACAGACTGCCGGCGTGCTCGAGAAAGCAGGACTACCTCGTTGAGACGTCGTGCACCATCATGGACCTCAAGGGTATCTCCATCTCGGCCGCTGCCCAAGTGCTCTCGTACGTGAGAGAGGCGTCCTACATCGGCCAGAACCACTACCCGGAGCGCATGGGTAAGTTCTACCTCATCAACGCGCCATTTGGTTTCTCCACAGCCTTCCGCCTCTTCAAGCCGTTCCTCGACCCGGTCACCGTATCCAAGATCTTCATCTTGGGCTCGAGCTACCAGAAGGAACTGCTCAAGCAGATCCCAGCCGAGAACCTCCCAACCAAGTTCGGTGGGTCTTCGGAGGTCGACGCCGCCACGGGCGGGCTCTACCTGTCGGACGTTGGTCCATGGAGAGAGGAGCAGTACATTGGCCCGGAGGGAGAGGCCCCAAAGGCCTTTTCTTTGTAATTTTTTGACATAGATTTGCAGTTTTTCTGGAGTTGTTGTTTATCTTCTTCGTACATTCCTCCTCCCCAGCGCGCGACCCACACAAAATTCCACCCAATACATATACACTTAGTGTAGACGTCATCCTAATACAAAAAAAAAAAAGTACACTGGAGTAAACTATAATTTTGTTATGCCCGCCATTTCATCTTCTGCAATTGCAGGCCACATTGTTCATTCTAAAGGGTTGTTTTCGGGTGATGTGGAGTACAGTCTCGAAGGGGAACAGTTCTTTCCGTCGAGAATCTCCATCAACAACAAAGGGACGTTAATATCAACACGAGACGGCAGCATACCCAGCATCCTTATCCGTCGGCTTCAATCGTGTCTTGTTCAGCTCACAGACTCGGCTGTACTCGTGACGCCCTACAGCGCACAGGACCCGCCGGTGTGGCTCAGGCCAGCAGACCCAGATGCCCTCGCTAGACTCACCGCGTCGTTGGTCTTTTGGCAGGCGCTCAAACCACGCGGTATTCTCCACAAACAGCTTGAAATTCCCTTTTATGACGCGTCAATGGGTGAGATGAACCTGTTGGTGGCCAGTTGTAAGATCTACGGGCTCCTCCCGAAAGCCATCAAGGGCATCGAACATCCAGACGCACCTATAGTGCCATTGTACCCGGAACAAGGAGAGCAGTGGTTCACCGCAATGGCAGTGCTCAAATCCACAGGTATCCTGGACCTCATCAACGAGTCGGATGGAAAGTCTCTTTACACCATTGACGTGAAATTGTTGACCCATTCGGAGATTAGAGAGCTTCACCATTCCATCTTTGAATCATCCAACTATCTCTTTGTCGGTGCCATTGAAGAGTTGAGAAAAGAGTGTAGGAACAGTTGCCAATATACTTCCGGCTCACTATTTCCACAGATCTCTAAGGAGTTACCCAAAGTTACGAGGATTATCATGGAGTTCCCATACAGAATTGATGTCGAAGATTGGCTTGTCGCACTCAAATCATTCACTGTGAGACAATACGTTGGGCTTAGCAAACCAAACATCTTCAGAGTGTCTAGAAAATTGAGGTTCGACATCCTCGAGGCCTCATTGTTGATGAATGAGGAGAAGCCAGTAAGGTTATACGCTGAAGTCCAAATTTGGGGTGCTCCATGGTACAGAACTGCGATTGTCGAAAGCACAAGGAACCCATTTTTTAGAGAGGAGTTTGAATTGGATCTACCACTCACGACGAAATCTTTCATGGTTGCTTTAAAAAGAGCGGATGGCTTGTACTACAAGCAATCTGATAAGCTCCTCGGTTCTTCACTGTTTTCTTACGAAGACTTTCACAAGGATCAACTTCAATCTAGAATCCCGCTGATGGATGGATACACTGAAAAGGGACAAATTTGTATCAGTATCAAGAACAAGACGAATTACATTTTGTCTCCAGAGAACTTCAACAACTTTGAACAAATGCTTTTGAATCTCAACTTCAAGCAGCTTCTCAATTACGTTTCCTCCAAACATTCACAATCAGATTTAGAGAGTATTGCTGTTGTTCTTTTAGATATTTTCCAATCTTTGCAAAAGGAAAATGAATTCTTTACTGCACTCATTGACGACGAGATCTCAAAGATCATGAACATCCCAACCAATTCCTCAAACATCTACAATACCCTCTTCAGAGGAAACTCCCTGCTTACAAAGTCTCTGGAGATGTACAACCTCCGTATCGGTCAAGAGTATCTCGAAAAGGTTATTGGAGACTTCATCACGACAATTGTCTCCCAGAACAACACCACAGAAATCGATCCTATGCGTATCATAGAGACAGATCCAGCCAAGAAGCAACGCATCATCGATAACAACTTCAAGTCTCTGTTAATCTATGCCGATGAGGTATGGAAGAGGATATACACCACATCCAATGATCTCCCAGAGGCGATCAAACATCAGTTGACACTCATTCGGAAACAGATTGAGATGTATACCAATGATGAAACGTTAACACTCAACTGTATCACTGGATTCATATTCCTCCGTTTCTTCTGTCCTGTGATTTTGAACCCAAAGCTCTTCTTCTTGACGAAAGAACATCAGACTGGCGATATCAAGAGAACACTCACTCTAATATCGAAGATTTTGCTAACGTTTGCCAACAGACAAGAATTCGGTCCGAAAGAGCCATACATGGCCAGACTTAATGAGGAGTTTATTGCTAAGAAGAAAGGACAGTTGTTGGACTACCTTGATAAGATCACTGGTAAAAAACTCGATTTCAACGATAAGAAACTGAAACTTGGGTCGTCATTGGAGAGAACTGACATCATCTTGACTTCGAAGGATTTGCTTAAGGAACTTCCAACAGTGCCATTCTTGATTGACAAATACTTGAGACTTGACCAGCTGTCTGATCTTGTGACAAATGAGGTGATTAACCCTGATGTGATAGACGACTTTGGTGATGCGAGTGACGAAGAGGTCGATCCAGATAACAATTCTTCGAATTTGTGCAAGATTGGATCATTGGAGTTTGAGAAGTTAGCATCGGAGAAACAAGCTGATGAGTTTGACTTCGAGTTTGGTTCAGAAAAGTTCATCAAGACGCTTCTGGATACTTCAGACAGTGATAAGGTGTTCAGTTACCTCAATGCCAATTCGTCTTTGAAGGACCTCATCATGGAATCAGACAGACTATCGAGCAAAAAGGCACGTCTTGCAGCCAAGCTGAGTGCCGGAGAGATAGCCTCAGATGTGTTGGATATCGCCAAGTTCAGCAAGGTGATTCTCAACAATACAATTGTTGATCCTCAAAGGCGTATCTTGACGGCACCACCGGGACTTCCATCACTCAAATACCTCAAGTCAGATTCTTCACTGAATCTAAAGTTCAGGTTCAAGACGCAGAACTCCGGAAAGTCAACGCCGACCTCTACAATGTTCTTTGATGATGATCGAAGCTCAATTTCCACCAAGTCCCCCACTAAGAAGTTGTCCAAGATGATCAAGTCGGCAAGTATCAACACACTTTCGAGTTTCCAAAGCAGTGGAGAGAAGGAGAGAAAGACCAAGATTGGAAACTGGTTCAAAAAGAGAGACACTTCTACCTAATGTGTATTAATAATTGTAATCTTTTTATGAGCGATGTCTTCTAGTGTCGAAGCGTGCTTTACACCATCTTAAAACGGCAAAAGTTTGTAAGGAAACACTACAAGTTGTCCATACTAAACTTGTTCAGAAAACTACGAATTATTGAACAAACTAACTCATTTATCCAAGCTCTTAAATTTATTAAATTGTCTTTATAGGAGTATGAGAGGTTTTCTTGCCAAATTCTCAGTAGCGCGCCTTTTTTGTGGCAACACCGATTAACGACGAGACCCTCGGCCAAGACGACCACCACCGACACACAACTCCACGACCACACAGAAATGGTCACCGAGGAGCTCAAATCCATCGCAGGAATACATTTAGATGTTAATGGCAACAGAGTCACGGGCGGTTCGGTGCGTGCAGACGGATCAGTGAGAAGAACGGTGAAGGTGAGGCCTGGCTTCACTCCGCAAGAGGACGTCAAGAGATACAGTGTACGTGAAGCAAGAAAAGAGAGAGAGGGAGGTGAACAAAGATCTCGTGCGAATTGCTTTGCTGGTCTTCAGAGTGCCCTGAGGGCGAGTGGCGAGAGTAAAAAGAGTGATACTTCAGCGAGACAGATCAGGAAAACAGTGACTGAGGAAACCACATCACTCGATACAGGGAAGGATGAATCTGAAGAGCTAGATAGTGCCTTGGCAATGTTGAGCATTGAAACCAAGGGTCAGGCAACAGAAAAGCCAAAGATCGAGGTCTCCAAAGAGGATGCCAAAGAGACGTCAGCGGTGACACACATGTCTCAGGTCACAACAGACACGTCGCAATCATTTAAGAAGAAGAACAGACGACCACAGAGACCCAAGAAGTACACGCTTGCTGACCTTGACAGTCAGTGACTTGCTCCACCACATTTGCATCTACAATCTCTTTGCATCATGAAAAACGTTTAACTTTTTGACATTTCTTATGTACAAGCACCCACATCTATAACGGCTTTATGAATCTCATGTACCATGAAAATTACTTGTTCGCCTGCTGGATTCTGGCAATATAAGTCTTGGAGATGGTGTTCCAAGATCTCATGTACTTCTCGAGACACTTGTCGACACAAGCCTAAAACTCTGTTAGTAGTGCACTTATTTTGATGATTCATAAGACTTACATCATCAGAGACACCGTATGGAGCTTTCTGACACATCTCGAAGCAGTTTTCAGTCATCTTGTTGACCAACTCAGTGGCATTGGCCACGGCCAGTTCCTGGCCAATTTGGGCCTTCAACTGGTCTTTCACCTGGGATGAAGGGCTTACAGTTGTTGATGTGACTGGGGTTGAGTTAGAAGAGCCGCCAAAGAAACCACCGAATGCCATTTTGCTGTTGATTCAACGGAAATTAAGAAGCAATTTCTCCACCTATTGATGGCTGTTGGAAAATTGCCCACTTCATAAGTGGTGTCCGGGTTTTATACGGTTTGGGACACATGTATGTGTTTCAGCTTTACAAATTTGTTTAAAGTGCTCAAAAATGTCTCTATAGAAGACTCTTTGGTGAGTGTGATGTTTTGTAGCTCAGAAGCATAGGGGATAGGAGGGAGACGGTATTCTCGGATCATTGCTGGCTCCTGAGAGTGAAATGTGTCACTCCTACCCGATTGGGACAACAACTTGCCTTTCTTCGCGAAAAAATTGCGAAAAACACAGCCTGCCATTTCCGAATTAGGTAATGTGGCTGGCAGATCTATTTTTACGTCGTGCCTTGATCTGACACAAAGACACAAGTTTGTGGCACGGACCCTGAAAATGCCAGCAATTTTTCGATCTCAAGAACTTACACATTTCTCGGACGCAACAGAGAAAAATTCTACAGAACATGATCTTTCAAACGCTTGGTCGTCTCCTCATCCTAGTGGCTCCCTTTGTCTCGGCGCAAGAGGCCGCTTGTAACCCGCTGAAATCCAGTAACTGCCCAGCAGACCCAGCATTGGGTGCGACATTTGCGGAGAACTTCAGAAGCCAGTCGTCCTACTTCTCGCCATATGCCCACCCTGAGCGGATCGAGTACTCCGATGACGGTGTCAAGATGACGTTAGCCGAGAGATACGACAACCCCAGCTTGAAGTCAAACTTCTACATTATGTTCGGCCGTCTGGAGGTCCAGTTGAAAGCTGCTCCAGGAAAAGGCGTTGTGTCTTCATTTTACTTGCAGAGTGATGACTTGGATGAGATTGATTTGGAGTGGATCGGCTCGGACACCACTGAGGTTCAGACCAACTTTTTTTCGAAGGGCAATGTCACAACCTACACCAGGGGTGAATTCCACGGTGTCTACGAGCCGCAGCTGCAGTTCCATAACTACACCATTGACTGGACCAAGGATTCATTGTCCTTCTATCTTGACGGTGAGCTTCTCAGAACCATTGAAAGTGATGACCCAGAAGGATACCCACAGAGTCCAATGTTTGTGGTGACTGGTCTCTGGGCAGGTGGTGATCCAAGCAATGCCCCAGGTACCATCCAGTGGGCTGGTGGTGAAATTGACTACAACTCTGCCCCTTACTCGATGTATGTCAAGAGTATGATTATAAGCGACTACTCCACTGGCTCAGAGTACTCCTACACTGACTTCTCTGGTGATTGGACCTCTATTGAGGCTGTCGGTGGAAGAATCAACGGAAGATACGAAGAAGGCCTTCAACAGTTTAACTCCTTGTCTGCGCTCGGTTATGGAACTGCTTCCCAGATGTCATCTTCATCATACAATGCTCTTACCAGCTCCTACTCCAGACACAGTTCACACATCACTACAGGGTCTCTCTACACTAGAAGTACAGACTATACGTCCAGTTCTGGCGTGGCCACGACTATTGTTCACAAGAACTCGACATCCACATCGAACGGCACAAGCACAGTTGACACTGGAGCTCTGGACAACTCAAGCGCAGCTTCTGGATTAAAGGACATCTCCGTCTTTGGCTTTGGCTCCATGGGTGTCAATGCCTTTGTTGCCAGCGTTTTTGTTTCCCTCGCTCTTCTGTTGGCGTTGTAAGAGATGAGATCCCAGGGCTTTTTTGTTTGGTCTTTACTCCCCTTTTTCTTGCATGAGTGTCTACACTCCGATATACCTTTTTACCTCTGTTTCTGTTTTCGCATGCTTATGACCCTTATATATGAATATACTGATGCCATCTTGAAAGTGCTGATGTAGTATAGTAGTACAGGACTTCGCGGATCAAATGCCACAAAAACCAAACCCAATCCCCAACAGCAGAAATCACAGAGGCAATCGCACAGCTGGAAATATGTGTGGAGCGAAACGGATATCATGAGAGGGCGAAATGTCGCTAGAATTTAACACTCTTTTACCACTCGAGACGCCCAGTAATGCCACCGAAGCAATCAGCACTTCACACTTTCTCTACTTGTTAGACTTCCTCAATGCTTCAAGAGCGGGATCTGCACAGAAAGAGGCCGGTATCTCTTTCCCGACATTCCTTTCGTCATTGTCCATATCCCTCATCTACTGCGTGTTCCAGGTGATTGCGTTCAGTCTTTTAAGATCGAAACTCCGTCTGGTGTACCAGGCCAACTCATACACTCCGGAGTCCAAACACGTCCAGCCACCGCCAGAAGGGTTGTTCAAGTGGGTAGTTGATGTGCTCAGATCAGACTTGAAGGAGTACAGACTGTACGGGCTCGATGCATACTTCTTCTTGCGATACATGTGCTTCTTGTGTGTCTTGTTCATCGGTCTCGCAGTCATGAACTTGCCTGTCTTGTTGCCTGTCAACTACTTGTCAGGCTATCAGAGTTACAGCGTCGTGGAGTTGGACTTGCTCACGAACGGCTCTGTACCAGTTATTGAAGGGTTGGATCTGATCTCCATGTCGAACATGGCACCCAAGTATGCTTCTAGAATGAGTATCCATTTGACGATGACCATCATCTCCATCATGTGGTTCCAAGGATTGCTCATATCAGAGTTGATACAGTACATCAAAATCAAAAACGAGTACTTGGCTAATCCAGATAACTTTAAGCACCAGAACCAACTTCACAACTACAACAACACGGTGTTGATTGACAATATCCCATTGAGGATGCTTAACAAGGGAGAGTTATCCAATATCCTTGGGAAGTTATGTCGTGCAAGAGTCGAGAACATCTGGTTTGTCTATAACTATGGTGAGATGAGAAAACTTCATGCCAACCAGAAAGAGTCTTTCTTGGAGTTGGAACACTTATTGACGTCCGAGATACATGGGAAATTCTTCTTTTCTGGTGATGTCCCTAGAGATAAGAGGTCGCTCACATATAGAAGTGCCTATTGGAGACATATTGTTCACAACCACAAAAATATTGGAATCATATTCAAGCATGGGATGCCCTACTTGACATTCCACAAGATGGGCTCGCATATTCTGAAGGTTGAAGCAGACCTATTGGAGAGCAGAGCAAGATTGGCAGAGAGGAAACACCGCTTCATCAAGAGGGATCATAGTCCTCTACTCGATCATCGATACAACAAGGTGTTCGTACAATTCAAAGACCCTTTGCATGCTGAGATCTTGAACCAGATCCAGATATCGGGGAAGTTGAATGAGCTCAATAGAACTATGACTTTGATTAACCCCAAGGACGTGATTTGGGACAACCTTTCAGGGCAGAGCAATATGCTCAACTTCTTGAGAGTCATTGCAGGGAACTTCATGTCTTGTATCGTGATTCTTGGATGGGTTGTTCCAGTTGCATTCATTGGTCTCATCTCTCAACTCCCGTACTTGACAGCATTGATTCCCTTCTTATCATGGCTCAACATGCTTCCCTCATATATTACCGATGTCATCTCCAACTACCTCTCTGTTATCCTTTTGATGTGCTTGGCAGAACTTGTTCCTCACATCTTCAGATTCATCAGTAAGGTTAAGGGCAAAGTCACTGGTGCAGCCGTCGAGTTGGACGTTCAGAGATGGATGTTTGTTTTCCTCTTCATCCACATCTTCTTGGTCGTCACTATCTCATCTGGATACACAGTGATTGTTGAAGGGCTTGTCAATAACCCGGTTTCGATCCCAAATATCCTCGCCACAAACTTACCAAAGTGCTCTAACTTCTTTTTCTCATATATCACTATCAGAGGCCTCTCATACTTTGGAAACAACCTTCTTCAAAATTATGAACTGTTTTGCCACTCTTTCATATACCCCTGGGTCGATTGGACCCCTCGTGATCATTTCAAGAGATTGTGCAGCACCCCTGTCTACAAGTGGGGGTCTGTTTACCCAACCTTCTCCGTCTTGGCCTCCATTGGGTTGATTTACAGCATTCTATCTCCTCTTATTGTGGTATTTTGCTGTATCACGTTTTCTCTAACGTTAATCTCGTTCAAGTACACGTTGAGGCATATTTATCGCCAGACCAACGTGTCAGAGAACTACGGTCAGTTTTACCCAGTTGCCCTCTTCCAACTTTACTCAGGAGTCTACTTCATGGAGGCTTGTTTGATTGGCATCTTTGCCTTGTCGAGAAATGAAAAGGGCGAAGCCACATGTCTTTACCACGCCTTGTTAACGTTCCTGCTTATGATAGCCACTGCAGCTGGCCAGGTCCAGATTCAAAAGATGTTTGGACGGTTGTTGAACAAGACCTTGCCCTTGATGATGGCAAGACCAGTGAATCAGGAAGACGAGTACGATATGAAGGGGTCGTTTACTGATACCACTTTTAATGATACATTCTATGAACCTTGTTTCCAACATGAGAACAACATTGTGTGGGTTCCAAAGGATCCTGGGAACTATTCTCTGATGGAAATCACGCGCTTGAGTGCTTTTGGTATCGAGAGTTCCAACGCACTGGCTTTTATGTCGGAAGATGGGACTATTGACTGTAATGGAAACCCACCAGACTACGTTCCAGAGAGCTGATGATACGGTTTATATACATAACTCACAACTCCTGAGATTCAGCAATAGTGACAGCAGATGTAGGCTCTCTGACATTCTTTCTTCTTGGCCACATATTCGGCAATCTGATGACCTGTGATCTTGGTTCAACACATCTCTCAATGAACCATCTTTTCAGCTGGCTCTCAATCAGGTTTCCAATCTTTGGAATGTTCTCAAGCTTCGACCTCGAACCTATCAGCGATTTAATAGAGAATTCCAATCTGAAATCTGGTGCAAAAGAGAACATGAGTGCTGTGCCCTTGCCTGCCTTGTCATCTGTAGCAGCTGAGTTTGTGGACTGTGTTGGCGGTGATTGTGTTCCATCAGCACCATCGTTGACAGTGACGAGTGAAACTGTAAGGCATCCTGAGAATCTGACGATGGAGACACTGAGTTGTACAGGGAGTACAGCTGTAAGCATTTTTGGTTTGTTTAGGAGAAGACTCGTTTCAAAACCAAATGTTAATGTATCTGCTAGGTCAACGTCAATCATTGCCTGGAGATTACTCAAGTTCTGTGGATTCTTCTTGATACGACAATTTGAGAAGATTGGGTAGTCGTCTCCAATGTCGAGCTCTGTGATTCTGATCTTGTCGAGGAAGTCTGGAAGTTCTGTGTTTTGAAGGAAGTCATCGAGGGAATGGACAATGTTATCAGAGAGAAGAGCCTCCTGTCTGAACTGGTTGATGGTCTGTGCAATGAGCACGTTGAACCAGTCTAGTGATTCCGGGGAGTGGGTCTCAACGTTGTAGTATGTTTTTTCCAGTATGGAATTGATCGCCTTGAGCTGTGCCTCGTGATCCGCTGAGGAAACGCTTGTGGGCTCCTTCTTGATGATGGGATTCTTCTTGAGGTCTTTGAGCGTATCTGTCGTGGCTTTGTTCTCGCTGAAGACAAAGAACTTGATGAAGAAGATGACAACAATGATAACACTCAGCTGGCCAATCAGTAGACCTTGTGTGAACGACCATGAGCCCGTGGAGTGGGAAGACTGGGCAAGCTGTTTCTGGAGATGGTAAGGAAGTGCCCTGCTGATGTAATCGTCCAGCGTTATCATCGTCGAGCTGGAATCTTCTGGAATCACCAGCGTGGTTTCCTCTGCATCGTTTAAAGCGATCTCCGTCATTGTGTGTGGGGGAGGGGGGGGGACTTTGTTGACTGTTCAGCTTGTTAGTCGATTGTCGCTTGGTAGTTTTTGTTTGTGTGGGAGGGCGGTGGTGATTGTTGATTGTTTCATTTTATACGACAAACGCATGATGCTTTGGTATGGAACTGGAGCTTTAGAGCATGATTATTGTGATTGAAATCATAATTGGGACTTAAATAGCCACTTGTGTTTGCCATAAGTATGCTTATGCAGTCTGGCCAACCATGAAAACCAAAATTTTCAAGATGAAGCGGTGGCTCAATGGTAGAGCTTTCGACTCCAGTTGTCAACAGTGCAATCGAAGGGTTGCAGGTTCAATTCCTGTCCGTTTCATTCTTAACTTATTTTTTTTCAATTTTCTTTATCTATTAAAACATCCAAATAGACTCACTCTCACTCTCCCTGAACACAAAATATGTTGTCGACTTCGCCATATTTTCACAATACTTTATGAGTTATTCCCATTTAAAGTGCATCCAACAGCGACTTGGAACGCCAGGTACGCGCCACATCGCAGTCAAGAGAGCCAATCAACGGGCGCGAAAACTGTTTTACGCTAAAAGTATGAAAAAAAGCTAAAGGAACTGCGCGTTCAACGGACTTGCTTACACACTCAACAGCACACAAAGATGGTACGTTGATAATTGGGATATAATTGGGAGGGAATGGTGCTTTGTGAGGCAGCACTCATTGGACGTCTGGCCTTTTCTTGCGATTTCACCCTCAATCTGGGAGCTGACACTCTCGATGTTTGGGAAGTGTGTGTGAACATCAACAAAAGACTTGACATGAGAATCAAGGGCCCAAAGAGACTTCGGTTACTCATTCTCTCTGATTTGAGTGTTTTGTCCTGTCCTTGCTTACACCTTTTCTTAGATACATTCCTCTCCGAGATTTGGTCGATCCGTTATACTAACACGCAACCAGTACTCCACCATCTACAACGCTATCTTTAAGAGAAACTCCACCTTCGTTGCCACCATCTTCTTCGGTGCCTTCCTCTTCCAGCCAGCCTTCGAGACCGGTGTCAACAAGTGGTGGGACAACCACAACAAGGGTAAGTTGTGGAAGGACGTCAAGGCCAAGTTGGGCAACGGCGAGGACGAAGAAGAGGAAGAGGATGACGAGTAAATTCTCCAATACCATCGTACCACATACAAAACACTACAAAACACAACGCATCACAACACACCCCCAAACTGCCTCATCAACATTCACATTCCCCACACTGTTTGGAACTCACAGATAGAAGAGGATGGATCTTGCATATACACATCTCACATAGGCATCTACTGTCTATCTAATGGTCTCGTTACCACACCTTCTTTCTCAGGTTCAAATGACAACGACGTTTTATTTAAGAGTTGACGAAGAAAAGAAAAGATCTACACGTTTTCCAAGGTTAAAAAAAACCAAAATTGTAGACATTTACATCAATCAACATCGTTATAATCGGGATCCTCGTTCTCTCTAGGAGATCTGTTTGCGGAGCTGTAGAAGTTCAGCAATCCGTCTGCCATCTGATTAGCAGAGGCAATATGGTCCAAATTGTCTTCATCGCTAGGATCATCGTCCAACTCTTCCCCACTCTCATACATCTCGTCGGCATCCTCAAAATCGTCTTCTCCTTCATCAGTGTAATCACCGTCTTCTTCAGAATCAATGTCCGCAGCAATACCAGCTATCAGACGAGCAAAATCGGACTGTGTTTCCATAAGGTCATCTTCCTCAAGAATGTCACTCTCATAATCCTCATCGATATCATCAACATCGGATTCTTCTTGGACAAGCCATCCACCCTGATCGACTTCGAAATCAGAATCTCTATATCCAGGATCAAGCTCAGGATCAGACTCATCATTCATAGGGCCATACATCGCTTCCATCAAATCAACAGCATCAGCCCGGTTGAGAACCTGCTGCCTCACAACCTCCTGAAGGGCATTCATGTCCATTGCATTAGCATTTAGCTGTCTCATAAACAACTCTTGGAACATGTTAGCACCACCAATCCCAAGATTAGCTTCATTCAATAGATCTTGAGGCACAACGTTGTAGTGTCTCGTCAGGTAAGGATGGATACCACCAGTCAACCACATCTCATTCAAATGCTTCAGTCTCATGCGGTTGATCTTCAGAGGTAACCCATTCTTGGCAGTCCGTGGTCCACTTTGTCCATGAGCATTCAAAAATGGTGCATTGATCTTCGCAGTGTAGGTATTGCGAGCAGAGGTCCCTTGCGAGTGTCTGAGAGATACCAACATCACTTCATCTTGTCTTGGGATCAAGAAAAGACCATTATCATGAGCTGGACATGTCTTCGATTTCATGTGGTCGAAAACTTCAGACATAGCAGAACGCTGGAACAATTTCACACCACACACAAGACAAACCTTGAAGTCGATTCTGTTCTTGCTATTCGTGACAGTGCCTTCAACTGGGAAGCGCTCAGGATCAGACTGGGAAACGTCGGCAAAGTAACTCAGCTCTTCCGGAAGATCAACGAGCTTGACCACACCTGGGAATGGCAGCAGCCTGCTAAACTGATGTGTAGACAGTCTGAACAACAAATCAACAGTAGGGGAAACCAAAAGGGATTCAAGAGGGCCAATGCCCAAAGCATTCAGAATGAGATCAATCTTTGAAACCGTATCATCAACAGCAGTGTCCTTAGGAAGTTTAAAAGAAGGAATCAGGGTCTTGTAGAACACAGCCAAGGGTCTTATCGATACCAATAATGACTGTAGCATCAAAGTAACAACTGGAGCCGAAATCTTACTTTGTAAATAATAGTAATCACCCTTTGCCGTTTCCTGGCCCAGGATAGCACTGAGCGCAGAAATCAAAGATGGAGGAATATTCTCGGCTGGTGGTAGTTGTTCTGGATTGACGTGTTCAAAGCGGATACAAAGCCCATACAGTAATCTGAATGCGAAGAACGGGATAACCTTCTTGCAAACCTCCACAAAACCCATCATGGAGCCCAAGAACATGATAAGTACAACATCAATCAAAGACTCCTCATGCATAGCCTTAAGCATCACGCCATTGTCAACATCGATGGATGATGGACCGGGATTTGACATCTTGTGCTGGTCATTTAGAATGAGAAGGTAAAGGAAGTATGACCTCAAGGTCTTGTAAGTCTGCTCTGGGATCTGTTCGAGAATCTCAACATGAGAAGATGATCCATTGATTCTGGTCGCAATTTCGGCCTGAGTGACAGCAAGACCGAATCCCTCGCGGCAACGTTGAGCATTAATACGGTTGTTAGATGAACGATACCCTAACTTCTCGCTCGAGGCAGAGATCGCTTTGGCCAAATCAGAAGAAACTCGAGAGTGGTCAAAGTGAGAATACAAGGCCGTATTCATGATTTTAGTCTTCTGAGGTGGGTTCAAGTGCTCATCAGTGAAGCAGGTAGTCTGTATCAACGACGGAACGTAGACGTCATTGAGAGACTTGCAGAGAGGGCAATGGATACCAGTAAGGGTAACGCGATTCTGGTGTCTGTACTCATCTAGGCAACGAGAATGAATACTGTGGTTGCACGAGATGAGACTTGGGTATTCAGATAGGTTGTCAGAATAGAGCGCCTTTCCAATGTTCTCGCTATCACATCCGACAGTATGATTATCCCAGTCCACTGGGTTTCTCAAAAGTTGTGATATGTCATCTGGAAGGTATCTGATGATCTCACAGTGATGCTTGGTCACTGGAATGAGCATCAAATCTTCGCTTGTCTCTGGATGTTGGCACAAAATACAAATTCTTTCCTCGGAGACTTCGTTCATCGTCGTAGTGATATCTTCATGATCGGCAATGTCGTTCTTCTGAATGAATTCATGCTGTTTCTTTTTCATCTTCTCAAGAATCTTCTTTTGGCGTTCTCTGGCCAATCTTCTTTTGCGGTCAATTTCGGTCTCATCAAAGTCAACGCCAGCAGACTTTCTGCTAGCCCTGTATCTTTCAACAGCATCAGCACCATGTGATGAGATAAGGTCTTCAAAAATAGTATTACGATCCTTCATGATCAACATGTCAAGAATATGTTGGGCCTTTGCAGTCACTGGCCTGGAGAAGCAAGACATGTATGAGACCTGGAAAAGAGCATTCGGCAACGGAAACTTTTTGAGCGATTCACAGAAGTACTTTTCACCATGGACCATGTCACTGTCAACAAATGCAGCATGAATAAGATGGAGCGTGAGTGGAAGTAAAGTTTCATCAGAGTCACTGATAGAGAAGTCGAGAATCTTGCAGACGAGCCTCATGAATTCATCAGTTCTGGTGAACTCTCCTAGCTCTGAGAACACATCCAATCTTTCAAGAACAGGTTCAACGACGAAATCATCAGGGTATACACCTTCAGGAGCCAATTGTTTGGCGATGATGGACATGCTCTCAGAGAAGTCAGATGACCGTGCAAGAAGGCTCAGAGGATCAACATGCTTGTATTGCGACTTTTTGAGAGTGTACTTGCCATCGTCGTTAAGACCCCTTGGAGGTGAGTAAGAGCCCACGTCCCCAAGAACTTCCATAAAGCCGGGAATCCCGAAAACCTCGTGATCAAGACTCTCCTCCATCATGGTGTACGTCTTTGGATTAAAGAAGAGGAGATACCTGGTCAACTGCTTCAAGTTATACTGCTTCTTCTCTTCTTCAGTGCTGAAAACCATGAAGTTAACACGCTCAGTCAAGGAGTAGTAGAGGAAGGATAACAGCCCCTCAATAATAGTCATGACTTTCTTCTCGTACAAGGTAGAAAGAAGGTCCACGTCCCCACGGTACCAATCCATCAATTCAAATCTGTCAATGATGTTCAAGAGGACATAGGACGGACTACCAACGAGTAAAGAAACCTGGTTCAAATAGATGTCCGTGGTGAAGGCGGTGTCAGAGAGACCGAAATGACCAGAATCCCAGTAATCGCCAGCAAATTCCATTAGAGACGTACCATTGCGAATCCAGAAGCGTGATTCAATCTGACATGCCAGAACGATAGATCTCAGAACTCCATCAGCAACAACAGAGAAGTCGCTCAATTCTTCTCGCATTGTCAAAATATCACGAAGCTGTGGTGCCTTCAGGATATTTGCCAGAAGCATATGAAGCGGATGATATATCCCAATCTGTTGCTCTGAGACAGTAAATCCACCAAGAATACAGCCCTTGTAAGTGTGCTTTGGATTATAATCATAAAGCTGCGCCAAGACCATACAAATGGAAGACACAGCATTTCTCAACGAACTGATATGAGCACCAGCATTCTTGGAGGGATCTGTAGCAGATATGATGATGTCATGCACACGATCAACATAAGGCTCGTAGAGCAAGTAAGAAGTATCTTCATTCGTGACGTGATCTCCAACTTTTCTTTTCAGCTGAGCACAATTGTCAAAGATTTGCACCAATGGAACGAAGAAGGAGAGGTTGCTTTCCTCAAAGAGAGGAGACGTGTCCGTGGAAGTATTGAATATTGTCTCAAGGTCATGAATGACACAGTGGTGCACTGTAGTTATTCGACGGTATTTGTCATCGGACTTTCTTTTTGGTATCTGGATCTTTTTTGTGAACGGATTACATGTCTCTGCAAGAATCTGCTTCGCTGGAGCCAGAATATAACATAGCCAATTACTGACGATATTGTTGCAGTTTGTTGGACACGTAAAGAACTGAACTGAGATGTCTTGAAGGATAGTGATGTGAGCCTCTCTGTCAACCTTGAGGGTGTTGTTCAAAACGAATCCATAAGACTCCACAAACTGTTGACATGCAATGGACTTATACTCGAGATCTGACACCAATGTGGAAATGATCAATTCATGGAGATGCGTTCTCATACTCTTGAAGAAACGAGGATCAAAGAAGAGAAGGTATTTTAACCTTGTAGACTGTGTTTCAAAAGAAAGGTTTGCTCTCTGTTTCTCACTCTCACTGATATAATTTGTTGGTATCTTCGATCCGTGCAGCAATCCAGAGTATGTATGATGTGGTTTGTCACGCGTGTTCCAAAATGCTACACGAGAGTCGGGAATTGCAAATTCACCACAGACAGATTCACAGAAAGCACGTCTGGCAGCTGCTTGGAAGGCCATGACAGGATGATTTGTAGCATTCTTCATCCAAATGACAATATCATTTGCAAGGTCTTGTCTTCTCATATCGACCACGGTCATCACACTGGCATCAAACCCCATCTTCGAAGACTCAGTCATACCCGACGCCAGGTACCTGAGAGATTGGTTTTGTGATAAGACTGCACGACCAACGCTATCCACAGTTTCTGAGAGTCTTCTAGCAGTTTGTGAGTCCACATCACCGGCATATGCAATGGCTTTCTGAGCTTCCTGGAAGTTGTGGAACTCGTCATTCCAAAAAAGAAACACATAAGGTCCTGTAGAACAGGAAGATCTTCTTCCCAAGAACTCCTCCATAGCATCTTCCGTCTTCTTGATTTCCTCAGTTAGACAATCCACAAATTCATTACTCGTAGGAGTAGAAGCCATGACAGATAACTTTTTCGCTACCCATGGTGATGTCTGGTTTTGGTGAGCATAGACCTCGATGACAAACTCAAGACAAACATCAAAGATACTCTTGAGATGAAGTTGGAACTCATGATCAAACGGATGTTCTTTCAAATCAGAGTCTGTATCGCCGTCGGCTTTGCAGTGTAGTTCGGCAGTCCACGCCTCTGGATCCCCACAGTCACAGATACCGGTGTTTCTCGAAGTGCTCACTTCAGCGCTCACGTTGTGGTTGATATGATCATCCTTGTTGAAGCAATGGACACAGAGAACACACGTGTCATCAAATCCACAGTCATGGCAACGGTAAATCGGTTCACCAGGACTGAATTTCCGGCCACAGTTTCTCCCGTGATGTGAGACGGCTCCCTTCCCAAGTTCAAGGTAGGGGCGGGGCACCAATGACTTCGGCGATGTGTCACTCCACGAGTGGGGTAGCCCGGTGGCACCAGGGAACATTGCGGAGATGTGCTTACCCTCCTGTGAAGCAGCAAAGTAGAGCTTATCCTGAAGGGCATCTGAGGCGCCAATCGCACCACTGCTAAGGTGCTCCACCAAGTCGAAGAACTCGCTCAAAAGTCTCTCACGCATCGCAGATGACTCCATTGTAGCCCAAAACACTCAATACAGCAATATCTCTAGGTCAAAAAAGCACACTCAATGATTAGCTCCCGTGCTTATATTATATTATGAAACAAAGCTGCCATCCCCAACGCTCGCGATCCTCAATGAATGAACTTGTGATTTGGATGACTAAGCAACAGATTGCCCGAGTGGAAATGGCAGTTGTCTGGAGAGCCCATCACATCAATCCCACTTTTGCCACCTTTCTACGTTGAACACGACGCTGAACAATGGATCAAGAGCCCGCCAATTACCCAGAGGGCCGGCTGACAGATAACGTTGCGCTGCTCAAGAAGGGCCTGCTGCTGCTCCCCAAGCGCCATCAACACGTCATCAACAAGGCGGCCAAGATCGACCTCCGCAGACTCCTCTCCTTCGCCGCCACTCTCGGTGGCACTTACCTCGAGCATCTTTACCCCGGTGTGGATGAGTCCAGTCTGGCCAAGAGCTGGCCTCATGTGCTTGCTCCAGAGCGCTACCAACATCTCGGGAACCAGGACTTCTACCTCCAACGAAGCACTAGCGATGACCCCATGCACTCAAACAGAACTTGCAGCAGGAGATTTCGCCGAGGTGAGCCTGTGTATCGCTGCTTGACGTGTTCTGAGGATGAGAGCTCGGGCCTTTGTCAACGATGCTTCGATGAAGAGGAGCACAAGGGTCATGATTACATTGTCAATGTTTGTCAGCGTGAGAATGGTGGCGTTTGTGACTGTGGCGAAGATGAGGCTTGGAAGAGTACGTTCCATTGCAAACACTCGGGAATTGGAGATGAAGAGCCTTCAGATATTCCACCTGAGCTGCGCCAGTCTATGCTCCACACGTTCGAGATCGTCTTGGACTACATTATTGACGTGATGAATGGTTGTTCCGCCATGCTACTCAAAGACCAGAAACAAACAAACGAGAGCATCCTCACAGATACACACAGCTCAACACTGGAACCAAGCAAGTACCTTGGTACTGATTGGGCTTCAGACAAGTTTCACCTCATGCTGTACAACGATCAGAACAGACAGTACAGGGATGCAGTGCAAAGAATCACCGTTGCTACAGGTAAGGTAGAGGATTTCGCCATCATGGTGAGTGACGAGGTGAATCTCAATGGAAGAGCCAAAGTTCTGACATCTGCAAGTATTCAAGAGCTTCTTCAAGCACAGGAAGTACTCGAGTCAACTGGGCTTCAAAGCTACATCAGAAATGCAAGAGATATATTCAGAGAAGAAATGTGCAACGAGATAATCCTCTGGCTTTCTGACATGGCGAGTGGGCCCATCATGGGAAGCTACACTCTTGCTAGAGATCTCATGACTGAGGCCTTCTGCAAGAAATGGCACATGGGTGTCAAATCTTCCCCAACCGTTGATCATGCTTTTGCTGGTGCTCTCTTCGAGAACAAGATTCCTACCATCAACAGTCGTGGGCATGGCGTTCCTTTGAACCATTGGTCACTTGAACCTCGAGATTGGGAGCTTGATAGAGAGCTTGCAGAACATTGTGGATTCAACCCTTCGTTTGCCTCATCAGATGGACTTCAGGCTGCCTTCTACGGCTCAAGATTTCAGTACCTCTTGTACTTTGATATTCGTTTCTGGAAGAGCATTCGATCCAACATGCATAATCTCTTTATCTCGGTATTAACATCAAACGGGAAGTTCAAGCCTTTTGTTTGTGCGCAGTACGTCGACATCTATCCGACAATGCTTGAGCTCTTCTTCCTCTTTGACCGTGAACCTGAAGCAAGTTGTATGTCCGTTTTGACTTCACAGATTTTCACATCGCCAAGCAATGCTACTATGATTGTCAAGCATGGCGATGTGACGCGGTTGTTGGCAGCAGCCTATGGCTATCTGACGAGATTGTACTTGACAAAACCAGAAGATGTGACCCTTGCAGCAGATGCAGTTCCTGGTTCCTTCAAGAATAGGAGAATTGGCCAAGCTTTCTTTGACATATGCTGTGTTCTCTCCAAAACGAAAAGGTTTGAAGAAGTGATATCACCCAACTTCATCGAGCAGGTTTGCGACATCCTGAGCTTGTTTCAAGGTAAACCAACAATGAAAAGAGAGGCAATGGAACACGTGGAGTATGAGTCCAATGATTATGGACTTTACATGAATGTGTATTCCGTGATTACTTCGCTGAGTGAAATGATTGGTAAGATTCTGTTGAAGGTCCGTCCTCAGAATGCTTCTGAGCTCATCCAATTGCTATTAGAGCGCGTCTATCAAATGGACGTACCAAAGGACCCTTCAGAACAGCCTGAAAGTTCTGACATTGTTCCGATGAAGACCATTCTCATTGACTCACTGGAGGGACCCTTTGATATATCGAATTTTCAAGTCCAATCCAGCTATGTCAGTCTCCTCCACCCACTTCACGCATTCGCCACTTGGATCCTGCAGTACTCTGGTGCCAATGTTGAAGTGCTGGAACATATCTTCAGAGACAAACACAGTCTTCACCTGTCACTGCTAGAGTATCCACTGAGATCATTGGTGCTTTTGTCCCAGATCAGAGTCGGGTTTTGGGTCAGAAACGGTCATTCTACCAGAAACCAGCAGAGCATATACAGATATAGCGGGATCAGAGAGGTTGGATTGAAAAGAGACGTATACATGATCCAGCTTATGATGTGCTATGCGCCTCGTGACTTTGTATTGCTTTCATTCTTTTCGAGATGGGGGTTACTTCCTTGGTTGAACGAAAGTCTCTCACATGAAATTTATGACGAAGTTACACTTCCACTTATGGCTGAGGAGCTCTTGCTCTCTATGATCCAGCTTCTTACAGAGACTTGCTATTTAAACTCACCTGATGAGAACATTGAACATCGTATCAAGAGAGACATCATTCATGGGTTGTGCTTCCAGCCATTGAGTTATTCCAAGCTCTGTGCTGAAATACCCGACTTTATTTCCCATGAGAAGAGATTCGATTTGGTATTGAGGAAGGTGACTGACTATATCAAGCCCACCACAACTGGTGGTCTCGGGGTGTACAAGCTGAAAGAGGAGTTTTTTGATGAGCTTGATCCATATTACATCCACTATAGCGCCAACAAGAGAGACGAAGCCGAAAAGCTTATCAAAGAGAGGATTGCTAAGAAGAAGCTTATTCCAACTTCAGATGCCTTTATTTCTCCTCAGATTCGCTCGTTAGAAGATACGCCATTCAAGAACCTTTTCCGTGTGACTTCCTCCAGGATATTTGTTCAGTTCATCAGAAGTACACTGAAGTTTGTGAACCATGAAGGCCTTGGGAAGGCAGAAACTCTTTTGGACCTATCTTTGCACCTTATTCATGTTGCTGCTATGGGATATGAACACTCGTTCTCTACTGTGTTTCATACGCTGATGTGGTCCGAATTCACTGGTGACCACAACGAGCCATTCTTCTATGAGAGTGTGGGTTCTTTGCTGTACAAGTTCTTGAGTGATGAAGAATTCTCGACCTACCATTCAAAGATTAGAGCAATTTTCCAAGTACTAAAAGATAAGCACTTCGCATTTGAGGGCTATCTACACGAACAGGTTCAGAAGTTCGATCCCAAGATTCTTGGTGTCTGTGCAGCATCGGGTACTTCGATGGAATCTGAGTTTGAAAAGAAGAAGAGAATGGCTAAAGAGCGGAGAGAGAAGATCATGGCCAAGTTCAAGAAACAGCAGAACAAGTTTGTGAAGGATAATCATGTTGAGTGTGGGGAAATCGATGATGCCGAGATGGGTGAGGCTGATCGTGAAGATGGGTGGCATTATCCTGAAGAGCACTGTATTCTCTGCCAAATGCCTATGAATTCTAATGAGTCAGTCTTTGGTATCGTTTGCAACGTTTCCCGGTTTTCAGGAGCTCGGAATGTTCCATTCAAGGAGAAATACTGGACACTTCGTGCGTTTGAAGAGACAGGATCGATGGATGATGAAGAGTGTATCGAGCATACTGAGTGTTTGGCTGATTACTTCGATGAGATTAAGAAGAAATGTGTCATTGGTCCTGCTTTCCCCAGTCATTCTGCTGAGTTGAAGAGTCAAAAGCGCTCGGTTATGACGACAAGTTGTGGTCACGGTATGCATTACTCTTGCTATCAAAATTACATTGACTCTGCCAAGGCACGCCAGACTCAGATCACGAGAACTGTTCCAGAAGACTTTGAGAATTCGGAGTTTGTATGCCCACTCTGCAAGTCGCTTGGCAACATGTTTGTGCCGATCATGTGGAACAGTAATAAGAGAAAGTTGATTGACTTTTTGCAACAAGATGAGGGTGATTGGTTCGAGCAGCTGGAGAAAGTCAAGACAATCTCTTTCAGTGATCCTGAAGTGATTGAATCATTTACCAAAAAGCTCGTTGACGACGCACAGGCCACACTGAGACTACCCAACAGAGAGAGATTCTTTGATACTGAGCCGATGCAGGCATTTTCGGACATTTGGAACCAGCTCAGTTCCAAGATTGATGCTACTTCCCAACCGCATTTCAGAGATCACCTGTGCAAACTTGTCGCTAGCACAATTAAAGGTACAGAAATCTCCTTGAGAGGTGTTCAAGCAGACAGCGGATTGATCACAGAATTATTAGGAAATCAGTCCTTGACTACTTTGAGAGTTCTGGTTGAACTGAAGAACACATGCTTGGCTTGGTCTTGCAACAATGAGACTTGGCTATCAGAAATGAAGAGTGTACCGGTGTTGATTGCAGAAGAGACTATGGCAAAGCTCGCCTTTTTGTCTACGGACAGAGTCTTTGAAGTGCTTGAAGAAATTGATTTCTTTGAGATGTTGGTTTCTTGTGTTCCATTCAATGGTGTTTCGTTCAATTCGCTTTATAGATTGACATTCACACTTCTAGTGATGAAGAATCTCTCCACAATCTTGTCGCAATTGAAGGAGAACTTGTTTACAGGTGAGGTTACGTTGCTTGATATCAGCGTTACAAAGGCAGATCCAAAAGCGTATCAGAACTTGATGAATCTTGCTAGAAAGTTGAGAGATAACCATCCATTGTTTGATTGTGTTTCTGATGACATCTTTGAAAGTGGAGAGTTTCACGACGTTCTTATGACCATGCTGACCCGTTCAGTGACTCCATTCCTCCGCAATGTTGCAATTTGGTCCCTCGCCAACTGTGCTGATTACACCGATATTGACTTTGATGCCGATGAGTATTTGGACGAGGGTCTCGAAGTGAATAGATTGTGTCGTTTCTTGAACCTCCCAAGTGTTGACGAGCTCCTTTCACTCTTTGTCAACCCCGATACTATTGAAAACGAGAAATTTAGTGCCTTCATCAGGTACATTTCGACAACAGACAACTTCTTGGTCTTTGACACGTTGGAATATCCTGGTGTTGTCAGACTTATCGATCTCCCAGATAGCATGGATGCGATTTTCACCAAATTGTTTTACCAGAAGTTGAACTGGACGACGCTTGCAAACAGGGATCCAGCTATTTGTCTCTATTGTGGTGGGATTGTGAATTTGCAGAAGAAGGCTCCAGGTCAAGAGGTTGGTGAATGTATCTACCATGCGCAGAGTGAATGCCTTAATGATGTTGGTATCTTCCTGCTTCCAAAATACAGTGCTATCCTGTTGCTCAGCAATGGCAATGGGTCTTTCCATCCTGCTCCTTACATCGACTCACACGGTGAATATGATTCAGAGATGAGATATCCACAAATCCTCAAGTTGAGTGAAGAAAAGTACAGCCAATTCATCAGACAGATGTGGCTTCAACACGACCTCAAGAACTTCATTACTAGAAAGCTAGAGGGCACATTGGATATCGGTGGTTGGGAGAGTTTATGATTGATACGACTACTGCATATAATACGAATATCATGATGCCATTAGAGATTAGATAGGTTTCATCTTGAAATGCAGCGAAATGAGGGAGAAGATGAAAGTCTTCATGTCCTGGATGAAATAGTAGTAGACTCTCAAGCCGTCTGGGTCCTTACTATTTGAGACTTCGCTAAGAGAGCCGATCTTTGTGGACTCAAGCCTAGAATGCCTCGATCCCAATCGTATTGTGAGCTTCTGTTTTCCGTTCCTGTCTGGTGGAGGCCAGCTGGAGTCAGTTTCTCGTAGGATCTCTGTAGTTTCAACCATGTTCTTCATCTGTTGAATCACAGCATTACTAACTGTGAATGTCTTCTGGATTTTGGCTTCTCTTCTGTAGTGCGTGTTATTTGTGTACCTGATAGTGGCCGACTTCCCACCTGGATTCATCTTGACTTGAAATTGCAGGAACTCATGACCAAACTTTCCTTGGTGCCCAGAGTAGTATTCGAGGTAGAAGTCGTTGTCTTTGTCATTGCCTTCGTATGTTCCTTTGACTTTGAGGATTAGGTCATCATCATGATCATTATCATTGCTTCTGATCTCCAGATGAAGCGGCTCTGAGGTCATCTCAACTGGTACTTGAGCCATGTTTCTTGCGTATGTGATGATATTCAACTTGATCGAGGGGGGTGTGGGTGCGTGGATATACTAGTGCTGAGAAATACGCTAAGCGTGACGGATTAATATGTTATGCTGCGTAATTATCAGAACATTGAAATATTCTCGATGACAATATTCCTCTTCTCACACTCCTCCTAGATAATCTCACTTCTTCTTTTCACCAAAGACTGAAGCCCGTAAAGACAATGTCTGAAGTCGTCACAGACCCACAGCAGCAGTACGAGCTCATCACCAAGAACCTCCAGGAGGTCCTCAACGGTCAGATCATCAAGGATGTCCTCGAGAAAGAGAAGCGCCCATTGAAGGTCTACTGGGGTACTGCCCCAACAGGGAGACCACACTGTGGTTACTTTGTTCCAATGACAAAACTTGCCGACTTTTTGAAGGCTGGCTGTGAGGTCACTGTTCTTTTGGCCGACCTCCACGCTTTCCTTGACAACATGAAGGCTCCGCTTGAGGTTGTGGAGTACAGAGCCAAGTACTACGAGAAGGTTGTCAAGGCAATTTTGAGATCTATCAACGTGCCTATCGAGAAGCTTCGCTTTGTTGTTGGCCGTTCTTACCAGCTCCATGCTGACTACGCCATGGACTTGTACCGTCTTTCCAACAGCGTGACTCAGAATGACGCTAAGCGTGCAGGTGCCGATGTTGTGAAGCAGGTTTCCAACCCTCTCCTCAGTGGTCTCATCTACCCACTCATGCAGGCCCTTGATGAGCAGCATTTGGGCGTTGATGCCCAGTTCGGTGGTGTCGACCAGCGTAAGATCTTTGTTCTCGCCGAGGAGAACTTGCCCTCTCTCGGGTACAAGAAGAGAGCCCACCTCATGAATCCAATGGTTCCAGGTCTTACACAAGGCGGTAAGATGTCTGCCTCCGACCCTAACTCCAAGATTGATGTTCTTGAGGAGCCAAAGCAGGTGAAGAAGAAGATTAATACCGCATACTGTGCCCCAGGTGTTGTGGAAGACAACGGTCTCCTCTCGTTCATTGAGTACGTTGTTGCTCCAATCCAGGAGCTCAAGCTTGGTGCAGGCCACTTTGAGTTCCCAATCGATCGTCCGGAGAAGTTTGGTGGTCCAATCACCTACCACTCCTTTGCTGAGCTTGTGACTGCCTACAAGGAGCAGCAGCTTGCCCCACCAGACCTCAAGGCCGGTGTTGCAGACCAGATCAACATCCTGCTGGCTCCGATCCGCGAGGAGTTCCTCAACGACCCCGAGTTCCAGGAGGCCGAGGCCAAGGGCTACCCACCTCCAGTCCAGGCAGAGAAGAAGAAGAAGGTCAAGAAGGACAAGGGCTCCCGCTACCCAGGCGGTGCCAAGCCAGTGGAAGAGGCTGCCGAGAAGCTCGAAGAGGCCACACTCGAGGACAAGCAGTAGTCTTCTCTCCCCCCACTTTTGTTTAGAGTCGAACCGTTTGTTTAGAGGAATCATATAGCGTGTGTGTGTGTAGGAGATGAGCCGCCGGCATATCCGTCGGATGTTCGCGAACGGACCCCCCCTCCTCTCTCAAAAACCAAAACATTGACAAATTGAGACCCCGTCCACTTTTTCTCTCTTTCAAGCGGACAAAAAAGAAGAAAATGTCCTCCAATCCGTTGCGTCCGGCTGCAAGTCCCTTCATGCGTCGCCCAGTGAAGCGGGAGCAGCGCCCTCGTCCGACTTCAGCCACCGTGAAGGCCGAGCAGGATGACCCGGCAGAGTGGGACGAGTACATCGTGAGGGCCTGCACGCAAGAGGACATTGACGAGCTCCGTTTCCACGTGCTCAAGTTCAACGGGAAGCAGGCTGTGGATCCGAAGAAGTTCAACATGCCGGTGAGGCTCCACCGTAAAGAGACGAAGAACCTACAGCAGCAGGTGACAAGGGCCGAGATTGACCTCCGCCAGAAGGAGAACGCCGTGATGCTCGAGCAATCCAAGGTCGAGGCGCAGCGCTACATGGAGGAGCAGGCACAGGCAATCAAGGAGGGCAGGATCCTCCCGAACATGGACATCCGGTTCGACCCGAATGTGGCACCGGAGCCGGAGAAGACGGACGAGGAGAAGAGATTGGACAAGCTGGCGAAGCAACAGAGACGAATTGCGCCGGACGGTGGCGCCAGAAAGAGACTCAGCGCCAACAAAAGAAAAACTAGAAAGCTGCACGCCATGGACGAAAACACCAGGAAGCTGAGATACGAGGAGTACTATCCATGGGTCCTGGAGGACTACATTGGCGAGAACACCTGGGTGGGACAGTACGAAGGCGACGCTGCTGAGCTCTCTTGCCTGCTCTACATGAAGAACAACGAGTTCGTCATGATCCCAGTGGAGAAGCTCTACAAGTTCACGCCTCGAAACAAGTTTGCTACGTTGTCCTATGAGGAGGTTGAGGCCAAGATGCAACCGGGCACAGTCATGCCGAGATGGATAATGAAGCACTTGAATCCGGACGAGCAGAAACTCACAAGAGCACAGCGTACGAAAAACAAGCTCAGAACTGTTGAAGGCTCTACAGAAAAGGACAGCAACGGCGCCGATCACGACGATTTGGACTTTGACGAGGAGTTTGCCGATGATGAAGAAGCTCCGATTATGGAAGGTGACGAGGAGGAGAACAAGGAGAGTGAGAAGAGAATGAAGAGAGAGATGCTTGCAGCTAACGCAATGGGACTCAAGGACGAAGATGGCGATGATGAGATTGATGATCTGTTTGAAACAAGAAAGGTTGACAAGGACGGTGAAAGAGTTCGTAAGACGTTGATAAAGACTGAGGCTGGAGTCTACGATTCTGATGATGAGGTGAACCCGTACTTTAACGATTCTGATTTGGAGAACAAGTCTGACGACGAAGAAATGGTTGCAGCTGATTTGAGCAAACCGGTTTCGCCAGCGGCACCTACTTTCAGCAGACAAGGAAGCCCATCAATCAAGTCAATCCGTATCAAGTCTTTCAACCAGGGATTTGTTGTCTTGAAGGCGGCACCTGCCGTTCTCAAGAAGTTCCCAGCTGGTGAATGGAATCCAAATATCAAGAAGAGAGTCATTGAAACTTCGGACACTGAAGAGAGAGAACCAAAAAGAGTCAAGATAGAGGCTTCGGAAGACCACAGTGCTGCAACCTTCGTGAAAGTTGAGGAGAAGACCATTATACCTGGATCAGCCGAGGACATTCTCACAGCGGATGACGTGTTGTCAGTTGTCAGGGAAGCTGGTGGTATCGGTGTCAAGGATCTTCTTCGTAAGTTGAAGACCAAGCTTCTGAACCCAGACAACAAGGCGAGAATCAAAGTTCTTGTCAAGGAGGTGCTCAAAATGCAGGACGGTGTTTTTGTGCCAAAGTGACTATTAAATAAATCCCAATAACGAACGAACCATGAGAATTTTTTTTCTATATATTGTTGTAGAATCATTAACATTAGAGGACTTCCACAATGGCATCGTCATCCTCATCACTATCTTCATCCACCATTTCTTCATCAGCATCACTGAGGCCTTCTTTGTTTGGAATTTCCTCGACTTTGGCATTCAACTCTTCATCTCTCTGAAGCATCTGTACGAGTCTATCACAAAGGTCCTGGACGTCTTCGTGCTCAACGTTCTTATGCAATTCTCTGATGAGTGGATACACCGATTTCTTACGGAGGTGTTCTCTGACGTCTCTGGTGGTGCAAAGCAAGAGAAGGGACTCAAGGTGAACGCACATGATTTCTGGAACGGGGTCTCTGCGCTTGTCCTCTGGAAGAAGTTGGAGTTCATCTGGGAGCTCAAAGAGTTCTTCTTCATCAAGATTGGCATCTTCAGAGGTGGCAATAGGCAGAAGGAGGTATGGTAGCATGTTTGCATCATTCTCATCGAGAAGAGTGAGATGGGACTCGATCTCGAAGAGAGAGTTCTTGATTGTGGAAGCAACACCTTCACGTCTGATTTTGGAGTCGTACTTCTCAGTGAAGACGAGCAGTTTTGTAATTGGAATGACGTCGTCGTATTCCTGCTTTGTGACAAAGTACTTTCTTCCCTCGGTGAAACGGGCAATGTCAGCAAAGAAGTAGGCCAAGTAATCAAAGGTTGCAGTCTTGTTTAACGATCTGTCAGAGCCCTTGACGAAAACATCCACGAGGGAATCGATGGCGCGCTTGCTCTTGAACACATCTGTGTTCAGTGGCTGGACCTCCATGTTGAGGATTTCCTTAGCAGAGTCGTGTTTAGCGATGTTGGCGAGCAAGATGGAGGCCAAATCGGCGTTTCTGTTCTCCAAGTCAAGAACGATGGATACAATTAAGTGCTTGAGGAAGGGCTCATCAGTGGCGATAAGGCCTCTGACTGTGTTGTCAGCACATAGGTTGACCAAAATAGTCAGCGCTTGCTGGATCACAGTGTGTCCTTTGCTTCTGACAATGATCTTGAGGTCCTTGATGGGTCTGTAGTTATCCTGGAAGAAAACCTTACTGTGCTCTCCCTGTGAAAAGGGCACGAGATTTTCAAGTGCGACAGTTCTGATAGGTGCCTGCTCATGATGGAGAAACTCCACGAGTTCTTCGAGCTCTGACTTGGCCATTTCTGATTAGTGGTATATGTCAAGAGCGTCTCTCGAGAGTCTATTGATGATGAGCACCTTGAACAAAAATTTCAGATGTTGCGCGTACCGGGTTGTGAGCCCTGCGATCGAAGCTTCTAGAAGCGTGGGGGAGATATGCTATCAGCACAGAACTATATGTGAGTAGGAAAAGCATGGAGAGAAGATAAATACAATTAAAGTAACCTTTTTAGACCACTAATGACACCAAATTCAGAGGCCCCCTCGGAAAAACACCCAAATGTGGGACTGGTTTCCTACCGAATGACACAAAAGCGGTAGGGGCACCTGGACGTCCACAAAAAGACGACGGCGCAAAGCGCCACTCTCTCTCTTCTCCCTTTCTCCAACAACACACGAAAAGCAAAAAAAAGAAAGATGTCAGACTGGGATACACAGACAATTATTGGATCCAAGGCCCGCATTGGCGGTGGTGGGCCAAGAGTTGGTGTGGCAAAGACCAACGCGCAGATCAACGCTGCCAGAAGAACCGGTGCTGTTCTCTCCGTTGACAAGAAGTACGGTAGTGCCAACAAGGCCAACGACGTCGAGGGCCAACGTCTTACTAGAGTGGACAGAACTGACGACGTTGTGGCACCAAAGAAGATCGACCCAGCTGTCGGTAAGGCCATCCAGAAGGCCAGAGCCGAGAAGAAGTGGACCCAGAAGGACTTGGCCACCCGTGTCAACGAGAAGCCAAACGTCATCAACGACTACGAGGCCGGCAGAGCCATCCCTCAGCAGCAGATTTTGGGCAAGTTGGAGAGAAACTTGGGTGTCAAGTTGAGAGGCAAGAACATTGGTGAGCCCTTGCACGGTCCAAAGAAGTGATTTGGAACTGGGTTATTGGCGTAGCTTCTTTGATTTCCACTTCTCCATCTCCATACACCACACTGAATGTCTTTACGATCCCCACCCTCTTTTTTGAAGTTTGAAGTTTGTAGGATTAGTAGTGTGCAGAGACTCACGATGGTGTAATTGATGCAAAACATCCATACACCACGCTAACATTTCTGATCTCCCCTCCTCCAAAATTTTGTACGTGTTTACCTTGACATCTAAATACCCCAGCGGCTAAACAGAATATGGCGACTCTCGACTTTACACCACAGCATGACGACTCCTCGGTGTTCTCGATTGCCGGGAAGGCCATCAAGTTCGACACGCATGTGGACATCGAGCCGTACTTGAAGCAGCTCGACGAGATGAGCAACGTGAAGAAAGTCGACTTCTCCGGTAACACCATCGGTATCGACGCTTCGAAGCATCTTGCCGACTCCCTCGCCAAGCACAAAGACACTTTGGAGGAAGTCAACTTTTCAGACTTGTTCACCGGCAGACTCAACACCGAGATCCCAAAGTCGTTGGACTACCTGCTTCCAGCCATGATTGACTGTCCAAAGTTGCACATCATCAATCTCAGTGATAACGCGTTCGGCTTGCAGACTATTGAGCCAGTCGAGGATTTCTTGCCAAAGGCCGTCTACCTCCAGCACTTGATCTTGTCCAACAACGGTATGGGTCCATTTGCCGGTGAGCGTATCGGTAAGTGTCTCTACAAGTTGGCCCAGAACAAGAAGTCCCTGGGCCTCCCATCTTTGAAGACGTTCATCTGTGGTAGAAACAGATTAGAGAATGGCTCTTCTAAGTACTTGTCCATCGGTCTCAAGGCCCATGAGGATTTGCAAGTCGTCAAGTTGTACCAGAATGGTATCAGACCACAAGGTATTGCCACTTTGATCACACAGGGTTTGAAGTATAATACCAAGTTGTCTATCCTCGATTTGCAGGATAACACAATCACTACTAAGTCTGCCGTTGTCCTCGCCAAGAACTTGCCTGTGTGGAAGCACTTGAAAGAGTTGAACGTGAATGACTGTCTTCTTAAGCCTTTGGGATCTTTGGAATTGATGAAGGCATTCCATACCGGAGAGGTTCTTGATTCCTTGAAGGCTTTGAAATTGCAGTTTAACGAACTTGACCAACGCTCGTTGGTGGTATTGAAAGACGTTATTACACAGAAGTTGCCAAACTTGGAGATTCTAGAGTTGAACGGTAACATCTTCGAGGAGGAGAACTCCATCATCGATGAGATCAAGGAGATCTTTGAAGAGAGAGGTACTGGTGAGCTTGATGAATTGGATGACTTGGAGGAGCCAGACAGTGAAGAGGAGGAGTCTGAGTCTGAAGAGGAGGCTGAGGAGGAGCAGTTCAACGCCGATGAGTTGGAAAAGGAGTTGGAACAGGAGCAGCAGAAGTACACTACAGACAACGACAACAAGGAGGTCGAAGAGCTCGCTGCCAACTTGGAGAAAACCAACATTTAATAGAACTCTACTTAGATAGACGAGTTATATGAAATCTGTAGAACTTATTCTATATCGAGCTTTAATTGCTTCTTCATCAGGTCGAGTATGCGGTCTTTCTCTGTCCACTCTGCCTCCAACCACTTCTCCAACTTTCTATGTTTTGTTGGCAACTTGGAGAGCGGTTTGATCTTGAAATCGACATTGATAAGGAACACGGGCTGCTTCAATGCCAACATCTCGAATAACGTTGGGTTCAGAAATGTGTTCTTGACAGGGTTGTAGTACAAGATCGTGAGCCCCACGACATTCTTGATAGTGCCCGTAGTGGAACTGTGTGCCACCTTGATCAAATTGTTGAAGTTGCCAAAGCGTGGATACAAGAGATCCTGAAATTTGGGAAGGAGGTACTTGTCGAGCTCTCGTGCCTGGATGATGCGATTCTTATCTGTGCATATGTTCACCTCAGGGAAGTGAACGATCCAGTTGTTTTTATTTTTCTTTATGAGGTCATTCAAGTTCTCCTCCAATTCCGCAATGTTCATCTCCCAATTTTCGTCTTTGTGGAAGAGAGCCCAGGCCAATGTGAGTCCCGGTGACTGCCAAAAGTTGTTCCAGTTGAAGAAGCTCAATGTGATTTCCTCCGCAGT
Organism: Petasospora hungchunana; assembly: GCA_030563225.1. Classification (NCBI taxonomy): domain Eukaryota; kingdom Fungi; phylum Ascomycota; class Saccharomycetes; order Phaffomycetales; family Wickerhamomycetaceae; genus Petasospora; species Petasospora hungchunana. The sequence goes on along the minus strand of JAKUBL010000006.1, from coordinate 438,545 downwards.
GGCCTTCTCAGTCAAAGTCTTCAAATAGTATATCAACAAGAAATCAAACAAGGACTTGTGGTTGCTGAGAATGATGGCGTTCTTCAACGCGTCTTGGTAGTCTGGGTCCCTGAGGTCGATACCAGAGATGATGACCTTGACCTTGCGCTTGTTGACCAAGTAGACAAGAGTTGTCCAGAAGAAACGCTCAACAGCTTGTTTGAGAATTGTCTGAGTAGACTGCAGTACAAAGAGAGACGATATAGAGATCCAAAATGAGACTTTGAGCTCGATGATGAGGTACACTGCGAAGATGATTATAAGGATCCACCCTTTGATAACGCTCGTGAAGGGAAGATCCTGTGGAACGGGATACGCACCAATATCTGCGAGGAGCTCCATCACTGTTTTCCGCTTTCCCATTGGCTCTGCTGTTATATACTGTGTGCTCCGGCGCTGATGTTATTACAAAAGAGACACCCCCCCCCCCCACTCACAGACAGGTGACACAAAAACAAGCTGCCATCATAGCAACGGGAACCCCATTGTAAAATAGGAGAATGTGGCTTTAAAGGGCAGATTTTGCCACAAAAGAGTTCTTAAAAGACCTTGAATGGACTTGGTCACCAATTAGAAATCCGAAACAATGAAACTGGGGCAATACAGAGAGTTACGAGTCAAATAGTGATCCGCTGAGAGACCGACACTCAAGCTCCCTGCCTCTACAACAAAGCACCCTGCCTTCTAGCCAATGAAAGCAATAAGCAGGTCTATTTTTGCCTGTTCTAGAGATCAGCTTTGGGATAGTCTCGAAGAGATAGGTATGCTATCTAAAAGCGTCCATGGGATCAAGAGACAGAAGACGCTGGCATGGCCGTTCACCCAAACGTGCTTCAAAAGCATTGTTGTTGTTGAGTATTGCACCGTTCATTATATTGTCAAATACAATGTGTACAGAAAAACAGGTGGATCCATAAATCTCTATGCTTTAATGGTATAATCACTAACGACTAAAGTATCCAATATGAGGAACAATATGAGTCGGGATTTACCCGATTCGGAATTTCCTTCCCGGAACTATTTACGTGCTCCTACCGATGCCCTAACAAAAGAAAAAAAAATTCTGACACTATATAGTGCTCCTTTATATCAAAAACTTCATTAAAAGCACCAAACGATGTCTCGTATCATCGTCAAGAACATTCCAAAGTATGTTACTGAGGATCGTCTGAAGGAGCATTTTGCCAAGCGTGGGGATGTGACGGATGTGAAACTGCGTACGAATCAGAAGGGTGAGTCCAGAAGATTTGCATTCATTGGATTCAAGAGAGATGAGGACGCTGAGGACGCAGTCAAGTACTTCGATAAGTCATTCATGGACACAGCTAAACTTGATGTGCAGCTGGCCAAAAGTTTTGCAGACCCAAATGTGCCGAAATCGTTTAAAGAGAAGAAGAGAGAGGCATTTGAGAGAGTCAAGATGAGAGAAGCCAGAGAACGTGAGAGGGAGGAGAAAGAAAGGGAAAGAAAGAGACAGAAGAGAGAGAATAAGAAGTCCAGGATTGATGAGGAGATTGATGCAAATCCGGCCCTGAAAGAGTTCATTGAAGCCACAAAACCTTCCAATCAGACGAAATCGTGGAGTAATGACATTGTCGTTAATGAGGGTGGTGCTCCTTCTAATTCTCTTCTTGAGCAGGCGTTGGCCTTGAAATCAGGTGGTGATGGTGCTGAGAACAAATTCGAGAACAGTCTTGCTGACGAGATCTTCAAGATTCCAGAGAATGAGAGTGATGACGAGTACGATGACTTTGGCAAGAAAGATGAAGAGGAGGAAGAGGAACTGATGATGACCCTGGGAGATTTGAACGACACAGAGGAGCCCAAGGAGAATGACGAGGGTATCTCTGATCTTGAGTGGTTAAAAAAGAGAAGAATCAGGATCAAAGACAACGAGACCGAGAATGAGGCCGAGACCAAGACTCTGGAACAACCGACAGAAACAGAAACCACAGAAACATCAAAGCCAATGAAGGCACCAAAGCCAGTTGTTCCAGAGATTGACGAGGAGGAAGTTTCCATCAACAAAATCAAATCCACGGGACGTCTTTTTCTGAGAAACATCCTGTACACCGCTACTGAAGACGACTTTCATTCTCTTTTCTCCAAGTTTGGTGAACTCGAGGAGGTTCACGTTGCAGTTGATACAAGAACCGGGAAGTCTAAGGGTTTCTGTTATGTGAAATTTGCGAACTCTGACGATGCTGTGAACGCTTACATTGAGCTTGATAAGCAGATCTTCCAAGGTCGTCTGTTACATATCTTGCCAGCTGAGGGGAAGAAAGATCATAAGTTGGACGAGTTTGATTTGAAAAACTTGCCTCTAAAGAAACAGAAGGAGCTCAAGAAGAAGAACACAGCATCCAAGCAGCAGTTCAGTTGGAACTCTCTTTACTTGAACCAAGATGCCGTGATGGAGACAATTGCTTCTGACTTGGGTGTTAGTAAGAGTGATTTGATTGACCCAGAGAATTCAAGCTCCGCAGTGAAGCAAGCACTGGCCGAGGCTCATGTCATTGGTGATGTGAGAAAGTTCTTTGAAGAGAAGGGAATCGATCTGACCAAGTTCAATGAGAAAGAAAGGGACGATAGTGTCATCTTGGTGAAGAATATTCTATTTGGAACGACGGAATCAGAATTGTTGGAGTTGTTTACGCCGTTTGGGGAGTTGAAGAGATTCATCATGCCTCCGTCTGGGACAATAGCGATTGTACAGTTCAGGGATTTGCCAACGGGGAGAAGTGCATTCGGAAAACTCGCTTACAAGAGATTCAAGAAGAGCATTTTGTATTTGGAGAAAGGTCCAAAGGATTTGTTTACGAGAGATCCAACTACTGATGAGATGATAAACTCCAGTGCGACTGCGACAACATTTGAGCCAGTTCAGGTAAAGGAAATCGTGAATAACGAGAAGGATGTCGTGATGGAAGACGTTTTCGAGGGCCCAACAGTGTCGATATTTGTGAAGAACCTGAACTTTTCTACTACAGCGAAGAGTGTCACTGAGGTGTTCAACAAGGCTTCCGGGTTTGTTGTTGCCACCATCAAGACCAAAGTGGATCCTAAGGACTCCACCAAGAAGCAGAGTATGGGATATGGGTTTGCAGAGTTCAGAACTAAGGATCAAGCTGAGAATGCCATCAAGGTGCTCGATGGAACCGTTCTTGATGGCCACAAGCTGTCATTGAAGCTCTCCCATCGCCAGAACACCGTCAACTCCACGGCAAAGAAGTCCAAGGTTGTATCTGCGAAGATAATTGTAAAGAACTTGCCATTTGAAGCTACACGCAAGGATGTCTTTGAACTTTTCAACTCATTCGGGCAGCTCAAGTCTGTTCGTGTTCCAAAGAAGTTTGACAAGTCCGCCAGGGGTTTCGCCTTTGTGGAGTTCCTGATGCCAAAGGAGGCCGAATCCGCAATGGATCAGTTACAGGGAGTGCATTTACTGGGTAGAAGACTCGTCATGCAGTATGCTGAAGAGGCTGGGGATGTCGAGGCAGAGATTGAGAAGATGACGAAGAAGGTGAAGAAGCAGGTGGCTACACAGCAGCTCGACGCCGTAAGACTGGCTGGAAAGGGCAAGAGAAAACTCAAGGATCTGGACGAGGAGGATGAGTAAAGACACATTAAAAAAACGACATACGTTACGTGGACTAAAATAAGCTGTAGCCGAACATCTTTGTGGAACGGGGCGGACGCAGCCTCTCGTCATTGTCAGCGCGGGACACAGAAACCACTAGGAGCACTTCAGACGGCGCCTTGTTGGGTTTCTCTGTAAACAAACCAGCTTGATAGGAAAGCCGGGAAAGAGAGAGATGCTCAGTGCGTGTGCAATACTAGTAGTCCCATATGGGTGATTTGCCTTCTTTTTTGTGCACTCATTGGCGCAAATCCCGCACTTCTAGCGCTTCTCAGTGTCCAGGGGCACCAGAGACATCACCAGAAACAGGCCCACGGTTGCTGTTGCACTGTACATAAAAGTATAAAAACACGGGTATATCCGCATCCGACCAAGTGGAACAGCCAATGAGTTTTTGCTAGATCCCCCTAAGATGCTAGACGAGAAGCCCTACGCCGCAGAACGGGACATTGAGAGTGACGCTTCAAGCGCAGACGCCTTCCTCCAGAAAGAGCTGGCTGAGGAGCAGAACCACGACATCAAATACCGTTCATGCTCATGGCAGCGTACTGCTATGCTTCTCTTCTCAGAGTACATCTGTCTGGCCATCATGTCTTTTCCCTGGTCGTACTCGGTGCTTGGCCTTGTACCCGGGCTCATCATAACCGTCTTCGTTGCACTCACAACGCTCTACACGGGTGGCATCATTGGCGACTACTGTGCACGCTACCCAACGATGATGAACATCTGTGACATTGGCCAGCATCTCTTCTGGGGCCAGCGCTGGGTCTGGTACGCCACGGCCGTGTGCTTCCTGCTCAACAACACGATGATCCAGGCCCTGCATATTTTGGTGGGTGCCAAGTACCTCAACACAGTCTCGCACCACAGCGCTTGTACTGTGGCCTTCTCCGTCATTGCCGCTATCATCTGCTTCCTCGTGTCGCTTCCCAGAACGTTCTCCCAGATGTCCGTTGTCGGGCTCTTTGCTGCTGCCACCATGTTCGTCGCTGTTGTCCTTGCCATGGTCTTCGCCGGCATCCAGGACCACCCATTCGGATACGACCCGGTTACCCCTGTCCACTGGGATCTTTGGCCATCAGAGGGAACAACATATGTGCAGGCCATGAGTGCAATGCTTAACATTGTTTACACGTTTGTCGGGCAGATTTGCTATCCTTCCTTCATCGCTGAGATGCGCAATCCAAAGGAGTTCAAGAAGGCATTGTACCTCGTTACAGTTTGTGAAGTTGCGCTGTTTGCACTCGCCGGATCGATTGTGTATGTATATGTCGGTAACGCGTACATGACGGCACCGGCGTTTGGTTCATTGGAAGAGAAGTACAAGATTGCATCCTTCTCTTTTGCAATCCCTACACTCATCTTCCTCGGCTCTCTTTACTCTAACGTTTCGTGCCAGTTCATCTTCTTGGAGATTTTTGACCACAATTCGAAACACAGAACATCCCATACAGTCACTGGCTGGGGAGTCTGGACTGGCCTCAACCTTGGGACTTGGATCCTTGCCTTTGTCATTGCCGAAGTGATTCCCTTCTTCTCGGACTTGCTCTCCCTCATGTCTTCTCTTTTTGACTGCTGGTTCGGATTCGTCTTCTGGGGTGTGGCATATATTAGACTGAAACAAGCCAAGTACCGTGGCCAGTACTCCACATACTCTGAGTTCTTCAGCACTCTCAGCAGTGGAGAAAAGGCTGAGTATTTCCTTGCCTGGGGGCTTATCCTCATTGGTATCTATATCCTCGGTCCTGGCTTGTACGCTTCCGTTGATTCCATCGTAATCAACTATAGAGACAGTGCATATGGTAACGTGTTTTCCTGTGCATCGAATGGTCTTTAGAGGTATTTAAAAAAAAACAAAAAGAGATTTTTTATTGTGTTTGAAGAGATAAATGTAGGGAGGGGCTCTTGCGATGAGCTGTGGGGTAGAAAACTAAATGTCCCAGAGCGGAAATGTCCGAATACAGTATGGTCAAGAGCGCTCACATCTGCATCAATTTTCCGTAACTCTTCACAGTTGAAGTCTCTTATAAAACCAAAAAAATCCAGGCAGAATGTCAAAGCCAATGGACTCCAAGTCCTACAAGCTGCTAAAGAAGCGTCAGTCTAGGCAGATTCGCTCGGAGACGATTGAACCTGGTAAGTTTCTTTCTTTCAACTCCATAGATCACACATGCTAACCCTAACAAGCTCTCAACAAAGATGGCATCCTCAACGTCTCTGACTTTCTCAAGTCCCGCAAATTCGAGATCACAGAGCTAGAAAGGGCACAGCTCAAGGCCAAGTTTGCCTCGTCAACACGAACATTCCAGTCCCTCCCAAGATCACTTCGTCGTCGTACCGCCTCGCACAATGTCAAGCGCATCCCCAAAAGACTCCGAAAGCGTGCGCTCCGCGAGATGGCCTCGGACTCGGGCGTTACAAAGAGGAAGAAGAAACTGAAAGGAAGAGAATTATACAGAGCCCGTATGTCGTCTGCCCTGCTCAGACTTGCAGCAAGAGCTCATTTGAACAAGGAACTACCGAACGACAAGAACCTCTCATTGGGGAAATTAAAGATCAGACAGAGAATCAAACAGTTGAAAACTCAGATCGAGCAAGCGAAGGATGGTCATTTTCTGAAACTGAACAACTCAATCGGGTCTTATGACAACTCTGCGGTCAATGAACTCGCACAACAACCACTGGGAAAGATGAAATACATTAAAAGACAGCGTGATTACGTTTGGCTGAACTCACACGTTTGGCACGCAAAGAGGGCCCACATGATGAAGAGATGGGGATGGCAGATCCCTTTGAAACCAACACAAAAATGTTTCAGAGCGGCACATCGGGCGTTCCATATGGATGGCGCCATGGTGTGGGATAAGACTTATGTTGGCACTTTTATTGTTCAGAGCGATAATGAAGGCAGTGTAAAGGACTTATTGCAAAGTTTGATCGATGAAGATGTTACGAAGAAGCTGTTAAGTCATGGTGCAGTATCACAGAAGCTCTGTTATGCTAATGGTAATATCCTTGGTGAAATCATAGTGATGAGTTTCAAATCAGATGTTCACAGATTGGTGATCAGAGCACACCCAGCCATTTACGAGAAGGTCTTCAAGACTGCTGTGGAGCTCAAGACTGGGGACGTGGAGATTATTGATACCAGATATGCCATTGGGTCTATTGAACTCTGTGGTCCGATCTCTCTGTCTGCGCTTGCCACAGTGTTGAAGCCTCATGAGCCATCATCACCAGAATCGAAAATCTTTGGAAAGTTGTGCTGTGAGGGATCACTACCTGATGGTACAATGTTCACATTCCAGGCACAAGATCCACGCATGGCCAACAGAACGAAACCAAGAGCACCACAGAGCGGATCCACAATAGACACGATCATCGAGATGAAGAACAGCAAAAGCAATCTCAGCAAAACAGTGATCGACTCTCTTCTGTATTCTATGGGCCGCAGCGAATCCTACAAAGATCAACCATCTCTCAAAGAAGTTGCACGTGAGAATAACAAACCTGCAGATGGCCGCAAACCACCATCCTCATTCCCTGTGATCATCTACAAGCATAATGACATCTGGACACTTCTTCTTCCCTTCTACTGGACTTTGCCTGTTTGGCACGCACTCAACCATATTGCGCATGTGAAGCTTGGGGGGTTGAAACAATCACATCAACTCAAGTTCGAAAAGGGTCAACTGTTCTTCCCTGTCGACTTTCCATTCACTGAAGCAGGTTTGTTGGAAAATACATATACTGCAGATGTGAAGCGTACGAAGTGGAATAAGAAGCCTGTGTCGAAGAGAGTAAACTATGAGAAGATTAAGTTACACGAAGGAGACTACGCAAAGGGGGAGTTGGGCGATCCATTCGGCTGTGATTGGAGATACCTGCAGGTCTTGCGCTTATTATTACCACTAGTGAAGTCGGAGAAGAAGACACGCACTTCCGAATGGGTGAACATGCAGCGTAAAGTTGAGGAATTGCACGATGTTTGGGAGTTCATTGAAGATGTCAAGCAGAAAAAAGTGGAGTGTTCGACGATGCCTGTGGCACTTGCCAAGGAACCTGTCAAGATCTACCCAACAACAGTGAAGATTCCACTTTCTGTGATCCCAGTGTCGATTGAGGCATTTGGAAGAGGTAATGCGTGTGACAATGCACGTATCTATGCCATTCCACCAGAGTCTCGCAAGGCATGGGTGGATTCCTTGACCAAGAAAGATGCCCTTGATCGTCAGGTGCACGAGTATCCTGAAGTTCCACACTCTAAGTATCTCATTGGATTCGTGACAAGTGGGACGTTCAACTTGACTGAAGGAAAGAACACTGGTGTTGGGTGTGTTGATGCCGTTTGGGCTGAGCTGAAGGATGACTACGTATTGGTGAGAAACGTCGGTACAGATTACGCAAGACTGGCCAAGTGGAAGCTCATTGACATGTGAAGATATATAAATGGAATTGATGCCACTCAGCATTAGAAGACTGATAGAAGTAAAGTAGAGATGTAAACACCAATCAGAGGCGAGCCCTAGTTCTAGGACCAACATCCGAACACCACTAAATCAGAGTATAAAAGGAATCGCGGCCGCTGTTTTTTGTCCTTTTCTGCTTTCTTTTCTTCATACTTACCTTGAGACGCCACCAGAGATCATGAAGTCTGTGTGGCCAGGGACGCTTGTTTGCATTGCACAGCGCATCTTGTGTTTCTGCTGACGTTCTCTTTTGAGACGGGTGGGTCTTACAATTTTTGATTTCAACCTCTTTTTTCCACAAGATTTTTCGTTTGCATTCTAAGCTAATGAGTGCCGTCTTCGCTGGAAGATGTACTCTGCGGCTGGTATGCGTGATGTCTGGATGGGATGGGTGTTTGCTTACTTGTGCTTCTGTCCTTGTAAGATCTCTTTTCCGGTGCTTCTTAAGAGAAGCAACGGGTTTCCTTTCCATTAATGACGGGTCAGGTGACACGTGTTATTGGAGGAATATTTTGTGTTTACTGCTGTCTATTGAACTGCCGTATATCAGATTTGTATAGAAGGAAACCTCGTAAAGCCAAATCTAACAAATCCACGAAGGCATGGCAAGTTGGCCTGATGCTCTTGAACCATGGCAATTTGTTGAGTCTCATATGGGCCAGGCAAAAGTGCACATCACCGACGTCAGTGTTGCTGTAGAGCTTCAACCCCCCTCCCTTACCCAATTTGATAAGCATGACTCTCGATTAACTGTGTCATTGATACATGACCTCCTTCCTTGAACCCGACTGTATCTATCTCTCTTTAATCAGAGCCTTGCCCCCCCCCCCCCTGTAGGCTTGCCAGCAAACCGGGCATCTCCAGCTTTCGCGATATATACCGTCGGAAATATCCTTCGGGAACTCCGTCGGTCCGCCGGCTGTTGCCACTAGATTAGTGAGAGCAAAGCGATACCCACGATGAGCAACACAAAACTATAAAAGGAACGTTTTCCCCAGCTTCCACAGGAGTTTTGCATAGAAGGTTTTTTCGGAAGATGACAAAGAATATCACGGCCATTTACGCTGGTGCTTTTGTCCATACGCCGACTCTTGGTGAGCTTGATGTGGTTGAGCATGGTGTTGCTGGTGTTTCCTCATCGGGGCAGATTGTCTTCTTTGAACGCAACTGCACCACTGCTGAGGCAATCAAGAAGTATGCATTGGACAGAGGCGAGATTCAAGTGACGGATATCACGAACGGGAACAGGTTCTTCTTCCCTGGATTCATCGATACACACATCCACGCTCCACAGTATCCAAACAATGGAATCTTCGGTAATTCAACGCTGTTGGACTGGTTGACGACATACACTTTCCCACTGGAGTCGTCTTTGAAGAACCTGGACAAGGCTCACGTGGTGTATTCAAAGGTGATTGAGCGCACAGTTGGCAATGGAACCACGTGTGCTGCGTACTATGCCACCATTGATGCCGATGCTACCAACTTGCTCGCCGACCTGGCGATTGAGAAGGGCCAGAGAGCGTTGATCGGTAAGGTGTGCATGAACGACAATTCCCCAGATTTCTACATTGAAACGTTCGACGAGTGTAAAGTGAGTACACACAAGGTGATTGACCATCTCAAGAAGGTTGATCCCGAGCAGACTCTTGTTTCTCCCGTGCTGACTCCAAGATTTGCTCCGTCATGCACTTCTGAGCTGCTACACTGGCTTGGTAAGTTGAAGAAAGAGCACGGGTATCACTCCCAAACACACATTTCTGAGAACAAGAGCGAGATTGAGTGGGTTCATTCGTTATTCCCAGACTCTAAAACCTATACGGACGTGTACAACGATCACGATCTGCTCGATGACAAGACGATCCTGGCACATGCTATCCACCTCACGGAATATGAGAAGGATCTGATCAAGGAGAAGGGTGCTGGTGTCTCTCACTGTCCAATCTCGAATTCGGCCATCACGTCAGGTGAATGCAGAGTCAGATGGCTATTGCAAAATGGTATTCCAGTTGGATTGGGCTCTGATGTCTCCGGTGGGTTCTCCCCATCCATTCTCCAAGTTGCAAGACAAGCTGTGCTCGTGTCCAGACACCTGGCGATGGAGACCGGGACGGAGCACGACAAGTTGACACCAGAAGACGTCTTATTCCTGGGAACACAAGGCGGTGCTAAGCTCGTGGGTATGGAGAACAAGATTGGCTCGTTTGTCGAGGGGAAGCAGTGGGACGTCCAGCTGATTGACCTAGATGCCGTTGGGTCGCAAGTGGACGTGTTTGACTGGCAGGTTCCGGAGGTCGGTGCCACGACGTACTGCCAGAAGTGGAAGAACATCGTTGCCAAGTGGCTCTTCAACGGTGACGACAGAAACTCCACCAACGTGTGGGTTAATGGGCGCGAGGTTAAAGGTTTATAGGCTTATTATAAAGTGCATTAGTTCGTTATTAATCTAGTAGTAACTTGGCGCATAGAGAAGCGGCAAGTTCGGGTGGGACTCCTGCCACTGGGCCAGGATGTTCATGATTTTGTCTTCCAGCGGCGTGCTGTCCTGGTGTGTCTTGCTGGCCTTGCTGGCCTCAGCCAGTGTTGTGGCCAGCTGCAAGATCCCCTCACCGCCGATTTTGGCATTCTCGTCATCGTCCTTGATGTCGACGTTGATCACGTGCACGATCTTGTTCATACGGCCACCACGGTGGAGGAGGTCCTCGCATACCGAATCGAAGCAGCGCTCTTCGCAGGTGAAGACAAAATCAAACACGCCTTTGCCCTCGTGCCATTTCTGTGGCGCCGGCTTGATCTTCCTGTTGCGGTCGAGCATCCTCAGCAGGCCGTTGGACTCGTACAGGCGTGGGTCCTGCGCCACAAGCTCCTTGTAGATCTGGTCGTAGGGCGTGCCGAAGGCGTAGACGTTGGGCTTGTCGATGGAGGTGCCGGGCAGTCTGACGGCGGAACCGGTGCCTGCCGACGAGACGTTGAAGCCGGCATCCTTGAGTCGCTTGTGGGACTCCATCGAACGGTTGTTGTTGGCTGCACACACCGTGCAGAACTTGAGATCGCTCACTTCGCTCATTGCGTGCTGGTTGTTGTTAGTGTTGAAGTTTTCAAGTGTGCGCGCTTCTTTTACTCGGCTACTGCAACAGCTACAACTACAAATACAACTACAACTACATTCACTATAGACTTACAGTTCGATCAGAACAATTACAAACCCATTCAATCAATTAAAGACCAATTTTAAAGAAAAAAGAATAAATCAAACCTGGGATGACGAGGAGGAGTTCTCCAACACGCCGCCCTTAGACTCCTCAACGTTCTCCTCGGTTGGCTTGTCGTAAACTTCGTCACCAGCAACCTTTCTGGAGAAACCGTGCTCTGTTGGCACAAAGTTCTGGGACTTCCAGGCCACCTTGACGTTCTCGTAGAGCTCATCCACCTGCTCCAATGTGAGGCCCTTGGTCTCGTAGACGAGAACCCAGGCAAACACGAAGCAGAGCAAGTTGCAGCCTCCCCAGATGAAGAACACATTAGAACCGAGACCAGCAGAGCCTGGAACGTCGTCAACGAGGTATGGAGTCGAGTAGGCAATGGCAAAGTTGAAGAGCCAGTTGGAAGCCGTAGCAAGGGACACGGACTTGGCTCTAGTTCTCAACGGCATGATCTCACCAGTAATAACCCAGGCAACAGGACCCCATGTAGCAGCAAAGAAGGCAATAAAGATACATGTGAAAGCGACCATACACTGGTTGGCAGCAGTGGAGTCGGCGGTGGCACCAATGATGGCAATGAGAAGCTCAGAGATACACATACCGGCAGCACCACCAAGCAAGAGGTTACGACGGCCAATCAACTCCACAAGGAGGATACCTGGGACGGTAGAACCAACGTTAACGATGTTTGTGGCAAGTGTAATAGTGAATGCGTTCTTGATACCGGAGTTGGCAAAGAATGTGGTACCGTAGTACATGATGAAGTTGATACCAGTGAGCTGCTGGAAGGCCTGAAGACCAATACCGGTGAGCACTCTCTTAAGCTGGGAGTTTCCGCTCTTGAAGCAGTCTGCCCAGGAACCCTGGCCCTGGCCAGCCTCGTACTCAAAGTTGGCGACAATCTCTCCGAGCTCATCAACAAGCACTGGGTGGTCAACAGGCAGCTTTCTGAGTCTGGAGAGAGCTTCCATGGCCTTCCCGTTCTCACCCTTCTTCACAAAGAAACGAGGGGTCTCTGGAAGAACAAACATACCAACAGACAGGATAATGGACCAGAGCAGCTGCAAGGACAATGGAATTCTGTAAGATCCACTGTCTTCTCTTCCCTGTGTGGCCTGGTTGACAAGAGCAGCGAGGAAGAGACCAATAGTGATGGCCCACTGATAACAGGAGACAACAGCACCTCTGATCCACTTTGGAGTGGCTTCAGACTGGTAAAGAGGAATACAGGAAGAAATGAGACCAACACCCATACCACCAATGGCTCTTCCAGCAATAAGAAGGTTCTGCTCATGAGCAGCAACCTGGAGAATGACACCGATGTTGAAGACGACAGTAGCAGAGATGATGATTGTCATACGACGACCAATAGAGTCACAGAAGTAAGGTGCAACAAGGGCACCGACAAAAGTACCAGCAGACAGAATGGAGACAATAAGGGAGTGCTCACCAGAGGAGAACACACCTGGCTCACCATCGACACCTGGGTGTGCCTTTGGGAAGTGCTGCAACACATACTTCATAGCCAGCACACCAGAAATGGTACCGGTATCGTAACCATATAGGATACCAGCGAAGGCAGCGAACATACCAACAAACACAGCCATGAAGGTAGACCCTTCGGTCTTCTCTTCTGGCTTGAAGAAGATTCTCACGATTTTTTGAGTGAACATCCTGAATGATGGAGAAGCAAAGAAATACCCCGTTCTACCAGGGGATCTGACTCCATCTTATACTCAGAGACCCAGAACCCAACGGACTTTTGGTTTTGCCGACTAGGGTTTTTCCACGCTGCAAACACGCGGGGGTGTCCGGCTGGGAAGTGGGACATGCATAACTCTACGTCTTTGCGCCCAGCAAACTCCAGCTTTTCCTCACGCTAGCTGTCCAAACAGAGGTTGTGGAGCACCATCCCACAATCACAGAGAATGGCCACCTACGATTTCCCATTACCAGCCTTCCCTCAGAAGAGCCCCTTAGAGATGTTTCAACTCTTACCCGGAGTCAAATACGCAGCGGAGAAACTCTAAACCACCCTGCATACCCCAGCTGGAGAAAAATCTTCCCACCAGCGAGCATCAAAGACGCGGTCTTTTTTTGTCAGACTCGGGAGGCCTGGTCCCTCTATCTTTGGGACTGTCTTTTGAAAATGCACATGATGCGATAGGCTGGTCTTCTTTTAGTCTCTTGAAACGCTTATGTGGGCCTAGGAAGGGTCTTCCACCCAGGCCCTATTGATCCGGATGATCGCTCCTCACTACGTCATAAAACTTAGAGAATGTTTGCTGGAAAATTATCCAAGAGAGCTGTACATTCGGATATTTTGCTGCCCCAAGCCTTCTCCAGTTCCGTGGCATGACAAGAAGATATTGGTCTGGTTTTCTTGGTAAACCCCGCCCTGTTGCACGACACCTGCATTCCCCCAGCCATCCGGAGAAAATGCGTGACTCGATTAGCCATGACTCGGATTATTCACGATGGACCTATAGGCTGGAAGAAGTATTTCTCCGAGATCTACAGTTATAGGCTGTCTAGGCTATCACTTGGCTAACACCCGGGTTGCGGGCCAGAGGATCCAAAGGAGGTTAGAACTATCCGTGGACGTGGCTGCTTGTCTACAATACTCTTGACCCTGTGAGTTGTCCAGTGATTCGTCCTGTGTCCGGTCCACACTTTGAGATATACAGCAAGAACCAAATAGCACAGTAGTTTAAAAGCCACTATAGGAATGACTGTGTGGATCTCCAGAACACGATATTCACACTCTACAACATACATATCAGCTCCAAGCTGACATAGGTCCTCATATTTCCGCTTTACCCCTCTCGCCAAGGTTATGAGACAAAAGACAGTAGAACCAATGACACCCTTGGAGTTGAGTTTTTTTTTGAGACAGTCTGGAGAAATTCTAGGCCCGCTGCAGCGAGGGGACGTAAATCGGAAATTCTCGCCAAGTTATTTTTCCGAGCTTGGGGGCAACACTCGCTGGGGACATTGAAGTGGGGAGACATTCAGCCTTACACTCAGTATATCGAGAGGTTGTTCAAATTGTGTCAATAGGAATTGATTTTGCTATATTTATCATGGCCTACACCTCGAGTCGGTGAGGGTATTGGAGAGACTGAAGGAACAGTAAAGAGAGTGCTGCCCTCAGACTAGAAAGGGAACACTCATAAACCAAGGACGGTTTGATGAGATACGGCCTCTTTGCAAGCAAGCACAGGGTGGTGTGACTCCTTGACACGAAGTATAGGTCCAGGTAAGGGCAGTGCGTCCTGGGGAGTTACATACAGACGTGGTGTAGACTTTGGCACATAACCTGAATCTACGTCCATCAAACATCCTCAGCTAGTGAATGGCAATACCTTCTTTCTGAACACTTCGTTACTTATGGCCTCTATTTGCCTCCATATGCCCACTAGCTTAATTAGAACCTCCTGAGCTTGCCACCAATTTGTTGTGGATACCCTCGATGGTTTGTTTCGCATTGAACCTATTGTCGTACTACGGGAAGCCTTGACTACAGACAAACATTTCCACTTTTAGTGTGTTTTTGGGGTGTTAGCTCTTATTCATGCTTTAATGTGTGACTCTCTTGAAGTTATCCATGTATGGATTCCCGTGCTGATGGATGCAGGCAGGAGAGGTTGAACCAGTGAACACAGCTAGTGAGAAAAAAATCAGACCCTGATCCTACAAGCCCTAACGAACTCATGTCAACACTCTAGACGAATTGAGGACCACTCAAGTGAAAACCTCAGCTTGTAGCTCGAAATCACATAAGTTTTCTATCCCTCAGGTTCATCTGTTTCGATGATTTTACTCTATTGCTCGATTCCCCGGAGCGCGCCGACGCGTATGCCCACGATTCCGATCTCGCTTTGATGAGTGGTAAAGCTGACAGGAGCCCTACACCCGACGGTTTTATTGGCTCCAGGGACTAAACGGGTATCATATGACACAAAATAGCATCCGGAGATTGCCCCCCTCTACCCCCTGAGTCCCCGATCCCGGAATAGATCGCGTGCACATCTTTCATTCGCTAGATGTTGTTACGCATCAGGTGTCTCCGACGTACGACTACACCTGAACTTGACACCGGCTAGTACCTGTAGCTAGCCGATGGCGGAGTCCTATGATATAGAGTAGAGGGCTGAAATGTTGAAAAAAATCAACACTGAGGGGGACACCCAACCACGTCCAAAGCGGGGGAATCTAAGGGCCCCCCTCTTCCAAACCAAACTGGTGCGGACACGCGGGCCCGCTCTTCCAGAAAGACAGTGAAATAGAGCTCACCGGCCACCCGGGAACCTAGACAAAAAAGCTTCTCAAATGAGTCACCTCGGAGGAGTGCTCTTATCTATCCAGACTCTACAAGCACCAGCTAACCGCCAACTGATGGCACAAACAAAGAGAGAAAAAAGGCAGAGCCCCTTCATTATGAGTAGGAGGACTCCGTGTTCGGAGACATGAGAAAAAAAAAAGCCCTGCGGAGCTTTTCGGAAAGGGGTCGTCTCGCACTACTCAAAGCGGCGACACCTCCGCGAGGCCTTCCGGTTGTCCCCGACTCTCGCTGAAGCCCCGCGTAGATTTCTATTGATCTCCTTCTTCAGGGCCCAGATCGAACCCTCCAATCACCCAGCTAAGAGAACTGGAAACACTGTAGTCGCTCTCCTTCACTTAAACCAAAGCACTACCGCCCAAATACCGCTAAAAAGGATACTAAAAAAGGTGTCAAAAGACAAAGAACCCGGCGATGGATGTGCGCGTAACGGGATGAGGAGACAGAAAAAAAAAACACACATACGCCAGCCGTGCCGGTACGAGCCGCACCAGCTGCCTCCCTCTTTTCACAAAAGATCTTTTTTAAATCATCGTTCCTTTCCTCCCTCTAGTGCTCTTATCTGCTTCTCCCTCCATCCCGGCTTCAAACGATCTCCTCGGATTGCTTTTCTCCGTGCCCCACCCCAGATAAAAGAGAAGCTGCCTGCCATGCTCAGAACAACATCCAGACTGAATCGTCACGCTATGACGGTTAGAAGCTACACATCTGCCACTAGTACCAACAAAATGGCCTCCACCACTCGTGACGCTACAGGTGGTGTCAACCACAAGCTCGATTTGCACACCAAGAAGACCCCTATTGGTGATGAGGCCAAGAAGCAGTTCAACACGCCAAAGGCTACCAGACTCTCCGTTGATGGGCCTATCGAGTGCTCTCTGACCGGCTTCCAGCTCCTCAATTCGCCTCTCTTCAACAAGGGATCTGCCTTTACACTCGAAGAGCGTGCCGCCTTTGGCCTTGAGGGTCTCTTACCCGCCCAGGTCAACGTCCTCAACGACCAGGTCGAGAGAGCTTACAAGCAGCTGTCCTACCTCAAGACCCCACTCGCAAAGAACGATTTCTGTTCCTCGATGAGAGTCCAGAACAAGGTGCTCTTCTATGAGCTTGTGAGACGTCACATCAGAGAGCTTGTGCCTATCATCTACACCCCAACAGAAGGTGATGCCATTGCTGCCTACTCCCACAGATTCAGAAAGCCAGAGGGTTGTTTCCTCGACATTACGGATCCAGATTCCGTGGAGAGAAGACTCGCCAACTTTGGTGAGGACAAGGACGTGGACTACATTGTTGTTTCCGACGGTGAGGGTATTCTCGGTATTGGTGACCAGGGTGTCGGTGGTATCCGTATTGCCATCTCCAAGTTGGCATTGATGACTTTGTGTGGTGGTATCCACCCAGGTCGTGTCATTCCAGTGTGTCTCGATGTCGGTACCAACAACAAGAAGTTGCTCAAGGACGATTTGTACATGGGTAACAGATTTGAAAGAGTGCGTGGTGAGCAGTATGACAAGTTTGCCGACAAGTTCATCCAGGTGCTCAAGAAGAGATTCCCATCTGCCACTCTCCATTTCGAGGACTTTGGTGTCACCACGGGTAGACCATTGCTCCAGAGATATAGAAACCAGCTTGCCTGCTTCAACGATGACATCCAGGGTACTGGTGCCGTTGTTATGGCCTCCCTTACCGCTGCTTTGAAGCACACCAAGAGAGAACTCCTTGAGTCTGAGATTGTCATCTACGGTGCCGGTTCCGCCGGTCTCGGTATTGCTGACCAGATCGTCAACCATATGGTCACCAAGGGTCTCACGCCAGAAGAGGCCAGATCCAAGATTCACACAATGGATGTTCGTGGTTTGATCCTCGATAACATGAAGGAGACATCTACCCCAGATCAGCATATGTACTCCGACAAGGCTGCCGACTGGGAGGGTGTTGACACCAAGTCCCTCTTCGAGGTTGTCAAGAAGATCAAGCCAACCTGTTTGATTGGATGCTCTACACAAGCTGGTGCCTTCACAAAACAGATTGTCCAGGAGATGTACAAGCACAACCCACGTCCTATCATCTTCCCACTTTCGAATCCAACCAGACTCCACGAGGCTTTCCCAGAGGACTTGATGGCCTGGACAAACAACGACGCCATGGTTGCCACTGGATCTCCATTCAAGCCAGTTGACGGCTGGGTGATTTCCGAGAACAACAACTGTTTCACATTCCCAGGTATTGGTCTGGGTTCTGTCCTCTCCAGAGCCAAGGTCATCTCCGACACCATGATATCCGCTGCTGTTGACCAGCTCGCTGCTCTTTCTCCACTCGATAGAGATCCAAAGGCTGGTCTTCTTCCACCTCTTGAGGTGATCAACGACACTTCCGCCAAGGTTGCTGCCGCTGTCATTCTCCAAGCTCTTAAGGAGGGTAATGCCAGAATCGAGGATGAGATTCAGCCAGGCAGAGACGAGTACGTGAAGGTGCCTAGAGACTTTGACGCCTGTGTGGAATGGGTCAAGTCACAGATGTGGAAGCCAGAGTACAGACCACTCGTGAAGGTCGAGCACAGTGAAGACATCCACACGCATCAGTATTGAGCTGACACACAAAAAAAAACACGAAAAATTGGGAAGGAGAGTTTAATTAACATCGAATGATAGATACACAATAGATATTCTAATGGCTTAGAAGAAAAGGGGGGGTAGAGATTCCGACGGGCATGCCGACGGCTCCTTCGCGAAACTGATTTGTTTACTTTTCGATCTGGCGGCTAAAAAAAGGTAAACAAACCACAAAGACGAACACAGGACGCGCAAACCAGCAACCGGGACAACCACTGAGACACACAGCACAGCACAGCGCCTCGGACAAGGGACAACACAGAATCCCCTTTTGCCAGTCCCAGAACAGAGCATCAACTGCGAAGACAGACTCCTGCCTTTTCCCAAAGAGACACGCCCGCTTCCATCCCATCTCTCTCCTCTCTCAAATAGCTACCTCCACCCCCCCACAAACAAACAGACACACAAATCATGACACTGGCATACCTCGAAACTGGAAAGGATTCTTTCCTCTACGACGAAATCGACCCGGACAGCTCGGCCGCCCCGCCAGACATCCCCGAGCTCAACAGCTTGTCTGCAGAAGAGGTTGCCGCTTTCCTCGACTCGCACACCTCTTCACGGCCACAAGGCAAGCAGCCCGAGCCCCCAGAAAGCACCAGCACCCCCAATGAGAAGAAGACGAAGAAGAAGGTCACCATCCCAGAAAAGCCGAGCAGGGCCTTCCAGAGCCCGGCACCAGAGAAGATATGGATCCCACTGTCACAGTCAACACCTGTGGATGGGCCTCCAGGTGTCCAGCCCAAGGACGTGCTCAAGTCCAAGCTGTCACGGCTGGCACACAGCGCACGCATGACTGATGACGAGAAGGACGACGATGAAGATGAAGATGAAGATGACGATGCCTCCAAGAGCTCTCACATCCAAAGCGACACTCCATCGAAAGTCCGTCCACCGTCTACGGGCATCGAGAAGGCACAGCAGCTAAAGCAGCGAGAGCTGGCCAAGCAACAAGAACAAATGAAGGAGTTGAAAGAACTGAGGGACTTGAAACATTTCTTATTGGAGATCAACGGTGGTCAGGACATTGTTGACGTTCTTTCCAAAGGTGCCAAAGCAGGAGAATTTGTGATTTCCAGTAAAGAGTCGCTCAACAAGAAAGCCGATGCTGAGACAAGAGTAACAGAACTACAGTCCAAGTTGGAGAAGATTGAAGAAGAATCAAAGTCATTGAAGCTGGATCTCGATAATGCGAAGAAGCACTCGACTGAACTTACAACTAAGGTTTCAGAACTTGAGACGACTAAACAGAAATTGACAACGCAGAATGATGAACTATTGCAAGAAGCAGAGAAAAGTAAACGCACGAATTCAGAGCTCTCTGAAAAGATCCACACACTTGAACAAGAGCATACTGATTTGCAGAAAGAACTCAAATCCAAGACTGACGCACATGAGAAAGCAATCTCTAAGCTTCAAGCTATGAACGATGAGTTAAAGAACGAGTCCAATGTTGTCAAGGGGACGAACATCAGTCTCAAAGATATGCTTGATATCAAGAACGATCTCATTAAAGATCTTCAAGCAGAAACTGAAAGGCAGAAGGCAACTATTGAAGAGCTCAGGGAATCGCTGAAGCAGTCGGAAGCCTGCCAGACCACGTCAAAAGATGCGATTAACAAGCTTCGCGGTGATGTAACAGAAGCCGTTACACCAGCAAAGTATCCTGAACTTCTGCAAAAAACCAGCTGTGGCATTCCGTTGTATGAGGATCTTGAGCTCGGCTCTATCGATGATCTCAGCTTGACTCAGGCCCAGAACTTCATCAAGAATGTGATGATCAACTTGGGTATTCCGTTTAGTCACAGCAAGCAGTCGATTCCAGGGATCTCACTGCTTCTCCAGAGAGAAGATATTCTCCGAGACTTCGTTTCCAAGACTCACAAGCTCTTGTACAATGAGGAGATGACCTTGGACTTCTACATGAGCGTTGATCAAAGGGGCAAAGAGCATTTGGCCCAGTGTACCAGCCAGATGTTCAAGAACATTGAGCTTCTCTACACAGCGTTAAACAAGACGATATAACAACTTTATCTATTACTGATTCGAATTTCTATGATTGTGACGATTGTGATGTATATTTAAGCGTAGATCTGGTGTCCGGGTGTGTGGTTCTCCATCAAAAATTTCTGTCTTTCATTGTGGACAATTAAGGGCAAGTTCAGTGGGCTTTGGGTGGTATTCTGACGTGGCAAAAGACGATTTTGGGGCTATGAAGACAGATTACTACGAACTGATCGGTGTTACGTCTTCAGCGACCGATTTGGAGCTGAAGAAGGCCTTCAGAAAGAAAGCTCTTGTCTATCATCCCGACAAAAATCCAGATAACATCGAGGAAGCCACGCAGAAATTCGCTGAGATTCGACTGGCATATGAAGTGCTCTCAGATCCCCAAGAAAGAGCGTGGTATGACTCCCACAAGTCGCAAATTCTCCGAGAAGACTATGATGTTGGTGGTGGTGATGATGATGACTACGTTGAGCCCGAAGTCGCTGGCACAACAGCAGAGGAGATCCTCAAGTTCTTTGACCCTTCGTTATACACAAGGAGAGACGACTCTCCTGCTGGGATGTATCAGATTATTCTGCGCGTGTTCAACAAGCTGGCGTGTGAGGAGATCATCGCCGGAAGACAGCAGGGGCTCGATGGATACTCGCAATATCAGGATGACGACCCGGAAGACGAGGTCAACGTGCTCTATCCAAAGTTTGGTAACTCGAGATCAGACTACGGCGAGCAGGTGAGAAAGTTCTATCAAGTCTGGGGGAACTTCTCCACGGTGAAGACGTTTTCGTGGAAAGATGAGTACAGATACTCAACGGCCGGAGACCGTCGGACACGGCGTGCAATGGAACGTGAGAACAAGAAGTCCAGAGACACTGCTCGTCGCGAGTTCAACGAGACGGTGCGCAGCTTCGTGTCCTTCATCAAGAAGCGGGACCAGAGAGTCAAGGATGGAGCTGCCAAGTTTGAGCAAGACAGAAAGAGAAAGCAGCAAGAGGAGCTCCAGAAGCAAATTCAGCGGGACCGTGCTGCAAATGCTGCGCAGAGAGGACAATTCGAAGCTCAGAGTTGGCAAGTTGTGGATGACGAAGAGTTCCAAGAGCTCGAGAACCACTTTGTTTCTGATGAAGATGAAGATGAAGAGAGCGAATTGGAGGTGTTTGAATGTGTCATCTGCGATAAGATGTTCAAGACAGAGAAGCAGTTCAAGTCACATGAGAGTAGTGCTAAACATAAGAAGGCGCTGAAGCAGTTCAAGTGGGAAATGAGACAGGAGGGAATTGCGTTGGGCATCGATGAGATTTCTGATGAGAGCGACTTTGAGACTGCAGATGAGGATGAAATTGATAGTGAAGAGCTTGATGGGGATGAAGTTGAGGATGCGGATGATCTTGAAGAAGAACTTAGAAAACTGGACGAGGAGTTACAGAATCTGGAAGTGAATGGCTCCAACTCTGATTGTGAGTCTGAAGACGTGCCTACTCAAAGACCTGAAGACATCGAACAGGAAGAGTATATTATTGACGATAACCTTGAGAGTGAACCAGAAGAGTCAGAAGAGCAGGCCCCAATGCCAAAAAAACTTTCCAAAAAGGAAAAGAAGAAGCAGAAATACAACAAATCCACACCAAAACCAAAATACAGTGATGAAGATGACGATCTCAGCAAGCTCGCTGCAGCCTTGGAGAAAGGAAACTCGTTTGATCTTGGAGATGTTGATGACGACTGGGGCACTACCAAGAAGGATAAGAAGAAGAAGTCCAAGAAGGACCTTTCCACAAACATCTCCAACTCGCCATCACCGGCACCAGAAGAGGCGAAACCAGCTGGAGCAGAAAAGTGCACGGTCTGCGGTGAATCTTTCTCGTCTCGTAACAAGCTCTTCCAACACGTCAACGCTACAGGGCACGCACTCGCCCCAAAAAAGGGAAAGAAGGCTTCCAAAAAGAAGAAATAATCAACAGCATGCATGGTTATGGTGTATTAATGTCATGATCCAATATATTCTAATTGTAAATTTACCGAATACCCGTCTTGGTCTTCTTGATCTTTGCAATTACCGGCTCTGGGACTCCCCTATTATCAAGACCCAGGCCTTGGCCAGATTTCCAACCCATCTTCATCAGTAAGCGTCTTCCGACGTTATCACTCGCAATTTCCGGAGCATCCGCACCGACGATATCACCCTCTTTGACGTGTGCCTTACTTGGGTTTCCCCTTCTGGAAGACTTCTCCTGATCCACTTCAGACTTTGGTCTCTTTTGGTCAATTCTGTTGAAGATCGGACGTTGTTTCATGAGCATTGATACTGAATGGTAGTCTGGCAATGATCTGAATGTTCTCTTATTCTTAACGGCAACCGCGTGGGATCGAAGGCCGGTGCCAAACTTGCGTGACTTCATGTTGTAATAGTAGGCAAACTTCTGAACCACCTTGATTCCATGAGGATCCATTGGTGGGAAAGTTAGTGCATTTCTCTTTGAATCGTTCAAGAAGTCCTCAAACTCATCACGAATGTCTCTCACGTGGAGGGTAAATGGATACTTTAGCAACAGGTCTTTAGAAGCAGCATGCTCACGGGCCTTTGTCTCCTCGTGTCGTTGCTTCTTGCTCTTCTTCCCATCTCGTCTGAGTTGCCATTGCTCCTGAAGACGATCCGCCAAATCATGGGACACGCCATCAAGATCAAGTTCCTTCTTCTTGCCTTTCCCTTTCGTTTTTATCGTCTGAGTTGGCGCCACGTCCATGTCTCGCTGACCATCATACTTCTTGGTGTACTGTATGAGATCTTCCATGCCTTCCATGTCAGAATCACCAAGCATATCATCTTCATCCTCGTCATAGTCGTCCTCTTCCTCGCTTGAGTCCTCAATAGGGATATTATCGTAGTTCTTCTCCTCTTCATCTGGGGGAGCCAACAAACCCTGGACGTACTTGAAATATGCCTTGAGGCGATGTTCAGGCATTCCATTATCCGTAAGAAAATCTTCAAACAACTCCTGGTCAACCCACTGAGGCTCGTCAGATCCGGTTAGTCTGAAACTTTTGATATGGTACTGATTGTTTGAAGAGCCATAACGTATGTTGAATACATCGACGAGAGAATGATCAAATGTTTCGTAATCTTCCTCCAAGAAGCCAAACTCGGGATCTTCTTCCTCCTGTTCCTGGATCTGAAGTTTTTCAAATGTATTTGCAGTGTGTTCACGGACATCTTCATCCTCTGAAGCGAAAGCATCAGCGCCTGCGATGAAGTTGGCTTCATCTTCAAAGTCTTCATCGAGCTCGTCATAGATATCTTCACCGTCATCATCTTCTAATTCTTCGTCTTCGTCTTCTTCGTCATCATCATCACCTGCAAGAATGTTTCCCATCACTCTATTGATATAAGACTGGTATGACTTGTACATCTCTGCGTTCTGAGCGGGCTCAGCCACTGAATCTTCACTCGTTTCTTCTCCTTCAATGCCGCTGTATTGCTCTGGATCAAAGTCTGAAAGCTTCTGAGCCTTTGGACCATTGTTCTTCGGCAGATGTGTCATGAGTTCACCATCGTCTGTTCGAACCGTTGATAGATGAACTTGACCGATGGATAGTGTTGGGTTGAACTCTGTGTTTGGACCTGATGTTGCAATAAGTGTTGGTTTAATGGGTTCCACTTCTACTGTCTTCACTTTAATCTTTGCCGATGGTGCTTCATCGATGAAGAAAAGCTCATTGTCTGGGACTTGCGCAAGTGGATGGGGATTCTCCTCTTCTTCTTCTTCTTCTTCTTCTTCTTGTTCCTTCTCCATGTTAACGTCCTCCTCGATACCTTCGGTTGGTGGCGTTATTGGTACGATCACCATCTTCGCTGTCCGATCAGCAACATGAGGAAGAGCAGCCTCTAGCGGCTCCTTTGACCCGTTTAGACGCGTCTCTTCCTTCTCACGGAGATCTTTGATCACGTCCTTTGTGGGATCATAACTATCACCTTTAACAAACACCAGTGGACGCTCTCTGAGAGGAAGCTTCATTGTGAACTCAGCATTATCCTCTGTTCTGAAGGCCTCATCTTGCATCTTTGACCGTCTTGATCTTCTAGATGCAGCTGCTTTCATTGTTTGAGCCTCAGGGATGTAAACAGATGGACCACCACCAGCCATATCCAGCATCATAAAATCTTCATTCTGAGGTGGAGGCGGACCTCTTCGATCGATCGAAATACCTTTCTTGCCACCACGTTTCTTGTTGAATCCTCTCCCACGTCCACCAAAACCACCACGACCTCGTCCCCTACCTCGTCCCCCACCTCTTCCCCCACGTCCACCACGTTTTGCCATTTACTATTGATTGATGAAGAAAAAAAAGCAGTGATATGTAGTTGCTCTTGACAACAAAAACACACCCCTTCACTGCCTGTTCAAAAAGGCACCGTCAGTGTCTAACTTATTTGTGGAAAACAAAGAGACAAAGTGTATGATGTCTCTCTCTTTCTTCTCCTTGAAAGTGTGTGTTGCCCATCACATAGAAAAAAAGGATTGGTCACGTGCCTGATCATGTGATCTTATCGACGACGCCCCCCTTCAATGTGCCCGTGTCAAAATGACAGTAAATTTGGTGACACGGACTTGTGGAGAGAGAGAGATGAAGCAAAAAGAACAAAAACTACACACAAATCACAAAAAACACTAAACAACTCCACCACAAGATAAACAGTTTGGGAATATTGGTTATATCTGAAGACGTCTCTCACACTAAAACAAAAGAAAAAGCAAAGATCGAAAAAAAGAAGGTATTCCGTTCCATCAACAAGGGGCTTGGAAAGGAATAGAGAGAGATCAAGGCTCCTTCCTACACGCCACACACACACACACACGCAGTCAATAAAGAAAAAACAAGAAAAACAATGAGCACACATGGATTCCAGAGGGTTGTGGACCTCTTATGGAACCGTGTTGAGGAGAACACAGACCATGAGAATCCCATCATCGTGTTAGGATACTCGTATAGCCCCGTCATACGGCAAAGGGATGACATTACAGAAGACAAACAGGACAAACAGGAACCTTCCATCTCCATCAGTGATATCAAAAGCTACTTCAACACGTTCTCATTACCGAAGATCGACAAAAGGGAAGATCAAACAAGCTGGCCTGAAGAGTTCTTGTATGATGTTCGAAGCAGGCTTTGGTTCACGTACAGAACAAAATTCCCACCATTACCAAGAGATGAAGGTGGGCCATCTCCCTTATCCCTCCAAAACTTGATTCGCGGCCAAAACTATCAACTCCATGGTGACTACTTTACAACTGATTGTGGATGGGGATGTATGATCCGAACGGGGCAAACCATGTTGGCAAACGCGCTATTGCATCTCCATTTGGGAAGAGAATGGAGGTATGACAAGACATCTGAGGAGTCTAAACACGAGGAGATCATATCATGGTTTATTGATAAACAGTCACAGCCCTTTTCTATCCATAAGATTGTTGAAAAGGGTCGAGAACTCTCTGGAAAGAAAGCGGGCGAATGGTTTGGTCCTTCAGCAGCAGCGAGAAGTATTCAATCACTCTGCACTGAGTTTGATTGTGGAGTAAGAGTATACATTGGATCAGATAGTGGTGATGTCTATGAACAAGACGTTTTCAAAGTTTCTGGGGGATTAGGAGATGATTTTAATCCAACGCTCGTGTTACTTGGTGTGAGACTTGGTGTTGACAATGTGAACAAAGTCTATTGGGAGAGTCTCAAGGATATTTTTTCATCTCCTGAGAGTGTTGGAATCGCTGGAGGAAGACCCTCTTCGTCTCACTATTTTTTCGGTTTCCAAGGTGATTACTTGTTCTATTTGGACCCTCATATCCCTCAATCCGCACTCAAGGACACTGTTGATGAGCCCGAGATGGAATCTTCGGTAAGCAAAAGTACAGAACTGGTATCAGCACTGGATGTTGAATCTGTTCACACCGATAAGATCCGTCGTATCCATTTGAAAGAACTTGATCCATCGATGCTTCTTGGGTTTTTGATCAAAGATGGTACAGAATGGGAAGAATGGAAGAAGCGCATTCAAAATCCAGAGAAGAAGAACATGATTGTGCATATCTCTCCTGACCAGAATCCTGTATGTACTGCAAGCAACAGAAAACCATCCTTTGTGATCATTGATGGTGGCGATGAAGACTTCATTGATGTCGGGTTGGAGTATGATCAGATCCTAGAAGAAGACCAAGGAATTGCAACAACACGTGCAGAGTCTCTCAAATCAGAGGAGGAGGCGGATGAGGCGGATGAGGAGGAAGAAGGCGAGGAGGATGACTCACATGTGATTGTTTCTGACCCAAAAATAGATGTCGTTGATGAAGAAGGTCCTATACAGGTGAGATCGAGAGACACTAGTGCGTCTTTTGAGAACTACACTGGATCGATCAAGGACGACTATGAAAACATTGCTACGCAGACTGCACAGTTTGATGAAGCCACGACGGTGGAAGTACAGAGCTCGCAGTTTGAGGATCCGTTTGTTGAGGTTGGAGAACCAAATCAGGAGTGATTTTTTTTTTGCTAAAAGACTTTAGATAGGTCGGTCCCCCTTATTTTCAAAGATATCACGTGACCTTATCTGATTGCCCGTGTAGGAATGACAGAATCGGACAAAAAAAAGATTGGGAATGTCAGTTTAAAAACAAAGAGACAGTGAAAAAGGCAAAAATATAACGATGCTAATGTTATATAATGCCCAACCCTGATAGAGATGAGAAATATGTCAAACACAAAAACACCCAGTAATTAACCAAATTCTACTGGGTGCACAAAAGAAACGGAATTACCCAATACGGAATTGACGCGTGTGTAACGCGAAAAAAAAAAAAAAACATATCAGGGCGGCGCGCGCGCGAAAAAGGGCGAGAATTTGGGGGTACGTAGAAAGGACCAAAAGGGGACTGACTACCCACATTTCCATTCTAAAGTTTGTGAATATTCTTTTTTTATTTGGTGTGATCTTCCCCATTCTGTTGACCATCGTCTATCGCTTTAATCATTTAGATCACTTGATATTCCAGTGGGAAAGAGAGAAGAAGAAACAAAACACACGCGTCTTTTGGGCTCCAACTTTATTATCACAACACATAAAGGCATGAGAGATTACAAAGTGGTGGTTCTGGGTGCTGGAGGTGTCGGGAAGTCGTCCCTGACGGTGCAGTTCGTGCAAGGTGTCTACATTGACTCATACGATCCTACAATTGAGGACTCATACCGCAAGCAGATCGAGGTTGATGGTCGTGCCTGTGATCTTGAGATTCTTGACACTGCGGGTGTTGCGCAGTTCACTGCGATGAGGGAGCTGTACATCAAGTCCGGTAAGGGCTTCTTGCTCGTGTACTCGGTGACCGACGAGTCGTCACTGGAAGAACTGTTGGCACTGAGAGAACAGGTGTTGCGCATCAAGGACTCAACGAATGTCCCAATGGTGCTGATTGGAAACAAGTGCGATCTTGTTGCGGAACGTGTGCTCAAGCCCGAGGACGGTATCTCGATCAGCGAGAAGTGGGGGCGTGTTCCGTTCTACGAGACGTCTGCCATGCACAAGACGAACGTTGATGAGTCGTTCATTGACGTTGTAAGACAGATCATGCGCAACGAGACAATGGAGAACCAGGCACAAACTCCAGTGCGTGAAAACTCGAGTGGGAATAGCCATACAACAGCAGGACCTGGTGCTCCCGTTAGTGCCCAGAACCCCAAAGTGCCTCCAAAGCCACTGGGCAAAGTCGGAACTTCGAGCTCTTCGGCAAAGAAGACAAAGAAGAAGAAGAAGTCCAGCTGTACCATTCTATGATTCCCGTCTCCAGCATTAATGTAACCCCATCTACTACTATTACTATTACTACTTCTTATGTGTGTATGGCTCGCTGGCGGAACCGTAGAAAGAGGTGATGATTATGTATTAATGTGTGTATTATTACATCGGACTCTTTTTGGGTTTCTTGTACTTGTCGTCCCCAACGTGACGCTCGTTCTCCGGCTTCCAGCTACCTTCGAACATGTGTCTGACGTAGGCGTCGGGGTGGTCTGGCGACTTGGAGCCCATATGGCCCACACCGGGGGAGAAGCCCGTGATGGGCAGCACGAGCACGTCGTCAACCACCACGGGCTCCTCCATCAGCGTGAAGAAGCGCCAGTCGACCGGGTCCCGCGCAATGTCGATCTGTTCGTTGTAGCTGTTTGGCGGTGTCCTGTTCACCACACGTATGGCAGGGTCGTATCTCAGCGCAGAGTTGAAGTACTTGAACACCTCGTCGGTGAAGATCCCCGGGCCGGTCCAATTCATGATGTCGTCCCCTGCGTCCTTCCCCACGACTTTGTCTAGTGTGCCATCCCGGCTTTTCTGTAATGTGATTTCAGTGATGCGTGCAATGAGCTCTCCGAGCATGGGATGCCCCGGTTTGCTCTGGATCGTCCACTGGCAGAACTGCACCCGCTTGGCGTAATACGCGTGCCAGTCCGGTCTGTCCGGGTCCGCCTCGATGCCCACGACGAGTCCAGCGTCGTTTGGAGAGCCGAAGATGGTGGTATTGGCAGAGACCCAAGTAACTGCTGGTTTGAGAGAGACTGTGTCAACGTCCGAGTAGATCCCACCACGGGCAAACAGAATCAGATACCGGAAGAAGTCTGCCTTGAGAATCGGCTTCGGGAGCAGCTCGTAGGCCCGGAGCACCTGCGGCACCGTTTGGTAGATGTGCTTGATGAAGTCCCCAGCAACAGCATCGGGCACAAGCGTATAGGTGTACTCGGGGTTGCGCTCGATCCACTTCGTTGAGAACTTGTAGAAGTTGTCAGCAAACTCGGGAGACTCTCTCTGATACTTCCACGTCTGCCAGATCAGCTGTGGTATCTTCTCATGTCTGTTGTAAGGAAATTGGAAGTGGAGTTGCTCCCTCAACGACGCATTCTCCGCCAGCCGCTGTTGGAGCGACGTGTCCTGCTTGAACTGGGCAAAAGAATGCGCTGTGTCCTGTGGCTGTTGTGTTTTGGACAAGACAGACTCCACCAAAGCAGTCTGAGAGCTGGCGACGCCGTAGATGGAGGAGTACACGTTCGCCATACAGACGAGCGTCAGCACGACGACGACCCCGAGTCTGGCGCGTCTGTTGCGCTGGAGGGTCTTCCACGTGCTCTTTGCGACGTCCATGCTGTGTTCAATTGGGCAAGTGTCTGTGACTGTGACTTGTATATAGGAGTGTTCAGCTTTAAAAAAACAGATGATTTGAGTGGAATTTTGGGGAGGGAAGAAAGAGAGAGATTCAGGGCCAGGGCTTTTTTGGAAGGGGCAGAGAGACGCGGGTCTAGAACAGGGGCTGAATCCCTAAAATGTCTCTGTTTGGTGGCTGTATTGGTGTGGGTTTTTGTATGGAAATAATGGTGTTTTAGCATGTTATTGGTGGTTAAATCGTCTGTATTCTATATACATATATATGCCCTTTTTTTTCCAAATCATTATAGCATGTTCCTACGCCGGTCCCAATATGTCTCGGTGTCACACACTTTCTTAATTATATATACACTCTTTTAAAACACAACTATTTATATACATCAACCTTTCAAACACACCTTCTTTTCTTTTGTTTTAATGGGCGCTTACTGATCCATCTCCCTGTGGACTCTGGCAATCGTCGATCTCACAGCAGCAGCAGAGGCCTTCCACTCGTTCTTCACAGCAGCCCAATCAACTTTGCCGTAGATCTGCTTCAACGGAAGCTTCCCTTCCTTCTGAACGTCCTGAAGCAGCTGTGTAACCTTGTCGTCAACTTCACTCTGAGAAGCAACTGGCAATTGCTCGAGATACGTCTCAATCACCCCGATCTCGCTCTTCTCCTTCTCCGCAAGCTCTGGTCTTCCCAGCTTCTCGTATTCTGCAGCAGAGTCACGTCTTTGCGACACAGCCTTCGAGTAGAGCTCCCACAGCAAGAACTCGTCGTGTTGTGCCGGCTTCGTGTCGATCTCCTTGTTCTTGATGGCCGAGAGAAGACCCTTGACGGTGTCACGCTTAAGCTGGTCCTTGGCTTTCATCGCACTCTTGAGATCAGTCTTGAGAGAAGCAATGGCTGCCTGGTAGGCAGTCGATTGGAATCTGACACCTCTGAGTGTAGTTGTTCTGAGTCTGAGTGCTAGCATTTGTGCCTATTTATTATTGTTTCTATTCTTAGGTAGAAAAAGAAGCCATGTCATGTCGGTAATATTTCTCACTTCTATACGCTTAGTCATCACTTACTCTCATTCTCCAGATACTCCGTCCATAACGACACAAAGCTCTCTCTTGCCTGTTTCGAACGAGATGCCGTTGCGTTATGGGCGATGCCGGCTTGGATCCTCTTATCCTCGTCCCAGCTGAGATAGTTGGAAATGAGTTGGAGAACCTCGAACTTCTTTGTGTCTCCTCGTGGGATGTTGAGAAAAGAGATGAAAAGATTGGAAACAAGCTCCTTGTCCACTGTATCGGCATCACTGCTGCGTTTGATGAGCTGAAGGGCCTTGGTGAGATGTTCGTTGAGGATGACTGCTTCGTGACGAAGTTTGCCGATCTGGAGTTGTTTCTCTTTTACTTCGTGTTCGAGCTTGGCCACTCGGACGTTTTCTTCTTGGAGCTTGAAGAAGTGCTCTTGAAGAGTATTGTACTGTGTTTTTTGTGTTTCGAGTTCTTGCTCGAGTGTCTTGAAAGAGTTTAGGTGCTTCTCAGAAACTGCATCGAAATCATGTTGTAGTTGTTTCAGATCGGCATTGGCCGATTCGCTTAGCGTCTTGTATGAATCTCTTTCTGATTCAAGCTGTGTGATACTGTGCTCCAAGGAGCTGATCTTTTCTGTGAGGTCTGTGATGTCGCTGTTGAGTGAAGAGTTGACGATCTTGTCGTTTTCGAGTGTGATGATGTATTCCTCGTTGCTTTGTTTCAACTTTTCAAGCTCCCTCTCGAATTTGTTGTTGGATGATACAAGCCCTTTTCTCTCTGAAGTCCAAGTATACTCTTTTTCCTCGGATTCTGACTTGAGCGTTCTCAGCTCTGAACTCAGCCTATCACACTCTGCGTTGAGAGATTCGCTCTCTTCTTTCAGCAACTGGCTGACTTTCTCAGCCTCGTGTGCTTCTCTCTGTACGGAATCCAGCTTTTTCTTCAACTGCATGTTTTGCTTCTCATACTCGTCCAATTGTTCTTTTGTCTCCTCGAGCTCCGCCTGGCCCTCCTTCATTTTACTGAACACCGCCTTCATCGAACCCAGCCTGCTCAGCAGCGCCTCGTATTGGACCTGGACTTTCTCCTTTTCTTCTTCTGCCTCCTTCAGTTGTGTTCTCAACTTGTCGGCCTCATCGTCAACAGCAGTGTCCTTGACGGCATCTTCCTCGTCCTTGAGCCTCAAAGTGAGCTGTTTCACCTGTTCTTCGAGCTCCTTCACTCTCCATTCACCATCTTTTCCACTCTCAGCGCCAGTGGCAGAACTCTCCGCATCCTCACCTGTTTCTCCATTTTTTGTAACACTTGAATCACTCGTTGTTCTCTCCTCGTTGGCGCACGGTTCTTTCTCAAGGCCCACGCCAGAACCGCCAACCGTCTCGTTTTGATCGAGCTGAGTCTGTGCTCCGCCCGTTGGAGCTCCAATTGGAGCCTTTGCAGCCTTTTTCCCCTTCTTGGCCATTTCTCCATTGACCCTTTTTAGCAAAGTTTTTTAGAAAAAAGGGAGAGATGTGTGTTTTTGATCTCTTTTGAAAGTGCTTGCCCAAGTTGTGTAAAATGGCAACAAAATTTCGCGAAGGTATCGTCGTGAGACGCGTCTCTCTCTCTTTTGTTAGCAAAAAAACACGCGTCTTCTCTTCATCTCCTTTTCATTTTAATATACTTGACAAAGGGTGTGGGGAGAATGGTGGATATCACAAACTTCTTCGGGAAGACCAAAGCTGTTGCTCCAAAGGTATGTACTGTTTGTTTGTTTTATTTCGTAACTAACATCCAAAACAGCGTCCTCAGGTTATCAATCTTGATTCCGATGATGAAAATGACAAACCTGCTATAAAGAAGCAGAAGAGAGCGCCAATTGGTAGTAAAGAGAAGAAGGTCAAGCCGGTGATTGTTGATGATGATGAGGAGGATGATGACTTTATGGATGACGATGACTTTGTGCAAGAACTCGATTCACTTCAAGAGATCAAATCATCCAAAGTGGAGACTCCAAAGAAAGTGGAAACTCCAAAGAAAGTGGAGACCCCAAAGAAAACACCAAAGAAGAAGAACGTGGAGTCCTCCTCTGTCAAGACAAACACGGGTGTCACCGCAATGGACATTCTTGTCACCCTTCCAGATGCTGAACTACCAGAAGACATACCAACCGGTGAAGGTTCCGGTTTCAACTTCAGAGATTTCAAGGCCCGTCAAGCGACTCTTCCCACGACTTCAGGCACAGTTGAGATCCCTGAAGGAGCTCCAAACTGTCTCAATGGGCTTAAGATCGTCTTCACTGGAGTTCTCCCAGATATGACACGTGAAGACTGTGAAGAACTGGCTAAAAAGTATGGCGCAACAGTGGCAAAGTCTATATCTTCAAAGACTTCGCTCGTTGTGCTCGGTGCAGAGGCTGGACCTTCCAAGGTGAAGAAGATCAAGCAGCACAAGATCAAGACGACAACACAGGATGGCTTCCTCCAGCTCATCAGAGGGATGCCGGCCGAAGGCGGTGATGGTGCTGAAGCTGAAAAGGCGCGTGTTAAGAAGCTCGAGGAAGAGCACAAAGCTATGGAGGAATCCATGAGAATGCAACAAGAGGCAGAAGCTGAAGAGAAGAAGCGCGCAGAGGCTGTGAAGAAAGCAATTAAAGCTGGTAAGCCCGTCCCGTCTCAATTGAAGACAGATGCCGATAAGTTGTGGACGGTGAGATACGCCCCTACATCCATTGAACAGCTTTGTGGTAACAAGTCCACTGTCCAGCGACTCAGGCAATGGCTTGAAGATTGGCCACACAAGTTCGGTGGGAGAAAACCACAAAAGGGGGAAACAGAACCTCGTGCCGTCTTAATCTCAGGTCCTCCAGGAATTGGTAAGACCACCGCTGCTCATCTCGTTGCCAAGTCATTGGGGTACGACGTCATTGAAAAGAACGCATCCGACGTGAGATCAAAGAACCTCCTCAAAACAAACATTGGTGGGGTGCTCAATAATACTTCTGTGATGGGCTTCTTCCAATCAAACGCCACAAAGTCTACAAACAACAACAAGTTCTGTATCATCATGGATGAAGTGGACGGCATGTCTGGTGGTGATCGTGGTGGTGCTGGTGAGCTCGCAGCGTTCTGTCGTAAGACTCAGGCACCAATGATTCTTATTTGTAATGACAAGTCTCTGCCCAAGATGAGAACGTTTGATCGTTGTACACTCGATTTGCCCTTCAGAAGACCATCGGCCAAGGAAATGAAATCCAGACTCATGACGATTGCATTGAGAGAACATGTCAAGCTGGATCCAAACATTGTGGACCAGCTTGTCGCAGCTACAAATAATGACATCAGACAGATCATCAATCTTCTTTCCACAGTCTCCAAAACCTCCAAAACGATTGATTCGAGCAACTCAAAAAGCATTTCAAATGACTGGCAGAAGAATGTCGCACTCAAGATCTTCGACATCATTCCAAGACTACTCAGCGGGCAGATCTATCTCGAAAACTCGCCCGTCCCACTCTTTAAGAAGATGGAGATGTACTTTGACGATCATGCATTTGTACCACTTATGATGCAGGAGAACTATCTCAACACACGTCCTTCTAAAGGTGCATCCAAACTTCAACATCTTCAGCTCGCCGCACTCGCTGCAGATTCCATCAGTGAGGGAGACCTCGTTGATGCTAAGATCCACAGTGCAGAGCAACAGTGGTCCCTCATGCCCCTCCATGCTATCATGTCTTCAGTCAGACCAGGTTCATTTGTTGCTGGTGCATTGACAGGGCGTGTCAACTTTGCCGGGTGGTTGGGCCAGAATTCAAAGACGGGCAAGTACTACAGACTGTTAACGGAATTGCAGTACCGTTCTCGTCTTCGTACAGGAACAAGTGCCGAAGAATTCCGTCTCGAATACATTCCTGTTCTTGCCAAACGACTACTTGAACCTCTTCAATCTCTCGGTGCTGATGGTGTCCAATCCGTTATTGAGATGTTGGACTATTACTATCTCTCCAAAGCAGATTTTGACTTCCTTCTCGAGTTCCCAATCGGCACAGATGCAACAACACAGCTTCTCAAGAAGATTCCAACGGCTACAAAATCCAAATTGACAAGACAGTACAATAAGGTGAGCCACCCTGTGGCCATTCTGAGGGCCGGACAGAGCACTGCGGTTACGAAAAGCAAAACGAGGGATACACCTGACAATGACGATGTTGTGGAAGATGACGACTATGCTGAAGAAGAAGAGTTGTCTGTATAGGAAAAAAAAAGAAGAATTTCATAAGGGGTGGTAGGTAGGAAGTTTCTCTATGTACTCGGTAATAGCTATGCGCCCCGTACCAACACCCAGACACCTACGAGTCTGGATTCACAACATTTCAACATTGACAAGTTAGTACCCAATACAAGCCGGGATTTTTTGAGCGTGCTTTCTTTGTTTGTGTGTGTGTGTGTATTTGTTTTCTCTCGGTTCTATTCTCAGTCTGAGGAATCAAATCCTACTGAACTTTTATTTTATACCCTCCGCACAGTGTTTTTTTTTCTCCTCTCTCTCTCTCTCTCTCTCTTTCAAACACACACACACTATCTTCTTTCAGTTTCCTCATATCCCATGTCTGGAGTGCCTCCACTATTACGTGCCCCCGGGCTTAAGAAGAATCCCAATTCACCGCGGTTGACACTCGCCACACCATCTGTAAAGATTTCAAATTCTCCACATCTTCCACGATTAACTGTTACACCAGCAGATCCACCCAGTTCTTCATCGTCATCGATTCATTCAGCCACAACAAGATTACATCATTTGGATATTGATGCATCACATACACCCACACCTTCCACTGCTACGAGTGAAGCTAGTATGGGGATGTTCAGTGCGGAGATCATGGCCGAAGTTGATTCTAAGAATGAAAGTGAAGAAGCCACGTTAATGAAAACGTATAAAGATGTTGGGGAACTTGATGAAGAAGAATGGAAAACGGTACATAAACGTGGTGAAATCATTGAATTGGGTGTTTTGGGTGAAGGAGCTGGTGGATCTGTTTCTAGGTGTAAATTAAAACATGGTTCAACCGTGTTTGCATTAAAGACAATCATTTCGGATGCTACTGCAGATACACAAAAGCAAATTTTGAGAGAATTACAATTTAACAAGAGTTGCAAGAGTCCACATATTGTCAAGTATTATGGTACATTCTTGAACGAAGAGAATGCCTCCATTTGCATTTCAATGGAATATATGGGTGGTCGTTCATTGGATGCAATCTACAAACGTGTCAAATCCCGTGGTGGTCGAATCGGTGAGAAAGTGCTGGGGAAGATTGCAGAGAGTGTCTTGAAAGGGCTATCATACCTCCACGAGCACAGAATCATCCATAGAGACATCAAACCACAAAACATCCTGTTAGATTCACAAGGAAACGTGAAATTGTGTGATTTCGGAGTGAGTGGTGTTGTTGTGAACTCATTAGCCACAACATTCACGGGTACTTCTTACTACATGGCTCCTGAACGAATCCAGGGCCATCCTTACTCGGTGGCTAGTGATGTGTGGTCATTGGGACTCACGTTGCTCGAGGTGGCCAAGGGCCAGTTCCCACTCGATATGGATCTCCAAGAAGCATCGCCCATTGAAGTATTGACGCTGATCATGACGTTCCAACCGAGACTCGAAGATGAGGACGGGATTGTGTGGACGAGCGCATTCAGGTCATTTATTGATTACTGTCTCAAGAAGAATCCGAGTGAAAGGGCATCACCGAGACAGATGTTACTTCATCCGTGGGTTGTGGGACAGAGCAAAAAGTCTGTCAAAATGGAAAAGTTTGTGAAGCAATGTTGGGAGGATATTTAGAGTGTTGGAATACGCTGGGGGTATGATTTTATGCTTTTATGACTTATAAATTTTTTTTTCTTTTGTAAAAAAGACATATCGGATAAACCGTTGGCACATAGATGACAAATTGGGGATGATTACTCTCTCTCTCTTTTAAAAACAAATTTAGTGGGGTGTCCGCA
The DNA here is from genome assembly GCA_030563225.1 of Petasospora hungchunana. Classification (NCBI taxonomy): domain Eukaryota; kingdom Fungi; phylum Ascomycota; class Saccharomycetes; order Phaffomycetales; family Wickerhamomycetaceae; genus Petasospora; species Petasospora hungchunana. Next base: position 402,033 of record JAKUBL010000006.1, on the reverse strand, counting down.
ACTGTCGGCTTATTAAAAAAAAAGAACAGAGAGAGAGAGAGGGGGGGGAAATGATGAAGGGGGTGTGGTGTGGTTGACCAACATAAAAACACTCATCAAATAACAAATTTTGATTAGTGTTTTCTTTCTTTTTGTGGCAGATCTGAGAGAAAGAAAGCCACAGTAGTTTTCAATAGATTGCCGGTAAAGATTACCCAATCAGTCGGACCAATTTTGAAGAGAGAGAGGGGGAAGGTGTTTTTTAGAAAACCCCCCGCAAAAGGCTTCTCCGTCCGTCGGTTTTGTGTAGGCCGGGGGACCCCCCCCCCTTTTTGAGGAGGGGGGCGCACAAACACACTGACGGAACTGCTGCTTATAAATCGGTGCTCTGCGTTTGCTTTTTTGTATGGGTTTTTCTCTACAATTCCCACACACACGTCTCCTATCACTGGTCTTATTAATATAAAACAATTCCCCTTACAATTGACTCACTAACTAATTAACACCAAGCCACACACTGATATCACGTGCCTGTCCACCCCGTCTGGTGTTGCTTTGCCCGCGAAAAATATTTGGTGCGCGGATGGATTTGACCCGTTTCGCCTCCTATATATAAGCACACCCCTCCCCCGCCGCCACCGGTACATTTCATTTTATTCTTACGATGGAAGAATCCACACCCACTTCAATGGTGCAGTTCAAAGAAAATACCGCTGTTGTCGTGTTCGGTGCCTCCGGGGACCTCGCCAAGAAGAAGACGTTCCCAGCCCTCTTTGGACTTTACAGAGAAGGTTTCTTAGCGCAGTCTACCAAAATCTACGGATATGCCCGTTCCAAACTCACCACAGAGGAACTTAGAGAAAGAGTCAAGGGCTTCCTCAAGGCCAAGACAGAGGATGCACAGGCTAAAGTGGAGCCGTTCTTGCAACTCGTGCACTACGTTTCCGGACCATATGACAAACCAGATGGGTTTGTTGAGCTTAACAATGACATTGTGGCTTTTGAAAAAGAGAGAGGGGTCACCGAGCCACACAGACTCTTTTATCTCGCACTGCCTCCATCAGTGTTTGTCCCTGTGTGTGAACAGCTTAAGCAGAACGTCTATGCCGAAGAAGGCATCACCAGAATCATTGTGGAGAAGCCCTTTGGACATGACCTCGACTCTTCAAGAGAACTTCAGAAGCAGCTTGCGCCGCTCTTCTCGGAGGAGGAGATCTACAGAATCGACCATTACCTCGGTAAGGAAATGGTGAAGAACTTGCTTGTGCTCAGATTCGGTAACCAAATTCTCAATGCCTCGTGGAACAAGGACCAGATCAAGTCTATTCAGGTGTCCTTCAAAGAACCATTCGGTACGGAGGGTCGTGGTGGCTACTTTGACGACATTGGCATCATCCGCGACGTGATGCAGAACCATCTGCTCCAGGTACTCACCCTCCTCACCATGGAGAGACCGGTGTCGTTTGATCCAGAAGCTGTACGTGATGAGAAGGTCAAGGTGCTCAAGGCAATGGCCCCAATCAATCACAACGACATTCTTATCGGACAGTACGACAAGTCCGCCGATGGGTCCAAACCAGCGTACCTCGATGATGAAACCGTTAAAGCCGGCTCCAAGTGTGTCACATACGCCGCTTTGCACTTGGAGATCCAGAACGAGCGTTGGGAGGGTGTTCCTATCATCATGAGAGCCGGTAAGGCATTGGATGCCGGTAAGGTTGAGATTAGAATCCAGTACAAGCCGGTTGCCACCGGAATGTTCTGCGAAATCCCACCAAATGAGCTCGTCATCAGAGTCCAGCCAGATGAGGCTGTCTACATCAAGCTCAACGGTAAGCAGCCGGGGCTCTCCACTTCGACACAGCTCACAGAGCTCGACCTCTCGTACAAGACACGTTACGCACAGTTCTGGATCCCAGAGGCATACGAGTCCCTCATCAGAGATGCTCTCCACGGAGACCACTCGAACTTTGTCAGAGATGACGAGCTCGATGTCAGCTGGAAGCTCTTCACCCCATTGCTCGAGTACATTGAGAGTCCAGAAGGCCCAACACCAACGCTTTACCCATATGGCACAAGAGGTCCGGCTAATCTGAAGGACTACTTGACTAAACACGGTTACGTCTTTGGAAAGCCAGGAATTTACCAATGGCCAGTCACCAGACCGGTGAATTTGTAAAATTGCCAACATTCCCCTTTCCCTCTCTCACTACACGCCTCATGACCCGCTAACGCCCTTGTATACTATCATAGTATAAGTTGATCTTATAGACTGCTGCTTTTTTTTTGTTCATTCAACAATGTAGACCCATACGTTCCTCGGATCTTGTTTGTATTCAACCCCATCAGGAACCTGTTTTGTAAAAGTGACACCAACATCAGGGACATTGATGATCAACTTTATATTGCACTTTTGAATATGTGCAAAACTGTTACTATAATCAACCGTCAACTCTTTCAAGCTCGGATAATTATCGGTAGTGATTTCGTATCGTTGTCGATGTGGCTTGACACGGAGTCCGAACCCGAGGTGATGGATCCGTGGATATGTCCTATTACTGTTGAGAAGCGAAGTGTTGAACTTTTCAAAGTTGATCAGGTTGAGCTCGAGAAGTTGTGGAAGATCCAAAACGAAAGGTGGATCTGATTCACACACTGTGTAGTTCTCACGTTGTGGGCCCATTGGAAGGTCGTTGATCTCCAGATCGTTGTGGGAGAGTGAAAGGGTGCTTGCCGATGTCAGTTGGTTGATCAAATCATTAGCCAGCACAAACGACTTTGAATTTGAAATGAGGTCCACTTCGGTGAGTCCTGCGAGTGTAGATAATAGATTGTTGAGAAGGTATCGGAGACCTGTCGGTATTGATGTAATCTCTAGATCAAGGGTACGTAGCAGCGGGCACGAAATGTTTTCAAAAAACAATGACTCCGAGAATCCACGCTCAAAAGCCCCATGAATATGAAGAGAAAGTCTTTCCAAATTTGGAAGTGCCGTATTGCAAAATGACACAGAATTCCCGCTAATTTCCAAGTCCTTCAACTGAGTAAGTACAACATCACTCTTTTCGGATGAAATTTGAAGTTCAACATTCCCTGTAAAAGCAGATTGGAGATGAAGAACTTCCAACTTCTCAAATCGCTCAAAAACCTTGAGACTCAATCCACTTTCAATGGCAATACCTCTGATTTCTCTAAGGTTCGGTAGATATGACAATTGCAAGAACTTGATCAACGGTGGTAGTCTCGGCTTTGTCATACTCGAACTTGTCAATCCACCAAGCTTTTGCAGACTCCTACTCCAAATCTTGAAATCGTAGAAAGACGATATGCTGAAGTAGAAATGCGGGAGTTCTGTTGCGTTTCTAAACTCATACTCATGTCCAAACCGGATCAAATCCTTACCAAAGCCACTGTTCTGATTGTTCATAAAGTCATTCACAGCCAAGTCCGATTTGTCCATAAACATTGTCAATGCCACTTGGCTCATATAATTGTGATACTTCTTCGTCTCTTCGGGGACAGCACCCAATCTGTCAAAGTTGATCCACACATTCCCACGATCTGCAAATGCCATCTCAGCACCTTTCTTAGTTAGAAACACCTCCACAATCTTTTGTGTTTCTCGACTCTTGGACTTGGCAATGGCCATCAAGTAGTTGTCCGGGGGCAAGCTCTTTGTCTCTTGTGAGAACTCAAATATGAAGAACTGGAACCTCCGTATCACACCATCAAATGCACCTTCTTCAAATGTATCCATAAAGAGGTATTCATCAGCAATGGTATTGAAGTACCCGGAAGCATAAGGAGCATCTCCACACACCAACACAATCTGCCGTACAAGCTGTCTTAAGTGCTTGCACACTCTCGCTACTCTCGAGTAGTCGTAGATGTCGTCCAAGCCTGTGATGATCTTGGAAAGAATCTCGTTAGGGAGATCAACAAGGGAAACTGGCGTGTGGTTCATTGCGCAAAGGGGAGGAGCCAGATGGGGCGAAGAAAAAAAGGGAGAGGCCCGGAATAAAAAACTCAATGTCTCTCTTTAGCTGATAATTAAAGACCAATGACAATCCGAATTCCAATATAGAAGTCACAATGAAACACACCAAATACCAAACAATGTTCAGCAACAAAAGAGCTTATCCTCTAAATCAAAACTTCCCCAGTTCGAGACCCTCATAACTGATGCGCGAATTGCGGTAAGGGCCACAGCACCAAAATCAAATCGCCACCAAAGAAGCTGTCTCTCTCTGTAGCTCTTCTTTTTACCTCCAAAACTCCACCATTTAATGTCAACAGTGCCAATTGTTTACGGCCTGAAGACGTTCAGGGCCAAAGCGACGCCCGGAACGCCGACCTCGCAGCTTCTCGAAACGTCGGCCTCGCATTTCAGGCTCCCAGCGGCCCAATATGGCTTGTTGTACGTACGCTTCAATCCTCATTGAGCGGCTCTATACTAACACAAGAAAGCCACAACAACATAGAACTCTCGACTGCGTTGCCTCTAAGGCTCCAGAACTTGCCAGCAGGTGCAAAGTTGACTCTCAAGCCCTCCAAATCTTCCACGGCTGCAGAAATCACAGTCAAGATCCAGTTCATCAACAACCCGTCATTGTCGAAGCAAAGCGTGATCAAGAAGATCATGAACACTACTACGCTCAATGATCTCGTTGCAGATCTCGAGAAGGAAGTTGGTGGGTTCATGGACACCGGGTTGGAGGTGAAGTTTGCCACTTTCACAAAGACCGTGGGGAAGGAAGCATTGGAGTCTACGTTGGCACAAATTGGAGCTGACAATAACGGTGTCGTTAGAGTCAGCTTCACAGATCCATCCAAGAAGCCTGTTCAGAAGCCGGAAATAAAGCATGAGGTGAAGAAACCCCGTACTGATACTGTGCCTAAGGAAGAGCATGTTGAGACACCAGCTCCAACGAGGTCTGAACCTGTTGAGAAGCCAACCTCGGTTGAGGAGGCCCCCGAACCCCAACCACTTCCCGTACCAGTTGTTCCATCCGCCCAACCTGAGCCAATTGAAATTGACACACCAACCCCTGTACCACTCCCAGTTGCTCAAATTCAACCTATACAAAAGCCTGTACCACAACCAAAACATATGTACATCTACAAACCATCATCCACACCATTGACCACTGATACTCCGCCAGAGGAAGCTTACGATTTATCCATTGATCAGGCTCGTCAGTACCAAAACATGCTTGCACGCAATGCTCATGAACCAGAAAAGTTGAGAAGAGCACGTTTGGCACAGAAGAAACCAGATCTTGTAAACGTTGAGATCCGTTGTAAATTCCCAGATGGCACAAACTTACAGATCAATTTTAAGCCAGATGAGACTTGTTCTGCATTGTATGATGCAGTGAAAGCTGTGGTTGTGGATGAAGATCAAGTGTTTGAATTGACAACGACACATCCATTCATGACGATTCCTAATGATGAGCAGAAGTTGAAAACATTCTTCGATGGCAGAAACTTGTTGTTGTTCAAGTGTGAGAATACCAAGGGTCCGTTCTTGAAGGAGGAGTACCTTTCCAAAGCGAAGGATATCACTGAGTTAGCAGAGGTTCAACTCGAGATGAAAGGTCACGAAGGTGAAGCTGAGCCAGAGGAAACAGACGCTATCAAGGCTGGTGTTTTACCAAAGAAGAAAACAGCCTTGAACAGTTCTAAGGGGTCTGGCAAAGGTCTGCCTAGTTGGCTAAAATTGAGTAAGAAGTAGTTAGCATATCACAAGGAGAACAGAAAGAACAAAGCATTATAATGACTGTAAATGAGATTAAAAATAGGAATAATTAGATCGCATTTGAGGCACAACTGAAGACATGGCCATATGCACTAGCCCTATAGTTAAGGATGATGGACATGACAGTCGAATAAGTACCAGGGCCGAGGAGGTAGATACCAATGAGGATGATACCCCAACAGCACCAGTATTCAAACTTCTCTGCACCAGTCAATCTCGCGTAGAATTCCCCGTAGCTTCCATATGTTCCTTTGTACTTGACCTGTTTGAGTCTGATGTATGCAACACCCCAGAAGATGTAACCGAACCAAGCTGCAAAGAGCGAAGACATGAGAGAGAGCAAGTCCGAGAAGAAAGGAATGACTTCAGCAATGATGAAACCCAAGATCCAGAACATGAGGTTGATCCCAGCCCAAACGGTCCATCCAGTAACGGTGTGGGAAGTTCTATGTGGAGACTTTGAGTCGAAAAGCTTGAGGAAGATGAATTGGGACGAAATGTTGGAGAAGAGGGATCCCAAGAAGATGATGGTTGGAACAGTGAAGGAGAACGCAATGATCCTGTACTTACGGATCAAAGAACCAAAGGATGGTACGGCAATATAAGCATCACCGGAGTAAACGTAGATGACTGCTCCAACGACACAATAGACAATTACTTCCAAAACAGTGACGATATAAAGTGCCTTCTTGAACTCCTTTGGGTTCTTCATCTCGTAGATAAATGATGGATATGATGCTTGGCCTGCAAGCGTGAAGAGGATGTTGAGCATGGCACTCATGCCGTCAACGTAGGATGTGCCTGGCTTTGGCCACAGGTTCCACTGAACTGGGACAGATGGGTCGTATCCGTCTGGATGGTCTTGAATACCAGCAAACACGAGTCCAAGGATGAAGGCCACCAGCATGGTGAAGGAGGCAAAGAATGCAATGTGGGACATGTGGGAGAATGTTCTTGGGAGGGAGATGAGGAAGCAAATGGCGACGGTGATGACACCAAAGGCAACGGTGCATGTGGCGTGGTTTGTGATGGTGTTGAGGTACTTTGAGCCTGTCAAGACGTGGAGGGACTGGATCATGGTGTTCAGGCAGAGGAAACAGGCAACAGTAGCCCAGTAGGCCCATCTCTTGTTCCAGAACAGATGCTGGCCAATGTCACAGATACTCTGCATTCTTGGATATCTGACACAGTAATCACCAATAATGAGACCTGTATAAAGACAAGTGATTGCAATACCGCATGTGAGGATGAGACCAGGTATCAGCCCAAGCACAGAGAAGGACCAAGGGAAGGACATGGCAGCAAGACAGATATACTCGGAGGAGAGAAGCATCGTGGTATGCTGCCACGAACACGAGCGGTACTTGATGTCGTTGTTAGCCTCTTCTTCCAACTCTCTCTGGAGTTCTGCTTCTCCGTCAAGTTCATCGATGTAGGCGCCATTGTTAAAGGACTCCAGGTCCACGTTGGAGCTAGGGACCTTCTCGTCGAACTCTTTGGACATTTTATTTTTGCTTGTGGTATCCCCCCTTCTCGGGCAGAGGAAGGAAATACCCCAGCTCTTATAAGAGATCTACACTCGATCTGGGACTGGTCATATCGTGCGCTTATCGAGGGGGGAGGTATGAAAGGAAGGTGATCCTGCGCTCGGTGTTGACTGCCGTTCCAAGTGCCGTACAGTCAAAGACGCTTCTTTTTCTTTTCTCGTATTATCGCTAAAACCTCCGTTACTTGGCCTGGGACCTTGATCTTCGCCGAAGACTGTCGTTCTTGGCATAGCGGATTCAACCACAAAGGTACCATTTGCCCTGTCTACGCAGAGTTTGACAGTTCCCCTTTGACACTTTCCTCAACGGGAAGTCCCCTGTCCAAGGAGTCACGGCATTTCTGTTTGTTTATTATTTTTTGACCCCAGAATACACACTGCAGACCTCGATGCCACCCAAAGGAAACCTTCGTGTAGACGGACGGCATCTGACTGATACACACTATACAAAGCGGCAGCCAATGGAGCAGCCACGCCGTTGCCTGTCAAAAGAAAAAAAAAAAAACTCGAATTCCGCGGGAATCCACAACCGCATCAAGAACAGTAACGGAGGTTTCCTTAATTCTCAATAAACTCTGGGGAAATTGACGTCTCTGTTGACAGCGATGAAAATTATGGCTTCTCTGTTAAAGATAACTCTCTTCTGGCTTTTCAAGCCTGGAATCAAGAAAGTTTTGAGGAAAGCCAAAGATTTGAAAGCGCCGTGGCTCCGGAACCGGCCTAGACTGTATTGACAACAATCACACTCACCCACAATCAATGACTGATATACGTTATCTAAAGGTTTTTGTGCACGTGTGGTAGTTGCTCAGTTGAGCATGCCATGAGTGCTCTGAGCATGTATACCGCGTAAGATGTCTCCTGTCTGGCGGATTGAAAGGAATTCCAGTCCTCCTCCCTCCCCGATTGAAGAGAGGGGTTCCGCCGAAATTTCCAGGGGCTTCTTCAAAGGACAGCATCACCCGTCGGATCATACTGGAGTGTGGCAGCCGTCCCCTTTAAACCAACAGTTCTGGCCGTGGATAAACTTGTGACACAAAAACAAACTGAGCCGTCGGCCCGCCGGTTCGCACCCAGTTCGTGATCTAATCTCTGGCTAAAGTCCTCAATTCTTCGGGATTCCACCACACTGTGTTTGTGAGCTCGTTTGAGTGATGAAGAATCCAGATTTACTGGCTAGAAGGACTCAATCACATTCACAATGGCTGGAGTCAGTTATCCCCAGTAGAGCTTTACCCTCGCATTTCCTTTTTGGGGAATTTCCGACTATCGCATCTTTTCTTGCGTCGATCAAGCACCTTTAACTTAGACAACAGAGAAGAAAGCCCTATCGAATCCACTAAACTTCACGATAATCCACACTTTTCTGGGACTTCAGATGAACCGTTAAGTGAATTACCACCAAGTTCCGCTTACCGCCCTGTTTTTCACTGCTCTGTGACCCTTCGTAATTGTCTAGAAAAGTGAACTCATCATCCATCCTATAGAATGGATCCTTCCATTCTCTTCTCCTATCAGAACGCTGAGAAGAGCGGTTCTGCTTCTACCATCGTTGGTTCTGACTCTGGTAATGAGGAAACCAGCACCACTCACCACCACCACAACGAGGTCCCAAATGACCTGGTTTCCGAATCTGACATGGATGATATGTCCTATGCCGAGCTCGAGGCTTACTACTCTGACCACGATGAGGAGCTCCCACCACACGCATGCGCCTACTGTGGTATCCACGAATGTACTTCTGTTGTCCAATGCATACAGTGTCACAAGTGGTTCTGTAACGGCAAGGGCGATTCCAACTCGTCTCACATTGTGACACACTTGGTTATGTCCAAGCACAACTCTGTCTCTTTGCACGCAGACTCCGACCTCGGTGATGAAACTTTGGAATGTTATAGATGTGGAAACAGAAACTTATTCGTGCTCGGTTTCGTCTCAGCCAAGACTGAGGCCGTTATGGTCATGTTGTGTCGTTTGCCATGCTCTCAAGCTAAGGACCCTAGATGGGATACTGGTGAGTGGCATGCTCTGATTGACAACAGAAAGATTGTCTCATGGGTTGCACATGAACCTACAGAAGAAGCCGTCATGAATGCACGTCAGATCAGCAATGCACAGATCTCTAAACTTGAAGCCAAGTGGAGATTGAACAAAGATGCCACCATTGCTGATGTCGAAGACGCCGAGGAGAACAAAGAGGTAGTTGTTCCAATCTTGTTGAGATACCAGGACGCCTATGAACACCAACGTCGTTTTGCTCCTTTAGTCAAGCGTGAGGCTGATTGTGACAGGGCCATCAAGGAGTCCCAGGCACTTGAACACATTTCTGTTCGTTGGTCTATTGCTCTTAACAACAAACATCTCGCCTCTTTTGCATTGTCTACATTCGATGGCACAGGCATGAAAGTTGTTGTGGGCGATGAAATGGTCCTTCGTTATGCTGGTGTTTCTCATGAGCCATGGGAGGGTCGTGGTTATGTCATCCGTCTGCCTTCTTCCCTTCAAGAAGAATTCACCATGGAACTCATTCCTGATGCGAAACCACCTCCAACCAATCTGTCTACTGGATTCACTGCTGAGTTTGTTTGGAATGGAACATCACACGACCGTATGCAGGAGGCCTTGAAGCGTTTTGCTGTTGATTCCAAGAGTGTCAGTGCTTATTTATACAAGAAGCTCATTGGCCATGATGTTAAAGAGGAGATTGAGATTGACGTCCAGTTGCCACAAAAAGTTTCCATCCCAGGATTTGCAGAGTTGAACGTGTCACAGGCCAATGCTATCAAAACTGTCCTCAAGAGACCACTCAGTTTGATTCAAGGCCCACCTGGTACTGGTAAGACAGTTACGTCTGCCACAATCATTTATCATCTCACTAAGTTGAACAAAAACGAGAAGGTTCTTGTGTGCGCCCCATCCAACGTTGCTGTCGATCATCTTGCGGAGAAGCTGGACAGCTTGGGATTGAAAGTTGTCAGATTAACCGCCAGATCTAGAGAAGATGTCGAGTCTTCTGTCACCCACCTTTCGTTGACCAACCTTGTCACCAAGGGTGCAAAGGGTGCATTGGCAAAGTTGATCAAGCTTAAAGAGAAGGTTGGTGAACTTTCTTTGGCAGACACTAATCGTTACCTCCGTCTCCTTAGAAAGTCCGAACGTGTAATTTTGGATTCCGCCGATGTCATTTGTGCCACTTGTGTTGGTGCTGGTAGCAAACGTCTTGCCGGTATGACGTTCCGCTCTGTGCTTATTGATGAAGTCACACAGGCTTCTGAACCTGAATGTCTCATTCCGATTGTCCAAGGAGCAAAGCAAGTTATCTTGGTTGGTGATCACCAACAGCTTGGGCCTGTCATTCTTGATAAGAAAGCAGCTGAAGCGGGCTTGAAACAGTCGTTGTTCGAGAGATTGATTTTATTAGACCATACGCCTATCAGATTGGAAGTTCAGTACAGAATGCACCCAGCCCTTGCTGAATTTGCCTCGAATATGTTCTATGAAGGTTCCTTGCAGAATGGTGTCACAAAGGCTGACCGTCGTCTTAAGTCAAGTACTTTCCCTTGGCCTGTTCCTGACACTCCAATGATGTTCATGGCCAACTATGGTCGTGAGGAGATTTCTGGAAGTGGTACATCTTACCTCAACAGAACTGAGGCAATGGTCACCGAGAGAATCATTACAAGATTGTTCAGAGATGGTGTCAAGCCAGAACAAATCGGTGTCATCACTCCATATGAAGGTCAAAGAGCATTTGTGGTGAACTACATGACTATGAATGGTTCTATGGATAAGGAGATGTACGCAGGGATCGAAGTTGCCTCCGTGGATGCCTTCCAGGGCCGTGAGAAGGACTATATCATCTTGTCATGTGCTCGTGCCAATGAATCTCAGGGCATTGGTTTCTTGCGTGATCCTCGTCGTTTGAATGTTGCCTTGACTCGTGCCAAGTATGGTATGATCGTTATTGGTAACCCAAGAACACTCAACAGAAACTACTTGTGGAACCGTTTGTTGTTGCACTTCAGAGAAAAGGGTTGTCTCGTTGAAGGCCCATTGGATAACCTCCAGCTTTGTACGGTGGTTCTTGATGCCCCACGCAGACGCAAAGAGAATAAGAATCCAATGGAGTACGCACAATACGGATTTGCGGGTTCGACGATCGAGGGCGGATCCACGGTCAACGACTACGACACTGCCTCTTTGGTTTCGTTCGTCACTGAAAGTGACGCCACTGGATCCTTCATGAGGGCCGGCGATGCGATGTATCCCGGAATATTTGGTAAGAACATGTGGCCTACCTTCTCCGAGTCGCATGGTGAGAATAAGGAGGAGCTGAAGGATGAGAAGGATGAGAAGGAAAACACGTACAATCCTACCAGACAGATCAATGGCGCATATGTTGACAGATTGGAGAAGATAGAGGGGAGACTCGCACAGACGTTTGAAGCTTTGAACTTGAACAGCTTTGGTGGTTTCTAAAAATGTATATATAGTTTCTCTATGAATGGAATCAAAACATTGGCGCGCGCAACATCAACTCCACCAACGAACCACCAGTAAAAGGCAATGAGTGTCATCATTGTTGGTGGCGGAATTGCTGGAATCAAAGCAGCAATCACGCTACAAAAGAGGAACATCTCTTATGTCATCTTAGAAGCCCAAAATCGACTCGGCGGGCGAGTCAAGACGGTGAATGGCATGAATGGGAAGTACGACGTTGGTGGAAGTTGGTTCCATGAGACGCTGAACAACGCGCTGTTTGACGAGGAGAATGAAATTGATGACGGATTAGGTCCTAAGTGGTTCTATGATGATGCACCTGTGAGGGTCATTGCAGAGGATGGCGATGTTCCCGGGATGTTGAAGCTGGCGAGTGTCGGTGAAGAGATGGACAAGTTTGTTGAAATGAAGGCACTGGAGAATTTGGACGGTGATGAGTCCTTTTACAGTTCGATGGTGCGTTACTTGAAAGAGAGAAAGCACTTGTTGAGTCATGAGCAGATTGAGAAGGCGTTGGAGTATTTGAGAAAGGTGGAGTTGTGGCATGGTATCGAGTCCAAGACACTCAGTGCAAAGTATGCTGCCATGGGTCACGAAGGGAGAGATGCGATGGCGTTGAACTATGACAGAATGTTGAAAAGACACACTGGTCAGCTGGACATGTCGTGTGTCAAGCTTTCAACCCCTGTGACATCTGTGGAGAAGACCAAAGATGGTGTCCGAGTTACTACTGATGCTGGAGATGTCCTTGAAGGAAAATACACTATCATTGCCGTTCCGCAGAGCATTTTACAGATTCCAGAAGGATCAGAAGGATACATCAAATTCACTCCGCCACTTCCTTCAAACATCACCGAAGCACTTTCCGGAGTCCACTTCGCAGCGCTTGGTAAGGTTATCTTCGAGTTTGACCAGGTTTTCTGGCCAACAGAGCATGAACGTATCCTTGCAATTGGAACAGCACCGGAAGGGTTCCTAGAAAGTATCCTGAATGATACTGAGGTGCCATCATATACCTCTTCATCACCACAGACATGGCAATATCCGGTGCTCATCCTCAACTTTGCAACCTCCTTCAAGAAACCGTCACTGGTTATTCTCACACAGGCGCCACTCACAGGCTACCTTGAAGCCAACCCAGACAGGGCATGGACCTATTTACAACCCATCATCACTAAGATGTGTGCGCCGGACACTCACATCCCGGAACCACGCAACACAATTGTCACTGATTGGACGCTGAACCCGTTCCAGCGCGGCAGTTATTCCGCGTGTTTCCCCGATGACGATCCTCTGACTGCCGTGGTTGCCCTTGAGAATGGCTTCGGTAGTATTAGGTTTGCAGGAGAACACACTATTCTAGAAGGAACCGGATGTGTTCATGGCGCATGGAATAGTGGGTTGCGTGAGGCCGAGTACATTATTAGTAGAGAGTGTTTATAAAATAATTGGTTTTTTATTCCCAAAGCATCTTCCATTTGACGTTCTTTCTCACTGCGTTGGAGAAGCCTTCGTGATACTTGACCCATGCTTTTGTATTGACTTTCTGCTTCTTGACTTCCCTCTCGTTGATCTTTTCGTACTGATCTTTCAATGCGTCAATGTTGTTGGATTGAATCTCATCATCCACCTGAACAAACGCACGTTTCTTCTTGTGTAGAACGTCGGTCTCTTTGAGGATCATGGGGAATACCTGTGCCTGCTTCATCTGTTGTTTCTTGATCAACACCGGGTCAAACTTCGTCACAGTAGAGAAGTCTGGATAAGTCACATATATCTCGTTATAACCTTCATCCTTGGCTCTGTTGAGGTATAGTCCAAATCCACGGATTACGTCAATTGCATTGTGAATCTTTGCCAATTCGTGATCTTTTAGTTGATAGGTCGATTTGCGTTCCGGTGTGATGATGGAATTGAGTAATGGAAGGACATCCGTTGGCATTTCCTTGATGGAGAGAAGTGTACGTAGTTGTGGTGGCAATCTTGAGAAGATTGTAGAAATGACGTTTTGGTTCATCTTACGCTTCTCAAACCACTCCCAGTCACTCTTGATCTTGATGTTGTTCCTGTTGCTCAGATCACTGAATTGGTTGAAGAACTGAAGTGCAACTTGGGCTTGGTAGTAACTAAGGTCTCCAATGTTTTCAAATTGGGTCTTGGACATGATATCAGCAAAGAATAACCAATCACTGATCATTGCCGGTTTGGACATTCGAGCGTCTTGGTAATGGACGTTTGTGTAAGCTTGGAAACAACCCTGGATGACTTTATCAAGCGAGGTGCTCACTTTGACAATATCTTCGAGTTCTTTGAACTGTTGTTGTCTCTGCTTTGAAGCCTTACGCTTGAAGATTTCATTGACTGTACCGTACCATGTCATTTGTGTATCTTTCTTTCTCGAATCATTGGAAGTATTGAGTCCACCACCGAATTGGAGCAAGTTGAGACAGCTTCGAATGTCAAAGTCGGTCAACATAATGACTTCTTTCAATTGAGCCGTAGAGAGTTTTAGATTTTCGGCTTGACAAACATATCTTAGTCGATCACACAATGCCTTTTCCGTTGCTTGTTGGAAAGTAATAATTTCCGCTTGACCTCTGAGTTTCTCCAATGCAGTAACATATGGATCGTTACAGATGCAAATGATTGGTCTTAGAAGGAACTTTGGTTTATTTTTGCCCTTTTGTGCAAAGAATTTGGAAGATTCAGAAGATTGGAATCTGCGAACGGTATTAGCATCATCTTTCAAAATATCCATCAATACTTTGATGAATCCAAACTCTGCACCACCATCAACTTCATCAGCGATCAAACATACTGGTTTCCCAGAGAATGTTTGGGATGTAAGAGAGTTTTTGACTTTATCACGAACTCTTTGTCCAGCACGTTCATCACTCGCGTTGATCTCCATCACTTCGTATCCTGCCTGTTTAGCAATGACATGGGAGACCGTAGTCTTACCCAGTCCCGGTGGGCCGTTTATGAGTAGAACTTTCCTTTCTGGTCTTCCAAATGGATCTGAGAACTTTGAAGAGGTTGATTCGTCTGTGGTTGTGATTGGTTTGAAATTTTTCTGGAAAACAACACGATCCCATTGTTTTATCCAACGAAGGATCTTTCTGTTTGTAGCCTCATTACCGACAAAGTCGAGGAAAGTCTTTGGTCTCCATTTTTCTGCCCAAAGTGTCGTACTGATATGTTTGGTATATGTCTCCTTTTTAGGATTTGTAGTGATGCGTTCTTTCTCTAGACGAGCCAAGAGTTCGTCTAAATCAAAGCCGTATGACTCTGGTAGAATGGATGTATCGACTTTTCGAGTGTTGTTCTTCTTCTTCTTGAGCTTTATTATTCTTCCACTCGAGAGATGAACTTGTTTCTCTTGTGTCTGTTCTTTGAGATCTGGGAGTGGTTCAACTGGATGTTTCTGTGGAGCCAGGAACTTGTTCTGGAAGTTGAGGGCCTGTAGACTGAAGTCCAACACGGGCTTACTCATCTTTTTTGCCTTCCTGTTCTAGTTGCTGTTGTATTAGTTCTTGTTCTAGTATAGAAGAAGGCGTATACACGCGCTCGTATACGCGTCAGTTTTTTTCGCGTCTCCTACACTCTACTCTCTACTCTATTCCTTAACTATAACTTTCCCCCAAAAAACAAAAAGCACACACACAAACAAAATCAAATTTCTAAAAATCAACTATCTAAAGGCTTGTGGAGCATGGACTCTCTGCCTGGGCCTGTACCGACCCACTCGACTGGAACACCGAGGGACTTCTCGATGAAAGCCAAGTACTTCTTAGCATTCTCTGGCAAGTCATCGTACTTTGTCACCTTTGTAATATCCGTGTTCCAGCCAGGAAGCGTTTCGTAAACCACCTCAACTTTGCCCAGATCAATCAAGTCTTCTGGGAAGGAAGCCAGCGTCTTGCCGTTGAGCTTGTAGGCGACACCGACCGGGATCTGCTCAAAAGTGTCGAGCACGTCCAACTTGGTGATGTTGAGAGAGGTGTACCCGTTGATCATCGTCGAGTACTTGAGCACGACGAGATCCAGCCAGCCACAGCGACGCTTGCGCCCGGTGGTGACACCGTACTCGGCGCCGATGGTCTGGAGCTTCTCACCTTGGTCGTTGAGCTGCTCGGTGGGGAAAGGACCCTCTCCAACACGTGTGGTGTAGGCCTTGACGACTCCGTACACGTTGCGGATGGCGCGTGGCGGGAGGCCGAGACCAGTGAGCACACCGCCGATACCGGTGCTCGAGGACGTCACATATGGGTAAGTACCGAAGTCAACGTCAAGCATCAGCGCATTGGCTCCTTCAACCAAAATCTTCTTCTTCTCTGCAATGGCACGGTGGATGAACTCGACAGAGTCCACCACAAACGGCCTCAGGGTCTCCCTGTACTGCTTGTAGCGGGCGAGCTCGGCCTCGGCGTCGTACTCGAACCCGCCGTAACGCTGTTGTCTGGTCGAGACAAGACGTCTGTACTTGGCCTCAAACTCTTCCCAGGCACCCTCGTTGTCGTTAACGAGGTGATGGACTCTCAGACCGGATCTCGATGCCTTTGTTGCGTACGTTGGGCCGATACCCTTGCCTGTCGTACCGATGGACTTGCCCGACAGTTCCGCCTCACGCAGCTTATCGGTTCTCTGATGGAAGTCAAAGACAAGGTGTGCTCTCGAAGATACAAACAGACGGTCTCTGCATTCCAATCCTTGCTGCTCCAGCTTCTCGAGCTCGTCGAAGAACGAGGGAACGTGGATCACAACTCCACTACCAACGAGGTTGAGACACGTTGGGTTCACAAGTCCGGATGGTAGCATGTGGAAGTCGTATTTGACACCATCAACCACAATCGTATGGCCGGCATTGTTACCTCCGGCGCAACGCGCACAAACGTCAATGTCGTCACAGAGCAAGTCAACGAGCTTTCCTTTACCTTCGTCTCCCCACTGGGTTCCAAGAACAACGTCAGCCATGGTCTTTTTTTTGGGGGGTGGTATTCAACGCCTTTAATCTCTTGAGTGAGCGGGGACGAAACGAAGAGAAAGCGGCCAGTTTTTCGAATGTACTCATATACGGTAGGGGCCACGCGCTATAATTTAGACAATGACTCGGCCAGAGTGGTTTCTCCTGGTTTTGTGGCTTTGAAAATGAAAAAAAGCGACAGGGTCTTTCTGTGTGTAAAATGTGTTTGTGTGTGATTTATCTTTATACAATAAGTCATTTGGTATTGGTGGATCTATAGAACCCTCAATCTTCAAACTAACAAAAATCATCCTTAACTTAAAACACAATTCCCCCCGAGTCAACATCCGCACGTACACCGCTAAAAGGCTGAGATCATACACGTTTGTAAAGATTATAGTGGTGATTCACCACTTTTGTCCCCGTGGCCCTGTGTAGCACCTCAGGGAGATACACTAGTCTCCCCAAGCCCTGACTTTTTTCGTTATCCGGGAACTCCCCTGAATAAACCAACTCCCACCCCTTTAATACTTCCCCTTGTTGCATAAACTGAACTTCTCCCATCTCCACATCCACTGGACTGTCGATATCAACAACATATTCACACTGACTCAACTCACCAACTTTTCCCGGATCGTACAAGTTGAAAGGATTCATTCCTTCAGGAGTTTTTTGTACTGCTTGGGTCCATGATACTCCTTCTGGGAAGTCTCCAGGTAATAGTCCACGGAATCCAGATTCAAGGAATTGTAAACGTGTTCCATGTGGAAGGAAGAAAGACGAAGGGAATCGATACCATTCCCTCCCGACACATACATTCCCCGATGCTGTAGGAGGGATATGCGAATACACTGTCGATGGAGTCGAATAATGTGTTAATGACACAGTGCGAAGTGTAGAAACTGTCAAAATCAACAGGCCAATAGTCCATGTCAACAGGTTGGAGACTATATGCGTTGCTCTGTTACTTCTCAAGATAAATCTTATTGTAGACTTGGCCAAAGACGTCAACAATGTCATGGTCATTGCACCAGATACCGAAATGAGGGTATAGATCGGATACAAGAATCTCTCTTCCTTATGAGGTTGAGAAAAGAACACACCGGACCATACAATAATAGGTGCAACAACACCAACACTTACACCCATCATCTTCTTGTCAACCTTCACCGCACTAACCATCGGAATGATCAACAACCCAAGGTATCCCAACACAGCAATCGCATTGAAATTCAACAATAGATTGTAGATGTAATATGACAAATCCTCCGTACCAAAGATATTTGGTCCAGACTCTTCAGATGCATTGATAACGTTGTACATCACAATGTTCACCGGTACAGCAACAGTTCTTCCATAGAACCAATAGTCAACTTCCATGATGAACACCATATAAAACGCCACAATCGCAACAGACCAATTCACGTACCGAGACAACAACACACCACGGGAATCCCATAGGATATACAAACAAGATGGAACTGCCAATGCAAGAGCAAAGGGCCATCCTAAGAGTCCTCCCAATGTAAACCACGACGTGACGAGAAGGGCATGTCTCGTTGAATGTGAAGTAGTGTATTGGATGAAATTGGCCGTGGCAAGAGTAGTACACGTCATTGCGAGTGATGAGGGAAGAAATGCAACAGAGGCATGTGACATTCCCGTGGCGCAGAGTGTGAATAACAGGAACCAATTTGCAAATGTTGATGAAACGTGTTTGATGGCATGGTACAACTTGTGCTCTGCATAGACATTCGACAACGCAATGAGCATTCTAACAAGATAGAACGTCACATATGGAGGGAAAGCAGTCACACAGTCACAAATCAGGGCGACGGGCCACACGACAAGAGCATAGGGCAACAAATAACACCAGGAGCGGATGGCATGTTCCGGGGCATATTCCCACGTCTGCTTCCCAAACCCACGCACGAGAAGATTGAGCGGCTCGTAGAAGTTGAACACCTCGTCACAGTCCGGGATCGGCGCTGTGAACACGTTCAGCGAGCGTACCGCCAACAGCAGTCGAAGCGCCATGTTAAATGTTTGTTGTTGATGATGTGTGTTGTGTGTGTTGATGTTTCTAAGAGTCGCGGGTCCAAAAGAAGAGTGTATGTATGTATGAATAAATAGGGTAAAAATAAATAATTGGGGGGAAGGGCAATAATAAATAGAGTGAAAGATCACTTGGTATCGGACCACGAGAAGTTTGGTGTTCTGAACTTGCCATCGTTGTAAACACTCTTGCCAGCTTCCCAGCCTTCAACGTTCTTCATCACCTCCTTCTCCCTCTCAATCTCCGCAAACGTTCTTCTCACGGCCATTCTGTCCTCCTCCGCGACAAGAAGCGGCATCAAATGGATTCTCGCCCAGTTCTTCTCTCTCAGCAATTCACGACGTTCACGGTTGCCCGCCATGGCACGATACCAGCCATATCCCATCAATCCGGCAAACAGCACAAAGTACGTCTTTGGAGAGAACCCACGCGACGGGATGTTGCGCTTCCACTGCACAGGCGCATATCCTTCCAGTGGAGGCATGTCCTGCGCCATTCTGACACTCGTTCCTTTCATCTTGTTCTGATTTGTGTTACTCCTTGAGCTCCGACGAATTAAAGTGGAGACGATTTTGTGTCGTTCAGAGGAGGGGGATTCGTGGTGTTCGGGTTTTTAGAGAGAGGTTTCGCGAACTTTCCTTTTGATGACGTAATCCACGCAAAGGTGCCATCCGATGGTTCTCTATAAGAGAGAACGATTTGCCCCATCTCTCTTTGTTTCTTGGCTTGAAAAAAAACTCTTTCTTGTATTTATATATATACACATATACACACACACACACAAAAGAAGCAATGACCGGCCCTACAAATGTCACCAGAAAGGAACAAGTCCAAGCTCTGTTGGATGCCCATGACACCTTCATCTTTGACTGTGACGGTGTGATTTGGCTTGGAGACCACGCTATTCCTGGTGCTGTTGATACGCTCAAGATGCTCAAATCCATGGGGAAACAAGTCATCTTTGTCACGAACAACTCCACAAAGTCGCGTGCAAGTTATACCTCCAAATTTGAGAAGTTTGGGTACAATGCAACCAAGGAGGAGATATTTGGTTCAGCATATGCTGCAGCCACCTATCTCCAAAACTTTACAAAACTACCAAAGGATAAGAAAGTCTGGGTTCTTGGTGAGTCTGGAATCTTGGAAGAGTTGAAGGAGTTGGGATATGAGGCACTTGGTGGTACTGATCCTCGTTTGAATGAGAAGTTTTCCGCTGCCACATCTCCATTCCTTCCTATTGACCCATCGGTTGGTGCTGTTATTGCTGGTCTTGACACGTGTGTGAACTACCACCGTCTTGCAGTCACACACCAGTATCTCCAGCAGGATCACATCGAATTCATTGCCACAAACATCGATTCTACATTCCCACAAAAGGGTCACATCTTGCCTGGTGCAGGCTCTGTTATTGAATCTGTCTCATACTCTTCTGGAAGAAAGCCAATCGCATGTGGTAAACCTTCTCAGAACATGCTTGATGCCATTGTGGAGGACAAGGGGCTCGTGAGGGAGAGATGTATCATGATTGGTGACAGACTCAACACAGATATGAAGTTTGGTAAGGACGGTGGACTCAGCACCCTCTTGGTGCTCACTGGTATCGAGACGGAGGAGAATGCCATTGCGTCGGGTGTTCCTGACTTCATTGCCGAGTCACTGGGTACTATCAGTGAGTTGTACAAGTAGAATTTATAATTATAGATCTAAGCATCATAGAGTAGGATCAACAATATCTCCAAAGTCTGGGCCTTCGTTGAGGAACTTTACGCCACGAAGCTGCTCTGGTAAGTATTCCTGGTTGACCTTGCCATCCTTAAAGTCAGGATTGTACTTGTACTCTTTCCCATAATCCAACTCTTTCATTAGTGCAGTTGGAGCGTTCCTCAAGTGTAATGGAATCGTACACTCCCCTGATTTCTCCTTCACAGTGGCCTTGACCCTTCCCCAAGCTTTATAAATCTGTACGCTCTTCTTTGCCCTTGCCAACTTCACGGCACAATGAACCAATGCCAAATCAGCTTCTGGCAATCCAACCTTCATCACAGCCTCGTAAGCAGCCACTGCAAACGGTAGACATGAATCGTCAGCAACACCAACGTCTTCCGAAGCGATCCTAATCATTCTTCGGGCGATATACAAGGGGTCTTCACCACCTTGGAGCATCAATCCCAAATACCACATCGCTGCATCCGGATCACCGCCACGCACAGACTTGTGGAAAGCAGAAATGGTATCGTAATGTGCCTCACCTAATCTGTCGTATAACGAATGTGTCTTTTGTAGGATCGGTTTTATCATATCAGCGGTGACTTGTTGTGGTGGGGACTGGAAGTGTGCATCCATCAGTTCCAGAATTGTGATTGCAATACGGGAATCCCCTTGGGCAAGTTGGGCACAATAGTCGATTCCATCTCTTGACAACACCAACAATGGCTTGTTCTGTACCAGTTTGCGCATCTTGTTGATGTGGAGGATTCCCTTGTGGAGAATCGTGTAGAGCTCCTTAGTGTCGAGCTGATTGAGTGTGAACACTTTGCACCGAGAGAGCAGTGCACTGTTGAGCTTGAAAGACGGGTTCTCCGTCGTGGCACCGATGAGGGTCACCTCACCCTTCTCGACAAACGGGAGGAAAAAATCCTGTTGCGCCTTGTTGTAGCGGTGGATCTCATCGCAAAAGACAATGGTTCGTCTCTTGGTAAGGAACTGCTCCTTAGTGGCGCTTTCAAACACTTTCCTCAGGTCTGCGACTCCGCTGTGGGCGGCGTTGAGCTCGATGAATCTGTGATGCGTTGTGGCCGAGATTATCCTAGCTATTGTTGTCTTCCCCACTCCTGGTGGTCCCCAGAGAATCATCGAGGGGATGTGATCACTCTCGATGAACCCTCTCAACATCCCACCGGGGCCCAACAGATGTTGTTGTCCAACATACTCTTCCAACGTCCTCGGCCTGAGTCTCTCGCTCAACGGCATGTGGATCTGTGTCCTCAGCAACTTCGACTCCTCGGCTTTGTCGGTCTTGACCTTCTTCACCACTTCCTCAACAACAGCCGTCTTCTCGCCCTCCGAGTCCAGATCAACCACAATGGGATCGCTCTTCCGCTTCTTCAACGCGCTCAAAACACTCGGCTGTTTGTTATTGTTGGAAACGTCCCGTCTTTCACACTCATCGAGATGGTCGTTGATCTGACTCAAGGACATTGTCCGACTGCAAATGGGACAGTTGACCATCGCTGCTGTGGCTGAGAGAAGCTCGTGTGTGTGTGTTATATGTGATGCTTGTCGCGCGCCTTTGAATAAAAGACGGGGTTGTCTACATGGGGTCAAAACGGCTGTACCCCCGATGATTACTAAGGGTGGGAGAGAGAGAGAGAGTAATAAGCTCTCAAGCCCACAAACACAAAGCATAATTTAGCCATTATATTAGAGAAGCAAAAGAAGTGGGAGGGGGAGGGGAGAGAAAAAAGATCACAGCGTCTGGTGGTAATATTCGCCCAGCACGTTTCTGGCCTCTTGAAAGGCATCACGGGCTTTCTCCAACGCCTCTTGAATGGCCACTTCCCACGGACGGGCCTGGACTCCCTGATCAAAGTCCTTCTTCAGGCCGTAGTTCTGGATACGCTCGCACTGTTCCTGGATCTTCACGAGCCCGAGCGAGGCAGCAGAACCCTTGAGGTAATGGCCATAGCCGGAAAGCTGTATGAGGTCAGGCTGCGGCTGGGCAAGGAGTCTGTCAATGTCGTTGAACGTCTGTGTCGCCTGCTCGATGAACGTCTGGATGAGCGAGAGGGAGAAGCCCGGCTCGTCCTCGTCCATCAGTACCAGCTCGTCAAAGATGGTCCAGTTGATGCTGTCGGACATGTCTTGTTCTTTTTGATGAGGTGGAAAAGCAAAAAAAGTGGAGGACGGGGGAGGGTGAACACAGATTTTATATAACGAATTTCTATGGTCTGGCAGTGCAAATAAAAGAGAGGCCTCTGTATGTCTTGTTTTTTTTGAAAAGGGTGGGTTATTCGTTTGAAAGGAGTCCAATTGAAGGTGAATTTTGGTGGTGGAGGAGGGGGAGGAAATATCCCCCCCGGAGGAAGTTCTGGGCCTTTTTTGCCCAAACGCGCGGTCCAGATTTAGTGCGGTACGCCCACGCCGATGTCGTTTCATCATCAACTTGTAGAAGCCATTGCGGATGTTCTCTTTGTGATAAAGCGGTGGTGTTTGAGAAATTGACTGGTTTAGTCTATGAAGAATCTGAGGGCTTTTACACTGAGTTTATAACTCCTTTTCATGGCGAGTTATTCAAAGGCGCCTCCTATTTTGTGTCATCTTTTATGGCGGGCGGGGGCGCACGCTGACGTTGTTTCCCTTATTAAATTATTATTATTTTTCTTTTTTCTCTTTTGGAATCTTTTTTGTGTTTGTTTTTGTTTTTGTTTTGTTGTTTCATTCATTAAACACATGTTTCAACGTTTGGTCTTCTTCTTGCCCAATTTTGGAGACTCGACGACACTCTTTGGAGAAAGTTCTCCAGCTGCACTTTTACGCCGTCTTTTTGTCAAAGTCGACTGTGAAAGATCCAAGTTGGAAAGTTTGTTCCCTCCTCTAATCTGTGGGGAATCATCTGTAGGCGAGCTCTTTTGAGACGTTGGTTCGGATTTCTTGTCCTTGGTCTTGCCCTTTTCATCATCCTCTTTGCCGTTGGGCTTCTTACCAGGCGTACCGTCCTGTTTGGGGTTTCTGGTTACAAACTCATCAAGAGCGTGTAATGGGCCCGTCGTTTGAGAAGACATTGAGAAACTCATCAATGATCGTAGATGCGCCATCACATCCGATACTTGCATTACTCTCATCACAGACTCTTGGAGCCCGAAGTTGGACATTGTATGGAACACCTGGAAATAAGATCTGAGTTTTTGTAACGTTTTAACTCTTTTGGCCTCACCTTTATCCTCCGATTTGGTACCAGAGTTGTCATTCTCCATATGCACACTCAACACTTCTTTCATCTTTGTTTCATCCGACAAGAGTTTCTCCAATGAAGGCCATTCAACTCCAGGGATGAATGCTTGTGTTTGGAAATCCAACCAATCAATCCGTAAAGCCTGATTAAGAATTCCCTTCATATTTCCATGAATATTCACATAAGAACCATCCGCATAGTGATGTATCAAACAACATCTCGGTGCTTCCAAATATGTCGTTCCGTTCGGTAAGACCTGAGTTCTCAACATTCCAGGTTGGATCTCAATCCTTGTAACTCCACTCTGAATAATAGAAAAGAAGAATCGAGGAATGATAGGTACACTAAATTCAAACTGTCTCGAATCCGCACCAGCCTTGACAGCATATCTCAAAACACCCGTTTCGGAGAAGTATTCGGTAATGATCTTCTTCCAATATAAAATGTTTTTTGTACTATCGGACCGTACTCCAACCAATTCACAAAAGTCTAAAAACTTTAGAGTCTCCGTGTTTGTAACTTGACGTCGATAGTTCAACACTGCTGCTGCATTGGCACTAGCGTTCATCACCATCGGAAGACCATTGGGAGTGGCTTGGGCACCACCAGTTAGAGCAGTAGGACGACCAGCAACCATCGGCATACGTTGTTGTGATGGTTGTGCTGATGTTGGTGTTGGATGACCTGTAGGTGTGACACTTGTTGGAGCTGCTTTGGTCATCATAGCAACGGCCTGGGCATTCTGATATGGCATCTCCTGGTAAGGTTGTGCTTGTGGTTGAGGAGGTTGAGGTTGCGGGTGCTGCATGTGTACTCTCTTTGAAGCAAACTGTGGTGGCATGCCTTGCATCATAAACTGTTGCTGTTGTTGTTGAAGCTGCTGCTGTTGCTGTTGTTGTTGTTGTTGTTGTTGCTGTTGTTGCTGTTGTTGAGGTTGCTGAGGCTGTTGTTGTTGCTGAGGCTGTTGAGGCTGTTGAGGGGGCTGGCCTTGTGGTTGTCCCTGTTGCATCTGTCCTGCTTGTGCCGGCATCCCATTGAAATGCTGTTGTGGTTGTACACCATACCCTTGGTTCATCTTCATTGCGGTCATGTTGTTCATTCCGTTCATCGTCTGCATCCCCATGTTCATGTTGCCGTTCATGTTCATATTCATGTTCATGTTGTTCATGTTGTTCATGCCGTTCATCTTTCACCAGAACAAGGCCTATATAAAACACACCGAAAACTGCCCCCCGGGGGAAATTAAAAAGAAAAAAAAATGAGAGAATAGGGTAGTCTATACGCTTTAGAGAGACTGGGAAGTATGAATGACGGTCGTTTTCCAGTTGATTGGAAGGCGTCCGGGTGGTGGGGTTTTTTTTTTGTCTTTTTTGCTTATGGAGAGAGGGAAAAGGAGCTATCTCTTCTTTTTGACGGGGGGCTTTCGGCCATTTTCCGTTGCCCCTGTGTCAAACCGGCACCTCCTATATCGGGATTCCGGTTAGCGAAACACACATCGATACCTCTTATATCGGGATTGTTGTTTGTACATGACGGGGGTTACAATATCGTTATTTTATTTCACAAATTTGCTAATCAAGGGCTCTGGTACTCTTAATTGCAATGTATCACCCTTGGATCTCCATGTGAAGAGCGCAGGGTGTGACATTTGTGGTCTGCGTGGCTTGTCTCTCGTCGAGTCTTCGTCCTCTTCATCCTCTTTCAACTGAGCAGCAGATGCCTTACCAGCACGTCTCTTGAGCAGCTTGTTGATTGTGTCCTGCTTCTCTTCTTCGAGCTTCTTCTCTGACAAGTTCTTTCTCTTTCTTGCAATTTCGGCACGACGCAATGCATTCTCTTCTTCGGTCAGCACTCTACGCTTCTGGATGTCATTACTCAGGGCAATGAGCTGACTGTTTGGAGTCTCTGACCCCGTGTCGAAGAGTTTGGCTCTTTGACGCTCTGTCATCTTCGTGACATCCGGTGTCTCGTCGCCAAACTCGTCATCATCGTCACTGAGACCCTCGGCATCAAGAGATGGCGTTATAATCACGTCACCTTCATCATCATCAAACATTTCCTCGTCATCATATTGAGACTGAACGGGTGCCGGTGTTGTGTCGTCCTCTTCCTCCTCTTCCAACAAGTCATTCTCGTCAAATGAATCCGTATAGCTCACCTTCTGTGCAGCCCTACGAGTTGAACCAACTCTTGTTGGAGCAGCAGACTCCTTGGCTCTTTTCTTCTGTTCTGTTTTCACCACTGCAGCTCTCTTTGATCTTTTGTTAGGTTTGGGAGACATTTCATAATCATCCTCATCGTCATGAATCACCGCGGATGTTCTCTTTGTTTTGGAATTTGATGCTTGTTTCGGCATTTTCAACTTGAGTTTGAGACTTGGTGGCTTTTGTTTCGGATTTTCTTCAAATTCTTCATCATCTTCATTCTTTTCCATGTTAAAATCCTCATTGTCCGAGAAGTCTGACTGGAAGTCTTGATCATATTCCTCCTCTTCCTCCTCTTCTTCTTCTTCTTCATCCTCCTCTTCGTCGTCAAACTCGTCCTCGTCTTCGTAGTCTTCCTTCATCACGCGTTTCTTCTTGCCAGCACGTTCCTCGTAACGCATTCTGTGCTCTATATTGATGTTTTGAGGGTAAATAGAGATTGGGAGGGCAACTCTTGTTGTTGTCGAGTGGTGTCCGGGTGAAGGTGGCATTTTCTGGGAAGTGACCATGAAAAAATGGCAGACCTGGCCCCAAACACATACACACTGAACCCCTCAAAAAAAAACCAGATCAACAATGACAGACAAGATAGAGACGGTATTGGAACTGGGCGAAACCCCGGAGCCACTCAAGAAGTGTTCACGTTGCCGCGTCAAGCGAACGGGGGAGTCCCCCGAGATGATTGTCAAGTACTCGACGTGTACAAACTGTCGACTCAAGAGAAAAGTGGTGAAGCCTGCAGATGAGCTGGCACCGGGACGTTACTTTGATTTCCATCTCTTTCTCGAGAGACTCAAGCTCAACACCACGGAAGATGTCAGGGATGTGAAGTTCAAAGGGACGACGTCACAATTGGACTTCCCACGTCCTGCGCCGGATGAAGACGTTGTGTCAGAGGTGTACCAACACTTTGCCAGACGTCTGAGTGAGATCTACATCTCTGCCATCATGGAGGTCACAGGCTACAAGTTCGCCGTGAGGGACTACCACAAGGGCGGGCGCAAGACCAAGAAGATCACCTTCACCTTCGTGTGCTCGCAGGACAAGGGGAGACAGCGAAGATCACGTTCAACGCACACCCGTAGCGTCCACAACAAGCTCAAGACGGAGATGTGCGAGTCGCGCCTCTCGCTGAACTACACGCTCAACGACGGCACGCTCGTCATCAGCTACACGCACAAGTGTCACCTTCCGTACGGGGAGCTGAAACTGGTGCGCCCGTCGGGAACGAGAGCTGGCACAGCTCTTCCAGGGGACGCCGCACCAGCAGGCCTGGGCCAGGGTCAACACCCAATGGGCGGTCCATTGGACTACAACCTGGCCACTGTCGCGCATTACAACCAGATCCAACACATGCCCGAGCCTTATGCTGAGAAGGCGGCCCAGGCGTTGGCTGCCGTTGCCGCTGCGCAACAAACGGAAGACAAAATAAGCGTGGAGAACATCGATAAACAGTTGATTGGCTTGAACGAATGAATGGTTTGTGTGTGTGTGTGTGTTTTTTGCTATTATTATTTTTGTAGATCTTGTTCTGTAGGGGGGAAGAGTGATGTGATAATAATATTTAAGGGGGGCGATGGCTGCGTGTGTGTGAAAACCAGAATCAAGCAATCCAACTCTTCTTTACAACAAGCGCTTTAACAAAGCAAAACAGCGGGCGGTTAACACGCAGACACGGACCAATGGGCTTCTCAGCGGGCAAAGTGCGTCTCCTATACGCCAAATCGAAGGTGTACGTCCACCCGACACGAAGCGCCCAAGACAACGTCGCAGGGTGGCTCTTCATGTTCACCGAGCAGGGCCACACCACCAACAAGGAGATCGTCGTTGGGTGGATCCCGGAGGCGCTTGTGGAGCAGGAGGACGTCTCCGTGTACGAGAAAGTGGACCTGGACGGCCCGGACAGCGGCAACAACTCTGTCAGGAAGCCGCAGATGACCGGTACGTTCAGCTTCCAGGTGACGATTGAACAGTTGTTCAGCATCCAGCGCAGACCTCCATCGCTTGGCTGGTGGTTCGGCTCGTTGATCTTCAACACACGCATCGAGGGCGACAAGTTGCCCGTGTTGTTCTTCCACGATGACGAGTCGGCTTCTACGCTGAAGATGGAGGCCGAGCGCAGTAAGGATTTTGACCCCTTTGGTGAAGGAAACGAACTCTTTTGGGGTGGAATCCAGTTTCTCGATACACTCAAAGAATATTGTGATCTGCAAAAGTCTACTCTGGAGCCAAGTATCTTGCTTGTGAACCCTACCCTCGAGGACTTGAACAACTTCTCTCCTACAAACCTTGAAGGTCAAAGAGCTGGAGGGAAACAGTCATTCAATTTGAACAAGTTCTTGACTACTGCTCGTTGGAACATGCTGGAGGCATTGGCCAAAGTTACCAAGTTCTCAAGAGACCATCTGAACACTGTCATTGACGATTCTCCAGAACCTATCAAGATATTCCTCAAAAACCCAGAGGTTCAGAGAGTTAACGAGGAGTTTGATACAGCAAGAGTCTACTTGGCCAAATGGGCAATGGGTGTCCAGGAGGAAGCAGAGAGAAACAGAAAGAAGATCATGTTGGATACTTCTGCTCGTGAAAAGCTTGCTTCAGAACTTGGCCTAAACTTTGATAAGTTGCTTCCAGAGGAGATTCTCAATGCCCATGAACGCAGCAGAGAGGTTACACAAGCTGTTTGGGATTCATTCTTCGATCATACAGGAAACTTGTGCATTACATCTCATGAAGTTAAAGACAGAATCTTCCACGGTGGTCTGAGTGAAGTTGTAAGAAGTGAAGCATGGTTGTTCCTCTTGGGTGTGTATCCTTGGGATTCATCTTATTCTGAGCGAAAAGACATCAGAATGGTGCTCAAAAAGCAGTATCAGGAGATGAAGCAACTATGGCTACCCAACTTGGATAATCACGCTGACGAATACTTCTTTGACCAGAAATTCCGCATCGAAAAAGACATTCAGAGAACTGACCGTACGATGGAAATCTATAAGAACGAGGATGATGGTATCACTGGCGTGGATGTACGCATGATTGGTCGTGCTTCTGATGATGGAGAAGACGTTTCAGTGATCAAGAATCCACACCTGCGTACACTCAGAGAAATCTTGTTGACCTTCAATATTTATAATGACAAGTTGGGTTACGTCCAAGGAATGACAGATTTGTTGTCACCTCTATATGTGACACTACAAGATGAGTCTTTGACGTTCTGGGCATTTGTGAAATTCATGGATCGTATGGAGAGAAACTTCCTTCATAGTCAACAAGGGATGAGAGACCAAATGACGACGCTGAATGAGCTTGTTCAATTCATGCTTCCAGACTTGTACGTACATTTGGAAAAGTGTGATTCGAGTAACTTGTTCTTCCTTTTCAGAATGTTGCTTGTGTGGTACAAACGGGAGTTCCCCTGGGCTGAAGTTTTGAGACTTTGGGAAATCTTATGGACGGACTACTACTCTTCTCAGTTCCACTTGTTTGTGACGTTGGCCATCTTACAGAAGAATGAAAAGATTGTCATTGGACATTTGAAACAGTTTGATGAAGTTCTCAAGTACTTTAACGACATGAGTATGACTTATAACTTGAACGATTTGCTCACGAGAGCAGAGTTGTTGTTCCTCAAATACCACAAGATGGTGGAAATTATGGATAAGGATGATGCCAAGTCTCCCATTAGTGAGAACTTGAGGTTGTTGTTGAGCAAGGATTTGGTTATTCAAAGGGAGACAGAGCGTCACCAGGGATGATTTTTTTTATATATATTTCATGAATGGAACGGGGTATCTATGTACGGATCTTTATAGAATATTCCGGACATTCCACTTGGAACAACTCTTCGTTCGTTCTTCCATCAGATAAAACAAGAGCACTCAACTGACCTCCTCTTACGCAACTCGAATCCAATCCCTTTGTGTACTTTCTCAGATTCAATCCAGTCTTTGCGTTATGGCCATAAAACACCACCATTCTCTCGTTCTTGGATCTATCCTTCATCTCCTTGTTGAACCCTTTATACCATGTTCTGTCCATATCTAGCTGTTTGTTGACACTCTGTTCTTCCACATTCGCCTCTAAATCTATCGCAACATGTACTGCGACACCACGATATCCATTCTTCCCCACATTTCCCAAATCAAGCACAAGCGGCAAGGACGATAAGTAGTTGACATGCTCTGGATGTAACCATCTTGCTATGCGCATCTCCGCATCATAACGTGTCTCATCTCCATCCAACGAATATTCCTCTTCATCTTCAAACACAACAGGCCGTGAGGAATACTTCGCCAACACACTCAACTCATGATTCCCCAACACTGCAGAGAAGTTGTTCTCAATGGCATAGTCCAACACTTGGAATGGCTTTGGACCTTTGGATATCAAGTCACCAAGCAGCACAACGTGGTCTGTAGTTGAGTCGTACTTTGTCTGGTTCAACAACGATACAAGTTCGTCATAACAACCATGAACATCACCAATGAGTATGAGTCTCTCCTTTGCCGGGGGCAAGACGGTGAATTTGGTCAGTGGATCAAATTTGACATATTCAGGGAGTGCTCGTGCGGGTAGATACAGCACAATGAACACAAACACAAATAGAAGTGGAGCACCCCAACGCCATTTACTCTTACGAGGTTCGAATTCCTCGTAGTTTCCATACTCATACGTCACGGTGGGCATCTTTGTGAAGTCAAAAGAGAAGAAGAAACTGACTTGAGACACCCGAAAAACAGTTATAACAGGGATGTGCCAATGAGGCTTGTTTTGCAGGGAATGTCACACCCGGACACCTCGTATATCTCCGATTATTCGGCTTTAACAGCTACACGTGAATATATTAAGAGATGCCAAACCAGTGGCTCGTCGTTTATAGTGCCAACAAAAATTTCTATAGAGGTGATTAATAAGTGTGGCTAGCGTGGGGATGTGTAGTGGGTCTCGTAGATGGGGGGAGGCGTAGCATAGCCATATGAAGCAGATGAATTAAAGAGAGGGGGAGAGGAGGGGTGAATAAGCTCACATGATCACACAATCCTTATCTTCACCAGCCCTGACACCTTTGCTTGCTCTTGATGAAATTCTTCTTCCCATCTTGATCTCTCTTGGGTCCGCCTTCTTCTGCGAAAGCGTGCTCTGGACAGCTGTCAATGGTCTTGTGTGAGGCTTCATTTCATATGTAGTAGGCACCGTACTTGTCACCAAAGTATGTGTAGAAGCATTGGTTGAGACCGAGTGTTGATCGAATAGGGAGTTCTGTGTCTGATGGGAGCTCGATCTCTCCAGAGAGTGGATATCGTTGTTTGTCTTGTCGATCTTGAGCACGGGGTCAATGCCAAACTGTAGGATGCAATTTGCGAGGTATGTGTAGAGTCTTGCCCAACAGCGTTCGAGTTCCAGTGTAAAGTTGTGGCCGAATCTGTCTTGGAAGGTCTTGAGGAGGGCGACTCCCATGAGCTCAAAGTGTGGTGGGTCGATGCCGAGGATGCGGGCATGGCGCTTTCCAAGGTTACTGAGGTAGTCGTCCAAGACACTGAGCGACTCGAGGTTGATGATGGCTGTGGCCAAAACACCGGCGAAGGACACGGCCTGATGCTTGATCGAAGGGAACATCTTCTCGAGCTCGGGCTGCATGGCAAGGAGGTTTGAGTAGAACTGGATGCAGAAGAGTGAGGAAGCGATGGAGGCGTGGTTTGTGTTGATGGCAACGTCTTTGGAAAGGTCGTCGGAGATCATCTCCTTCCATGTCTTGCGGACGATCTGGACCTCCTTGGGCGTGAAGTTGAGCACGAGCTTGACGTCCATGGCGTCCGTGTACTGGACGTCTGAGCTCAGCGAGTGCTCCGTGGTGTGTGTCGTCTGTGTTGACATTCTGTTGAGCGCAGAAGAGGCAAACGCCTGTGGTTGGTAGAGTGTGGTGGCCATACTAGTGTGTTTGTGAATAGTAGGTGAAGTTAGGGGACAAAAAAAAGGGCTGAGGTGGACGGGACGGGAGATATATAAGGAGATCAGCTCAGATTCAGGGATGCAGACTGGAGGAGGAGGGGGGGCGAAAGAATGCATGTGCCGATCCCAGCATTTGGCAGTTTTTTCCCTACTGTTGGGCCTATGGGCTTTGTCTAAGCCGAAAGCCAATTAAGGACTGTCCATAGGAGGGGATAACGTCTAATTGCGTAATAAACATTAACCAAAACAACTATTTACATACAACCCTCCTCTCTCTCCCTCTCTACGCCTCTCTTTCCCTCTCTACGCCTTCTGCCTCAAATGGCCATCAACTGCAAACAGCTGCCCTCAAGGCACATTTTGGCAGAAGCGCCAAAACGCGAAAAAAAGCAGGATTTCCTGATCTGGAAGAAATGAGACGCGTCGCACGCCAGGGGTTGTTAAAATGTAGGTTGTTCCCGGGTTTTTGCTTCAAAGTTTGTATGATCCCCTTGAAGTCGAACATATATCAATTGGCAATGGAGTACAAGCAACTTCTCTTGATAGACCTTTTAGCCTCGACACATACACACACACACACACACACCCGAAAAAGGGAAAGTGGTGCGACGCGTAACTTCTCGGCGTTGCCGTCCCAACAACCTGCCCACCTCTGAAGAGGTCCCTGTTTTTTTTTCCCACTCCCGTTTTGAGGTCTGGCCCCGAATGTGTTACCACGCCAACCATCCCGATTGCTGGCTGTCTGAAGCCCGCGTCATCACAGTGAGGAGATGATTAGAAGATTGTGCGACGAAGCTTGGTGGGGGAGAGGTGTCGATCTTTCAACAATAGGAGTTGTGGCGATCCCGCCCCCCTGTCATCAGCTCCAGTAATCTCAATTGAACGCAAAAATTGAGTCCAGTCAAGTTCTCTCTAAATTAGTCAATAAAGTTTGTCGTACGATACCCATACAAGGGTTTTTTTTATTTCCTATGCTTTTTTTTCCATGCTGTCTGAGTCTGTAGCCGGGACAATCTGTGAATATACGAAGCTGGGGCGTTTATTTCCAACTCAACATTCCTGATCTCTTTGATCTTTCAACTTATTTCTATGGGGGGAATCAGAGCCCTAATCATCTTTCGCTCGTACTGTCCCACACACCAACGTCTGGGTCGCATACATTCCGATCTGAGTCTTTGCTTTGCTGATCCTTTTTTACAAAGGGGTGGTGGTCCCTCTTTGTTCCAAGATGAAATGGTAGATCAAAGCCTCCTTTCGCTATGAGGGGGGATCATATATATGTGCATAATAATGCTCTTTCCATGATGTGATTTAAGTTACTTGTGATATCAAAAGTTCTTCTATAAAAAAACTGAAACCTACCAACATTCCCTTTAGAACGTAGAACGGGGGGTGTCTTCTGCCAATATGGTGTGATCTTCGCCCCAAGCGAGAGCGGCACAGTGTCATATACGACGCCTTGTAGTCTCACAAAAGCGTCAAACACACACTCACTCTACCGTTAAAAACAAAAATCAAAGACATTTTCGGCTATTCTTCTAACCGTATGCCGTTCTCTTCTAAAGGAGAAAAGAAAGCGGCTTTCAAAGGCTTTTTTGGGGAATATTCTTCAAACTCGCTTAACTCATCTCTCCATCGTAATACTCCGACAAAAACAAAAAATGATTGAGCTAAAGCAGTTACGGCAATCCACCATCAATTCTCCGATGGATGCTCCTTTCTACGCCTCTCTCTATACTTACATTTACTCTCTTCCTACTTATACTTGTCTCTCAAATTTGAAAGACGGGCACGACTCGTCTCCTCCCCTAATGTAGTCAGTCCTAGCTACAAGTGACTCGTCATTTCTTGTGGTACAAACATGAAATCAGTAAACTTCACCAACGCCAACAAAATCTACACCATGAATACCTCTCTCCCAATACTTCCACGACACTATGTCGCCTCATCTCCTATCATTGTTGACTCTCCCACTGGTTACCGCCCGTCTGTTCTCTCCTCCTACCGCCAAGTCTGAGGACTACTCCATCAATGACATCCTCTCTCGGTATCGCAACTTCTCGTCTTCTAGAGAACTCAGCTTCCCGGGAATAGATACACTGGACACAGCATGTGCACGTACTGCCCTCTCACCAATCCTCAGCATCTGTCTCAAGACCTCCATCAATGATATCGATCCAGCGTTAAGGGCTTCAACGGCCGCTAAACTCGCCTTGTGTGAACTTGAGATTGCACAGGTGGATGCCCCTGAGGAGTGCAAAGAAGGATACTTCACCGGTGTGGACTACACATTGTGTATTCGTGCATTGGAGACCAGAGCACAGTGGTGGACTAGTTATAGTGGGTATTTCCAACACTTGGGGGAGCTGTGTATGGTGGAACAGTTGCCCTATGAGAAGGAGGGGATACTGAATATGTTCTGTGGTGTCACTGAGCATTACGAAAGGGTGTTCTCTGTTCTCTCGGAGTATGTGGAGATGAGTGAGAAGTTCAAAGAAGAATCGAAGGAGTCTTTCAATGTGATGAAGGATGTGTTGAATGGTATGAGACGGAGTGGTGAAGAACACAGGGATAAGTTGGATGTCATCTGGGAATACGTTTCAAAGCAGATGGTAAAGCTATCAGAACGAAGTATGGAGATGAGTCTCTCTGTGCAGAGGCAAGGTGAGATGATGAGTGAGAATATCCTTGCCTTCTTCAATGAGATGGGAGGTGAGTTCAGTGATGAGTTGGAGACATTGAAGATCAAGTTCATAGAGGACATCACTATGAGGAATGATCTAATGATGCATTCGATGGATCATACGAGAATGAACTTACTAGCCCTTCAGTCCCTTTCAATAGAGACTCACAACCTCACAAGTCAAATCAACAATGATCTCAGATCTTCGACAAAAGCCGCACAAAATCTCAACTACTCTCTCTCGGATATGGACCAGACAGTGGATACACTCACTGGTGAGATCAAAAGTGCTACAGAGTTGATGGAATCCATTACTGGTGTTTTGGAAGATAACGTACTGGTGAGAGCGATGGTTTTCATCTCAAGAGACTTTGGATGGAAAGTCGAAACTATTTTGGTTACAGGAACGTTCATTCTCATAAGTTTTGTTGTGTGTTTGCTTCTAAGTTGGAGAATCAACGTATTCAAGTACGTTGGTATCTTTGTTGTTGCGTTGTTGTTGGGGAGCTTCCTTGGTACCGTTTTCTTGCTTGTGGGAAGGGCAGTCAACAAAGAGGTTGAACGACAGCTTCAAGCAATGATGATCAATGAGACTACAGCAAGCTAAAGAAATCAATACGGTCGTCAGTTTATTTTTTTTATGTGTAACTTCTAGATTTTTTTTTTCATTTAGAAGACATCACCGTGGTCGAACATGGCGTCGGCAACCTTAACGAAACCGGCCAAGTTGGCACCCATGACAAGGGATGGCAAAGCCTCCTTGTTGGACTCCTTGGAGTAGTCGGTAGCGTA
This sequence comes from Petasospora hungchunana, assembly GCA_030563225.1. Classification (NCBI taxonomy): domain Eukaryota; kingdom Fungi; phylum Ascomycota; class Saccharomycetes; order Phaffomycetales; family Wickerhamomycetaceae; genus Petasospora; species Petasospora hungchunana. Next base: position 366,652 of record JAKUBL010000006.1, on the reverse strand, counting down.
CTTGATGGACTGGTTGAACAAGACGATCATTCTCTTGTGCAACTCCTCGTCAACCTGCTCGGAGGACCACTGCATTCTCTGGGAGTTCTGGGCCATCTCAAGAGCAGAGACCAAGACACCACCAGCGTTCGAAGCCTTACCTGGACCGTACCAGACGGCTGGAGCCGAGGCGGAAGCGGTGGTAACACGCTCACCCTCAAAGACGTCAATGGCGTCCTGGGTGGAACCCATGTTGGAACCCTCAGCAACGTACTTACAGCCAGCAGCAACAAGGGCCTTAGCCTCGTCACCGGAAACCTCGTTCTGGGTGGCACATGGAAGGGCAACGTCAACCTGACCGACAATGGTCCATGGTCTAGCACCGTCAACGTACTTGACAGCCTTCTCGGAGAAGGAGGAAGCCTCTCCAATGATCTCGGAGAGAGACTTGAACTTGAGCTTGGCAGCCTGGATGTCGTAAACCTGCTCCTTGGTGATACCAGACTCGGAGACAATGGCACCCTTGGAGTCAGAGAGGGAAACAACGGTACCGCCGAGCTCGATAACCTTGAGGGCGGCGTACTGGGCAACGTTACCGGAACCGGAGATGGCAACTCTCTTACCGGAGAAGTCCTCCTTGTTCTGGGTGGCGTACTTGATCATCTGCTCAGTGTAGTAGACAAGACCGTAACCAGTGGCCTCTGGTCTGATCAAAGAACCACCCCAGGTCAAACCCTTACCGGTGAGAACACCCTCCCAGGAGTTTCTGATGGCCTTGTAAGCACCGAAGAGGTAACCAATCTCACGACCACCAACGTTGATGTCACCAGCTGGGACATCGGTGTCCTGACCAATGTGTCTGGAGAGCTCTCTCATGAAGGCAACACAGAACTTTCTGATCTCGTTGTTGGATCTGCCCTTAGGGTTGAAGTCGGAACCACCCTTACCACCACCGATGGAGAGACCGGTGAGGGCGTTCTTGAAGATCTGCTCGAAACCCAAGAACTTGAGGATGGAGAGGTTGACGGTTGGGTGGAAACGGAGACCACCCTTGTATGGGCCGAGGGCAGAGTTGAACTGGACTCTGTAACCTCTGTTGACCTCAAGCTCACCCTTGTCGTTCTCCCAGACAACTCTGAACTGGATGATTCTCTCTGGGATCTGAATCACTGGGAGAACCTTCTCGTACTTTGGCTCCTTCTCGAAGAGGGAGGAGGCCTTCAAGGTGGAGTAGACCTCGTTCAAGGCCTGTTCGAATTCTGGCTCGGATGGCTGGACCATTGTTGTAATAGTTTTGTGGGTGGAGAAAAGAGGTGTATCTAGATCTACTCAGAGCTGGAAAGACAACCACTTTTTATACCGATGGATTCTGCCACACCGGTCTTACACCCCCTCCGCCTCTGATTGGCTGAAGATTAGCGGATTGACAAAAGCAACGCGTTACGCCGGTGTGCGCTTACCGCTTTTCAGCCAGGCGCCCTCGGAAAGCGCTCGAAGCGGCGGAAAAGCCTGGGGTTTTTTTTTTAGTGGGTGGTTGGTATGTTTCCAGTAGTGGCAACATGTAGTTTGGTTGTAACGTGTAGTCAATTGTCTAGTTTTTGAGGGCGATTCGTTGACGTGAACAAAAAGGGATGCAAAACTGGGAGTCCCCTTCTTGAACTGTTAAGTCTTAGCTCCGAGACCGGCAAAAGGAAAAAAAAATTTGTGTCAACCTTCGAACAACGCCGACACGTTTATTCCTTTTTTGGGCCTCGCCGGTAGCTTAAATTCAATCCAATTGCACTTAAACTCTCTTTGTCCAATTCTATACACACCAACTTTACGTAAAATTATCCTTTGTTTCGTTTCTTTTAGCTCCCCAAGACTCGTCTATAATTTTTTTTTTCTATCGATCCTTGGTCGGCGTCTCCCCTGTCGGCGTTCACCACGAATGACTTCCTGACTCCACCATCCGGTGGACACCCACGCATTTTGGCGCACCCCGTTCCGAATGACCTGATTGGGGGCGTTATCTTCCTTTCAAGCCAAAAAAGAAAGTCACGCCTTCCGATACATATGGCGAGCAAAATGGAGAAGTCACTTTTTTGTTCCCCCTGGCAGAGATCACACAAAAACGGGTGTCATCCTGCCCATGGCTGCTGCACACGCACCCACCATTATCAGACTCAACAAGCTGTGATTAGAGCTAGACACACTCTCCTATCTAAATGTATGATCTTCGGTTCTTGTACGTTTTCAATCAAGCACAAATCTGGGGCACTTGTTGTGTTTCTCATTCTCTCTTTCTCTCTCTCTCTCTCTCGCCCGCTTCCCTCATCGCTATATCCTCAACCCCGGCTTTTCGGGAATAACCATTTTTGGTTATCTATAGGGTTCTCCGTTCTCGTTGGCTACTTATCCCGGTGTGCACTTACCAGTCCCCTCTTCTGTGGTACAAAGGGCACAAAGAAGCCGTAAACTTGTGGGGACGTTCTGGTAGTGACCTAAACATGTGCCCCACTAATATTCCTGTAGAGAATTACATCAGATACATCACTAGTTTATTAAAAAAACTAAGCTGATGGATGCGGCATAAGCGCTCCGAACGGCCCTTCCCAATGCGGTTATCACCGAAGTGTCTCTACCGAATCCGCTGAAAGCCGCAAGATCAGAAATTTCGTCACCCTCGGATATCACGTGACTATCAATCGAGTCGTACTTCCCAAAACGGAACGTTCACGAGTGCAACGCGAGCGCTCCACAGAGTACGGAACAACTAAAACCAAAAACAAAGGCTTTAGCCAAATACTCAGATATCCCCCCATCAAAATGAAGTTACGGCAGAAAGACCGTAACACACATCGCATATCTTGGTCCCGGAATGGATTCATTGCATATTCGGACCTGACAGAGTCAACCAACCTCAGCATCACAAAACTGGAAGCCATCCGTGGTTCGACATGGCGCTTGGCCCCAAAGAGAACATATACTGTCAAACCGCCTTCACAGACTACACTCCATAACATCCAGAGCATCCACTGGTCCCCCATCGGTAGTGATCTTGCGGTGATTGACGAAGTAGGGTGCCTGACTGTTATTGGAACGGGATTGACACGAGTGGGTGGACAGCACCAAATGTCATGTTATGAAGATGTGGAAGTGCTCTATCAGGATGATGTGGGTAAGTTTGAAGGAGAAACATCTGCGAAGAGTGTGGCGTTCAAGTGGTTGAATGCAGACAAACCAATCATTGCCACTGCTCCAACAACAATGAATGGTGACAAGTTCTCTTACTCGGTTCATCAGTACAAGAGCTATGGATGTCTGCACCCAGTTCAAGGAAAATCGGGATGTATCGTGGTAAGGCGCAATGGTATGTTGAATTTGTATTACCAGAATGCTGGTTCCCAATTGGATTTCAACAAGACAAGTGTGTTGTTGGAAGAGAAGACATGGTTCGACCAAGCAAGTATCGGATACTTGAGAGATGGAAGCATCATTGTGGCTACACATAGTGTCTTTGACCAGGGACTCAGGGTGTACAAGCTTACGATCGATTGGGGCGCCAATCTTCAGACCAAGTTGCAGCCGGGTATCAAAGTGGAGAGAGTGGTGTGTGAAAAGCTCAACAAGGTTGGGAAGAATGGGCTGATGTTGGAGCTGGACAGATTGGAGATCATTTCACCGAACTTCTCCCTTGATACGGAGCTAGATATCTTGTTGAGCTTTACTGGAGCCGGTGTTGATGGGAAAACCTTGTTGCAGAAGTATCAGATATCAGCAGAGTTCAAGAATCTGAGATTCAAAACCGACATGGGTTCTGTGGAAGGATATCCAAGTCTTGTGCTTTTGGGTGAAGACACTATGAATGATGAGATCCTGGACATCTCATTTAAGAACTTTGACTTCTTTGTCGTTGTTGTGAGTACAAAGGGACAAGTTCAGTTAAGAAGCCGCAAGAAGTTGGCATTGCATAAATCATCCACGTCCTCTATTACATCTTTGCTTGACTCTGGATTCAAATTTGAAGCACCGAAAGATGTACCGGATGCTATCTCTGTGTCTCCAAATCTCTCTGGATTCGTTTCCTATTCCAACAATGAACTACACTACCATGCCATTGTGAAGAACAATCCAGAATGGCAAGACAGTGAATTCAGCATGGTTTCCGCAAGTATAGCAACTGTGTTTGCAACCGCAGGGTTCACTAACACTGGTGCCGATGATCTCATTGCCGTTATTCAATCAGAACTCTCGCGCTTGCAAGAATCACGTCGTACGCAGCTCATTTGTCGAATCTTGCAAGAATCGCATGTCGCCTTGAACTTCTCTCTGGATTACTCCAAGGATCAGATTGATAAACTCTTGGTGAGTCCTCCTCTTCAAAGACTCTTGGCTCTTCAGTACTCTCTTGGGAAATTTCTGCCTACTAATGAACAATGTTCTATTGCACTTTCCCTTTTGAACCTCAGACTCGTTGCTTTCAGTATCATGCTGTCTTTGAGAACTTTGTTCCATCAACAACAACGAATCGCTAAGAAGGGAAACTTTGAGAACTTGGTTGATGCAGTGTACAGAGCTGAAAGTCTTTTGAGTACACTCGGTCCTATCAATTGGTTCGTTGAGCTTTTGATCTTCAGTATTCAGGAGTTTACCAAGTTGTCCGCTGATCCTGAGCACAAGACTGTGATTTTGGCATTGTTCCTTGCAAAGATCCCAAGAGCATTGATCATTTACTCTATTGCTGGAGTGAAGAGAATTGATGGATTCTTGACAAAGATGGAGGAGCAATACAGAATCAATCGCCAGCATGCTTTGAACAATGAACTGCTTGCCAGTAGTATTGAGAGATTCAGACTCCTTATCAAGAGGGTCAACTTGGACCAGTTTGAGAAGTTCCTGATGCAACTTGAAGCTACACCAGCGGACAGTAAGATTTCAATGTTGAACGCGGAGCAGTCTCTGATCTTTGAGAACAAAATACCACAGATGTATGTGTCAAGCATCCCAAAGATTGTTGAAAGATTTATGACGATGTTGGATGGTCCTCCTAGCGAGGAAATTTACTTCCATGATATCAGATGGCTCAAACTGGCCATCAAGAAGAACAAGATTCCATCACGTGTGATTGTTCCAACGAACACGCCAATTCCACCTGTATTGAACTTGAACAAGGACCTCATTGATGATGTGACCAAGACGATCATTACGAACAAGGAGAAGCTCAAGAAGTGTTTGAGATGCGAATACATCCGTGGAGACTCTGAAAGCGACGGATTCTACATGCTGGGAAGAGTTCTAACGAGTTCAGTCACGCATTGGCCAGTTGCCTTCCATAGAACTTGTATCTGTGGAAGTTGTTGGGTCTACCTGAGAGAAGATGAGTGTCCATCATGACACTGCGATTTGAAGAAATGAGGGGGAATCAAAAAGAGATGTACCTGATGAAAATCAGAGCCTCAAAAGTGGAAGTTTTGTAAACAAATATTAGTGAATATTTGACATTAATCGTCAGAGGAGAGAACAATGGCATTAGCGAAAAAGTGTTGCTCGTATCGAGTTTCTCGTGCGTAAACCTCCTCAACCCGGTAGTCTCAAAAATTGAGCCGAACCCACAACACCCGTTTCTTCCCAGCACAAACAACTACAAGCTGCATTTTTTTTCTTGCAGGCTCACTCAATGTCAATCCGAACACGACTGCTTCTACTTGCCCTCCTCCCGGCACTCTGTGTCGCCATGGAAGGGATGATGATGGAAGGTGATGACGACGAGCTATATCCCCCACCAGTGATCACTGAGGGTGGCTCCAAAACGTTCCATTGGCTTCTGACACTATTCCTACTGCTCATGACACCGATGCTGTCGACTGTTCTCGTCTTTGCCGAGCGTCTACATGCTGCCGTCGGTCTTCAGATGGTGAGCTGTGCGTATGCCGTTGTTGAAGCGCTCTTCCTCCGCTTCCCTGATGCAGATGGTGTGGAGAACAGAACTTCAAGAGGAACAGCATGGTTCCTTCTCCTATTGTCTGGTGCGAATCTCTTCTTTGGGCTCGTCCACTCGGGCTCCAAGTTCTTTGGGGACCAGAAGCAATTGGGTCCAGTCCGTCAGATGAGTGATAGAACAGTACGCGTGATTCACAGAGTTCTGTCTATGTTGTGTTGCATGACCGGGTGGGTGAAGACCAGTCTTGCGCCAGTTGCCATGTTTGGTTTCTGTCGTGATGCTCATACGGGCCAGTGTCTCGCACACGGTATCATGGGCTCCGCATTCGTGTTCTATGGGCTCATGTATGCCACCGTGCTTGTGATCCCTGCCTTCAGAGAGAGACAGGGCGGCCAATCACAGGACTTCTACGACTCTTTAGTGATGACATTGTGGGGTATTGTCAACACGTTCACCGAGCACCGTTGGGGACGTGAGCCTTGGGGACACGGAGACTATCAACACACGGCAATGGGGATCATTTGGTGGTGTGGTGGTCTGCTTGGTATCTTCCTTGCTAGAGGCGGAAGAAGAACGTTTGTTCCATCGCTGTTGCTCATCTACACCGGCTGGGCCATGTCTGAGCACGTTCAGAAACTACAGATTAGCACAAAGGTGCACTACATGTTCGGTTTGGTGTTGATGTGTGGAGGTGCCTTGAGAATTGTGGAGATTTCCATCTTGCTCAGAGATGAGAGGTTCTTGAGAAACAAAATCATGTCGTTCCAGTACCTCCCATCCTTCTGTCTCATCGAATCTGGTGTTCTCTTTATGGGTGCCAATGAAGAACAACTGGATCTCGTTCTGAGACTCAAGGCAGACCATAGTTCATACATCATGGTTGTCACTGGTGCTGCCTTCATGATCTTTTTGTGGCATTTGATGTTGTTGGAGCTGTACATGAGGCTCATTGGTGTCGGGAACATCGATCTGTCAGAGTACAGCCGTATCAACAGAGTGGAGAGAAACATCTCTAGTAGAGAAACACCATCAACGGAACAGTTTGAGCTGGAAGACATTGAGGAATGATTTATAATACTTAGGATAGTGTCATTAGTTTTGTATTCAGAAATCAATATTCTGTGTCGTTTGTTGTGGTTCACCTTCATCTTCAACAGGAATTCCCCATTCGTCAATCTCAAACTTCTTCCTTCCATTCTTGAAAGCATATTCACTCTTCTTTACCATCATCTGCCCTCTTTCGCTCAACACCGGGACCTTGTAGATGTGGACCAATCCATGCTGTACTTTCGCAGGCTGATTGTGGTATGCCTTCTCCAAGAACTTCATCATCTCCTGGTTGAACGGCTCCAAATGTATCACGCCGTCAAAGAGCATCTCTATGGTGCGTACCAATGAGGATGAACGTGGATACAAGTCCAGTGCCAATGTTGCCTCGATGATGAGCATTTCGTGTTTGCGAGTCAAGGAGCGGAGTGTATGTATAAAAGGAATGACCTCGTGTGGAGATGTCAATGGCGGTGGATACATTACTGGATGGAGAAATGATGGAATGACGAGACGGATCACCTTGGACTTGTGATGGTTGATTGTGTGTTCAATCTGTTTGATTATGGGTGTGAACGAGGTAGCCAGTGGGATGATTGTGAGTTCGTTGGTTCCTGGACTGGGCGTCAGACGGGATGTGATGTCGAATTGATGGTTGAAGTCCTTATAGATCTCGTTGTCGATGTTGATGTTCTGCTGCTTCTTATTCGGGTCATTGATGCCGTATCGCCATGCGATCTTGAGGTCTGCGTCTTTGACTGACGATCTCTGCGATTCTGAGTTGATGAGGTTTTGGACAGACACCTTGTTCTCGTTCTCCAGCACTTTGGCCTTCTTGATGTCCTTGCTGGAACCTTTGTATACTCCCGGCAGCTCCTTACCCCAGCCAAGGTTCGATGAGAGCACAATGACGTGAGTATTGGACACCTTGGGATCGATTCTATTCTGAACAATTCCCTGAGAAGCGAATGCCTTCGCCAACACACTGGAGAAGTCCGTAGTACCGCTCTCTTCAACCAAGATGGAAGATCCAAGAGGAAGTCCCTGGTGCTCGATGATCTTGTCGAGATCAGCACACCCAGTGGATACCGTGCTCTGTGAATTGACAATAGAAGGTCTCACTCCAGGGTGCTTGAGTCCTTCCAGACCCGAACTCTTTGTCTTTGTACCATCAACACCAGTTCTTGAACCCACAATACCTCGACCAGGAACAACCGGAGGTCCCCCACGGCCGGGAACAGCACTTGGAATTCCCCTGCCGGGAACAGCACTCGGAATGCTTCTCGATCCACCAATAACGTCTCCTCTCTTTCTAAATGACATTTGGTCTATTTTTTTTCCAACTTTGGCAAGAAATTGACCGAAAAGAGTTACAAGGCTCATCGCAGACGCAAAATATATATATTACGAGGGTTGGTGTCTGGATGTTTGTCCTCGGAAGTATTGCAGAGGTGGCGTAACCTTAACATTCCCTCATTTCTATTCAACAACACAACTCAGAAAACAAAAAAGAGGAGCTAAGAGAGATGTCGTTTGCCGGTGATCTCCCCCAGGAGGTACACGACGATGACGCCTCGACGCTGTTTGAGGACCACGCCCAACAGCTGCTTTATCTCAGAGATGAGGGCATCTTGGATGGCTCCACCGTTGTCAATGGGGAACACTCGCTCAAGGCACCGGCCACATCTTCACACCACAGATCCTTCTCGAGTGAGATGATGCTCAAGACCCAGGTGTCCCAGCTGCACTACAACAACAACAGAGTGGCGCTGGACCGGTCGATCGGGGCGGGTGTCCAGGCACTGGATGAGCTACAGAGGGAGAACAACGAGAGGCCCGTCTTCTACCCAAGTGCGGAGCTCGGTGACGGTGCGCTAAACAGCAGAAAGGCCCATCTTGCGCTCATCAGAAAGAACAGCATCAAGTCTGTCCAGAAGCAGCCCGAGGATGACGACGATGACGGAATAAAGGCAGATCTTAAGATTCTCAAGCTGAATGTCAAGATGGGCAACAACCAGGTGTCGAATCTCGACAAGGCGGCTCTGGCACAGCTGCTCGATGACAAGATCTCGCAAGTGTCGAAACATCTCAATGCCCTCAAGGAAAGAATCGACGATACGTCGTCCAAGGTGTTTGTTACCGGTGATCTCAACTCTGGCAAGTCCACATTCTGCAATGCTCTGCTGAGACGGAAAGTGCTCCCTGAAGACCAACAGCCATGCACAACAGTGTTCTGTGAGGTGATTGATTCGCGTGAGAACAATGGCGTGGAGGAAGTGCATGCTGTGCCTATTGGTGAAGAGTACGACATCAAAAACGAAAAGACGTACAAGATCTTCAAGATCAAAGAGCTTGAGCATCCAGTGGGCGAGTGTGACAAGTATTCCATCTTGAAAGTATACGTCACAGACCAGAGATCCCTGGAGAACAGCTTGTTGCGTAACGGAATAGTTGACATTGCTCTCATTGATGCTCCGGGACTCAACTTGGACTCATACCAAACCACCGAGGTGTTTTCAAGACAAGAGGAGATTGATCTTGTTGTGTTTGTCGTGAGCGCAGAGAACCAATTCACATTATCTGCCAAGGAGTTCATCGCTGCTGCTGCTCATGAAAAGAAGTTGATCTTTATCGTTGTCAACAGATTTGATAACATCAAGGACAAGAGCAAGTGCATGCGTCGTATTCTGGAACAGGTTCAACAGCTTTCCCCGGATACCCACAAAGATGCACGTGATTTTGTTCACTTTGTTTCATCTTCTGGTGTCGTGGAGCGTTTACCAGACTTTGATGATGCTCCTGGCGGTGATGGTGGTAATGGTGGGAACGATGATGGACCAGGAAATTTCGATAACATCGGTGGGAACCCAGACTTTGATCATCTCGAAGCTAGTCTCAGAAGCTTTGTGTTACAGAAACGTGCATTGTCCAAACTTCAACCTGCAAAAACATATCTGTTGAACTTGTTCTCTGATCTTGAAGAACTCTCCTCAACCAATGAGAAAATGTACCTCCATGACAAGGCCAGCTTGATGGAAAAATTCGATACATTATCACCAGAATACGAATCCCAGATGGTCAAGAGCGTGAAGATTGCCGAAAAAATTGAAAGCACTATTGAAGGTGTATCACAAGACGTTTATAACCATACGCGGGACACCATTCTTGCTACACTGAACACAGTTGGTGAACAGCCAGTTGTTGAATACCCTGGACTGTTAAATATTGCTGAATATGTTCGTGACACACAGGATGCCATTACAAGGAGCGTTTTGGAAAGTGTTGGTGAATGTGAGGCATATGCTCGTATCAAAACGAAGGACGGTGTTACGAAGATTAATGAATTGGGGAAGGATGCATTGAAGGATGAGTTCAAGAGCGAGAAGGTTTTCAGAGACGACGTTATGTTTACGAGACGGAGAGATTCACTTGTGAGACAGATTGATGATTCTGTTTCGATTTTCGACTTTGTGGATCCATCATTGGAAGGATTCCTCGCTGCAATGGGTGTTGGTTCAAAGACCACTGATCAAGTGCTTATATGGAAGAACTCTTTGTACTCTGTTGGATTGTTTGCTGTGTCTCGTGTGATGTCTACTGGACGTGTGATGAGAAATGTATTCCAATACGGAGGGTTCTTTTCTATTAAAACATTACGGATCTTGGCAGTTCCACTTGTGATTGGTGTTGGTATAGTTGGTGTCACGTATCTCATTGGAGACATACGTAATGCCCTTCCACGCAAACTGGCCTTGAAGATCAAGTATCAGATGAAGGAACTTGACTATCCTCATCAAAACTCGGACCGCATTGCTAAGGAATGTCGTAAGGTTCTAAAATTCCCTGCACGTGAAGTACAGAATGCATTCCAGTCAAGTCTTGATAGACATGCTGTTCAGAGAGAGAAGATCATTGGATCTATCAAGGATGCTGATATCGGATGTGCCTTCTTTGGTAAGTTGTTGAAGAAGGCAATCGATCAGCGCAAGTTAGTACACTCGCTGGATTTGGAGAACGTTCACTGATTTTGTATATAGCCCAAAGTGATGTTTATGTCTTGTTTGTTTGTTTGTCATTATTTATTGGGGTATACCCTCATTAATCGCTCCCTTGGGACGAATAAGCCATTCTCATAGCGATCGAAGTACATTCCAATGCGACAGTCATCCTGGACAAAATCAACTACTAGATTGTTTAACTCTTCCTCTTCCTCTGGTTTTAGTCTCGTTTCACCTGCCTCCATCCCATTGAGGAGGGAATAGAATATCTGATCATGGGTGTAGGAGTATCCACACACAACGGAGATATAACCAAGCGTATGTTGCACGATTTGTCCAATCATAAGCTTTGGTTCTTGAGGGAGTGCGTATCTATCAACTGGTGTTTGTCGATCTATTGCATTGCAAGAAGTGAGAGCATCAAGCTTGAATCCAACAATCTTTCCCCGACAGAAGTCATCCAAGAAGGAAGCATCAAAGGGGAATTTTGAGGCCAGGAAGGAAAAATAGTCAGCATCTCCTCCGACCTTCCCCAGTGAATAAAAAATGAGAAAAAAGTAGTCCGTGATGCTTGATGGGATGTGGTTCTTGGATACAGGATATGCCACTGTGTATAGAAGTGAGCCTCGCAGCAGGTCCCAGCTGTGTGCTAATGAGTGCATCATCCTCACATCTCCAGCAAGGGTCATGAGAAACTGCTCGGCCGAAATGGGGCATGTGAGTTGATTGAGTAAGGACATCTCGTTCTTCGGGTCTGTACTATGGACTAAGGAGTATAGCTCTGAGATAGTGAATATCTTGGGCCTTGCAAGACCGGCTGTGAACGAGATGTAACTATGTCCACTGGAATAGGATGAGTCTTTCACGATGAGGTAGGATGTGCTCATAGAGGTCTCGATGTTCAGGGAAGAGGCAAGTTTCTGGATGATGCATTGGTAAAGTATATCGAGCGCCTCGGTCTCCCCAGCATACAACCGAAGCACAGATGCGCTCTCGAGATAGTTGTTCGAGCTGCCAAACTCTTGTCCCACGCGCCTCACGATGACCGCCGATAGTGCTTTGATGATTGAGTGCACTTTTTGTGTCGAAGTGGGGAGCCTTTCATATCCTGAATCCTTTACAAGTGCCAAAGTTTCCTTCAATACCCTTGATCGATACGGAAGAAGGGTATCGTACTCCGGGTCCAACTTGGCGAGCTCGGACGAAAGATCTTCGAACGAGGGCACTGGCTCCCCTCTAAAGACGCGTTCCACAGCCTCCAATGCCTGCTTTCTCCGGATTGCCTCGAGAACAGAGGCAGCGTAGAACCGTGTAGACAGACGCAGTTTGTTCTTCTTGAGCTCGCAGAGCACCGGGACCGCCTCATCCCCCACAGCAACGAGCTCCCATCCCATCCTCAGCGTGAAGGGTCGGCTCTCCAGCTTCCGTATGATCTCCTGGTCGAGCGTGTGTCTCCTCTCGTAGCTGTCTTTGCCGCCCGTCCCGTTCCACCGCCTTCTCACCAACGGCACCCACAACTCGTCCGCCTCAGCAACGTGCTTCACCGCCGAACAGACGCGGCAGAGAGTCACCAAATCCTCCACTGCGAGATTCTCGGCAATTATTGACCAGATCTCGACGGGGAAGTCCAGCGGCATCCTCAAAAAAAAAGTGTACTTTACCGATGGGTGATAATGGGGTATCAAATTCCTATTGTTTTCATTTCAACTAGAGCGCGATGACCTCTCTCTTAATCTCTCTCTCTCTTTATACAAGGGGGGAAATATATCTATATATATACAAGGCAAAATAACCAAGAATGTTTACACCCTCTTCACGTGGTACTCCTTCAGCACGTCATCCTTCACAGAGCTCGGGCTCTCCACCACCAAGTCGGAGCCGTTCTGCGTTTTCGGGAAGGCCACAACGTCTCTGATGCTCGAGCTGCCCACAAGCATAGCACACATTCTATCAAAGCCGATGGCCAGGCCAGCATGCGGAGGACAGCCCATCGAGAAGGCGTTCAGAAGGTGTCCAAACAGCTCCTCCGGGTTCGGGATCTTGAGAATGTCCGAGAAGATGAATCTCTGTAGCGTTGTGTCGTGGACTCTGCGGGATCCTCCACCGAGCTCAACGCCGTTCATCACAAAGTCGTAGTGCTCTCCACGGACAGCCAGCGGGTCCATGGAAAGGAGCTCGTAGTCTTCTGGTTTGCACATCGTGAATGGGTGGTGGGTGGACGCTAGCTTGGTGGTGTCGTATTGTGGATAGTCCTCCTTCGTCTTGGAGGCAACTTCGGTAGGAGAAAACAGAGGGAAGTCCTCAACCCACACAGCAACAAAGTGTTCTGGATGTGTCCATTGACCAGGGAATTCTGAAATGGCCAGTTGTCTAAAACGTCCGAGTGGTGTTGGGTTCTCGTACGAGAGTTCTGCCCTTGTCGAGCCGGCAATCACATCACCGATTTGGAGATTAAGGAGTTTCTTGATGGCTTCAGAGTCATGAATGTCTGCCATATTCTCAAACTTGACTGTCCAGTTGTTGACATCATCCTGTGTCTTTATTGGAAGAATAATAGGTCTTCTGTTGCGGTACTCAGAATGGTCAAACAACTTCGGTGGGAGTTTCTTACCCTTCATGGCATCTCTGAGAACCAAAACCTCAAACACTGGGAATCCCGCATCCTCTTTAGCAGTAGCATACTCACTCAAGTTCACAAGTTCGAGTTTAGATCTCAAATCTGGCTTGTCAATACCATACTTCGCCAGTACATCCTGATACGTCAAATGTGCCAACTTCCCAGCCTGAATACCAGCTTCACCGACTGTCTTTAGCTCTTCGCCCCTAACGTCCTTCCATACTGTCTTGACCACATCCTCAACAACAGTCTGGACATCCTTCATATCGGCAAATGCCATTTCCAAATCGATCTGTGTAAACTCTGGTTGTCTGTCCGATCTTAGGTCCTCGTCTCTAAAACATCTCGCCAGTTGGAAGTAGTTCTTCACTCCACTAGCCATCAACAGCTGTTTATACTGCTGAGGACTCTGTGGTAGGGCGTAAAACATCCCTTCTCTGCGTGTTGGTACCAAGAACTCTCTTGCACCTTCCGGAGTGGATTTGAACAACAACGGAGTCTCAATCTCCGTGAAATCATGCGATCTAAGAACAGAGCGAACAGTCTGAGAAGCCAACGATCTCGTCTTCAAATTTTGTTGGAACATAGGTTGACGTAACTGCAAAAATCGATACTGTTGAGGAAACTCTGCACCTGATGACTTCAACGACTCCAAATCTGCCGGGATCACCGAAGATCCATTCAGTGTTGTCAGTTCAGTTATTTGTAAATCCCATTTATCACCTTCTTGTCCAGGTAATGCGTGTCTCTTTGTAATACGACCAGTGATGGCGACACAGTCTTCGACATTAGCAGATCTCAACACAGTAGCAAGATCATCACGGGCAAGTAATTGTGTATATCCACCGTTGAAGTCACGTAATGTTGCAAATGCGATTCCCTTGCCGATTTTCTTGGGTTTCTTGTCGATCCATCCCGAAAGTGTCACTTCATGATCCCATAATTGAGATAAATTAGCGTCAATGTCGGTGATACTATGTGTATGCTTTGGAAAGGCAAATTTCTTGACTGTCAAGTCCCGTGCGGGAAGTTGCCGAAGAATCTTCGAAGTGGAGAACTTCCGTACAAATCGTTGCATCCTTTGGACCTTTTGAACGAGTTTTTAGTGGGGGTGGTTAAGAGAGTTTCAATTATTGCCTCGACTCAAAGAAAGGAATCTTAGTGATACACCCGAACACCATGGATTAAGCCTGATAAATATATATATATATATATATATATAATTGGTGGAGAATTCAAGTTAAAAATGATGTAATAAAAAGTTTTACTAAAGTTCCAAGCTTGTGAAAATATAAGTACTCAATTGTTACTTATGATTAGTACAAACATGAGTAATTGTTACAAATGAACTGATTCATTAATTCAAAATAAGATCATTTTCTGAGGAACTTAACTACACCAAAACTAAAAATTCAAAAAATTGTATTTGTTGCTTCAAAATACATACCATAAATAATGGTATATACAACTAAACAAGATAACACGGCTTCAAAGCTTTTAACAGAGTACAAAGTATTTTTACATTCACTTTTAACATGCTAATGGTGTTTGGGTGTTGTCTGTATGTCCGGGTTTCTTTTGACAGATTCTAAAATATGGAGGAGAACCCACACCCACACAACTATATGTATAGAGAGCTACAATAAGAATCGGAACCCAAATGATTTATAATTTGTAAACCACTAATATACATTAAGACATAACCTAAACCGTAAACCAAATCATTAAAGCAAAGACGTCATCAAAAACCCAAAGAAGCAAAAAAACTCTTACAACTCCTGGGAAGCCTTAGCCTTAGAGGACTTCTTTGGCAACAAGTTCTGGTGGATGTTTGGAAGAACACCACCCTGGGCGATAGTGACGTGACCAAGCAACTTGTTCAACTCCTCATCGTTTCTGATGGCCAACTGCAAGTGTCTTGGAATGATTCTGGTCTTCTTGTTGTCTCTGGCAGCGTTACCAGCCAACTCCAAAATCTCAGCAGCCAAGTACTCGAGGACAGCGGTCATGTAGACTGGAGCACCAGAACCAATTCTCTGGGCGTAGTTACCTTTTCTCAACAAACGGTGGACTCTTCCGACTGGGAAAGTAAGACCTGCCTTGGCAGATCTGGTCTGAGAGGCCTTCTCAGCAGAACCGGCTTTACCTTTACCACCAGACATTGTATTTTTGATTGTGTTGTGTTCTGTTTTGTGTTGTGTGAAGTGCTTGCAACTGTGAGAGTTGTTGTGCGATAGAGAGAATTTTTTTGTTTAAATTGTTGTGTTGACAGTGGGGGACGCGTGGCCTTTTATATACAACCTTGGCTCCCACCAGGGCTGTTTGTTTACGATTGCGAATGCTCCCAGCGACTGGGCTGATAATTACGCTGTGGCTGGGAGTAACTCCCAGCATAGTCTCGCCATTTGTGCGCGAAAGGGGAAAGTCCCAGCGTTCTGAAAATTACCCAGGCCACAACTCCCAGCGTTCGTGCTCAGTATTACGCGACAGCACTCCACAGGCTTGCTCTGCAGGCGTAATTCAGAGCACGCTGGGAGCACTTCAAGGCGCGCCAACATCTCAGAAGGTAAACAAGCCGGCTGTGGAGCAACCGCGTATATAAACACACGCGCCCGCCCCCTCTCTTTCTACAACGACACACAACACACAACACCACACATATCAATTTACATACACAATGGCCCCAAAGTCCGCTGCCGAGAAGAAGCCAGCCTCCAAGGCTCCAGCTGAGAAGAAGCCAGCTGCCAAGAAGACCTCCTCCTCCTCTGAAGGTCCAAAGAAGAGAACCAAGACCAGAAAGGAGACCTACGCTTCCTACATCTACAAGGTGTTGAAGCAGACACATCCAGACACAGGTATCTCCCAGAAGGCCATGTCCATCATGAACTCCTTCGTCAACGACATCTTTGAGAGAATTGCTTCCGAGGCCTCCAAGCTCGCTGCTTACAACAAGAAGTCCACCATCTCCGCCAGAGAGATTCAGACCGCTGTCAGATTGATCTTGCCGGGTGAGTTGGCCAAGCACGCTGTTTCTGAAGGTACCCGTGCTGTCACCAAGTACTCTTCTTCCACCTCTGCTTGAAGAGAAAAAGAATCTTGTCTCCGGTTTACGAATTAATTATGGGTTTTCGGTTTTGTTTAAAGGTTTTACAAGTTTGATGTACATTAGTCGCTTACGATAAAATCAAAGTGTTAACTTGTAGTTTTCATTTCATGCATTCATTCATTAATTTAATTTTAAATTTTAAATTTCTTCACCACTTGCTTCCCACACTGAGGATATCGGTTGCCTTTTCGATAACACTGAAATTGTACTTGAAGAGTCTCTCGTGGCTGATGCTGAACATTGTTCTGAACTCCGAGATGAACTGCATCACAAACCCTTCGTTGTTCAGGTTCAGAATCTGTGGAAGAGCCAAGTACTTCTCTGTGAGCGTTGCAACCAGCTCCTTGTTATTGACTGTGGTTCCTCCATTGTTGATTCCACCACCGTTAATGCACCCTCCGGGACATGCCATAACCTCGACATAATCGCAATTGGCAGGATCAGCAGTCTCCACAGTCTCTGATTCAGACTTCATACGTGATTTACGACGAGCAGCGAGTCCAGAACCAATCTTCACCTTACCAGTTGGTTTGAGCTTTCGTACCAAGTTTTGAATGTTTTTGAATCCATTAACAACAGCACTCGAACCCAGCTTTGATCCATCTTCGTCTTTCACGAGCTGATACTCGACAACATCTGTGTTTTTGCCGCTGATCTGCTTTATACTTGAACTGATTCCCTGAGTGACAAAGAACTCACGTAATGCAAAGATATAATTCTCTGCGTATCCACCACTTGCAGACCCGGCGTTAGAACTCCATGATTCAACTGGATAAGGCCAGTGATGTGGTGCTGCCTGTGTGTATAGTGCCGTGGGTGGTTCATTGACGGGTGTGATGTAGTCAGAGATGTTGATGCCTTCCTCTTTGATCAACTCCACGAGTTCTTTTGGCGTGAGGACACAGTCCACATCGACTTTTTCTTCTGGTCTTGCAGCTTCAAGCTTCTTGTCAAAGCATGGCATGATGCTGAGATGATATACGTCGTTATAAGATATGTTGAATTGTTTGGAGATGAGACTCTTGAGTAAAATCCCGGTGATTTGTTGTGGAGATTTGACATTCAAAAGATATGGAAGAATCTCTGGTTTAGTCTTTTCCACATAAAGAACAAAACCAGGACATATGCTTGAGAGTTGAACTTTGGATTCTCCCGAAAGTTTGCGTTCGATAAGTTCTTTACTCATCTGAGCGATGCTAATGACTCTTGAAAGTTCTGTACCAACAACAAAACGGAACCCATAACGTTCACTGAACAAGTTGATGAGCAGTTCGTCCACTTTGAATACTGAGACACCCAAGAACTGTGCAAGGGAAACTCGGCTCTGATGCGATAAACTTAGGGAAAATACTTTGGAATCCTTATACTTCACCAGGTCATCGATGAGTACTTTATGCGTTTGTTTCGCCAGCAACACTTCCTCTGCACTTGTGATACATCCAGAGCACGCCAGACAGTCCTGGAGAGATATACTCGCGCTCTGCAACTCTCTGATACTCCCATCATCGACAGAAACCTCGAGAGCATCTCCTCCATCTCCAATCTGTATCTCATAACGCCCCTGCTCATCTCGTTTAGCACCGCTTGCTCGTACTTCCCCAGCAGGCTTGATACACGCCAACCCGGGGCTGATGAAGTCGTTGAGGTCAGCCTCGGATAATATAGCACTCATCTTTTTTGTCTTGTTGTGGAGAAAAAGAGAGAGAAAGAGAGAGAAAGAGAGAGAAAGAGAGAGAGAGAGATGATTAGAAAGCAGTCTCTTCTGATTGAACCGCGAAATTGCACAGGAAAAAAAACAGAAGCGTTAACGATTACATAAGCAAGCTTTAAAGCTGACGTATTGTAGCTTCTTTTAACTCAATTCAAAGGCAAATGGAGAACCAAGCAGGGTCATTGGAGTGAAGGACTGTTGGATCGGAGCCTTTAGAGGATGTGATTGTTTATTGGAGGAAATGCTTTAAAGGAGCTTACGTGTGGTTCAACAGCAAGAGACGGATCTACACTAATGGAGGCGGATGTATTGGATGGACATTACCGCACCAAAAAAACAATGGCACCCTGAGAATGAATACGTGTATATATATAAGAGTACACTGTCCAATGGTTTTGAGTTCAATGCGAGGTGTGTCTGCATAAATGTAATTGGGGAATTTTGAGGTTTGAGCGAGCAAGAATGAGGTTTTTGTGTCGTTATTCCCCCTTTTGTACCCCTCATTGATCTCCGTATATTTTGGAATGGGACCTATATTTCAATGCAAAAATCTGTGTTCCAGAATCTTGGAAGTGACATGTAGCCTCTCTCAAAAAAAATGGCCATGATTATATATATTGCTCTCTCAATTGTGAGATAAAAACTTTCAAAGCTTTGGAAGAGCTGCCCCCTTGTTCAGGAGATTTGTTATACACAGGCGCACGTGCGTTCTTAAATCACCGGTCTTCTTCTCGAGATTCTTTCCATTGAAGTGGCGATGTGTCCTCTTCTCATTGGTCCCATCGTATATATTTTCCGTGTTTTACCGAGAAGGCATCTCCTTACAAAGTTTTAATGAGATCTGCGTTTCTCGGTTAAGATTTCACCGCCGCAGTCTACGCGAAACTCCTTTATTCACCACCCCCTATCCCGTTCCGTTGTTGATTCGGGGATTGAAACTTTATATACTCTCGACAACTCCCCCCTCATCAGACAAGCCATCAAAACTAAACAGTAACAACATGGTCGCCGTTAACATCCAGAACCTCAAGGAGTGGGAGGCTGAGTTCTCCAAGGACCCGGTCTATCCACTCGCCGCCACCGTCATCCAGCAGAAGGGAACAGAGGAGCTCTTAATCAACTCTGAGGTCAAGATCCCAAACGTGTTCTCCGATGTGATTGACCCTGAAGGTGCCCCAATCACCAACCAGAAGTCCAGTGGAAGATGCTGGTTGTTTGCCACTACAAACATGCTTCGTCGTACTGTTGCTGCGAAGCTCGACTTGAAGGAGTTCCAACTCTCACAGAGTTACTTGTTCTTCTACGACAAGTTGGAGAAGTGCAATTACTTCCTGGACAAGATCATTGAGACTTATGAAGAGGACGTTGGTTCGAGATTGATCCAGGCGCTCTTGGCCGACCCAACCTGCGATGGTGGTCAGTTCACCATGGTGCAGAACTTGTTGGAGAAGGTGGCTGTTGTTCCATTGGACGTCTTCCCAGACGTTTTCACTTCTACTGCATCTGCCAAGCTCAATGAGCTCCTCAAGTCCAAACTCAGAGAGTTTGCAGAGATTCTCAGACAGAAGAAGGCCAATGGCGAGGATGTCGAGTCTTCGAAGGCTGAGATGATGAAAGAAATCTACAAGTACATGACCATCTTCTTGGGAAAGCCACCAAAGCCAGACGAGGAATTCACCTGGGAGTACTACGACAAGGACAAGAAGTACCAGAAGATTACAGCAACTCCTCTCGAATTCTACAAGGAGTATGTTGACTTCAACCACGACACTGCTGTGTCCATCATCAACGACCCACGTAACCCATACGAGTCTATGATCAAGGTCAAGGACCTGAACAACATCACTGGTGGCCGTGAGGTGCTCTACTTGAACATGTCCAACGAGGTTCTCACCGACCTTATTGTCAAGCGTATCAAGGCCAACAAGCCGGTGTTCTTTGGCTCTCACACTCCAAAGTACATGAACAAGAAGAAAGGTGTGATGGACGTTGAGTTCTACCACTATGACAGCTTCGGGTTCAAGCAGAACCAGACGAAGGAGTCCCGTGTCAAGTACGGAGAGTCTCTTATGACCCACGCCATGCTCATCACCGGTGTGAACATTGACGAGAAGACGGGCAAGCCAAACCGTTACCGCGTGGAGAACTCGTGGGGTAAGGACAGTGGTATCGACGGGTACTACATCATGACCCAGAGCTACTTTGAGGAGTGGTGCTACCAGATCGTTGTCGACCTCGAGGAGATCAAGGAGTACGAGAACCTCCTCAAGAAGGAGCCAATTGAGCTTCCTCTCTGGGACCCAATGGGGGCCCTTGCCTGCCAGTGCTGCCACGACGAGTCCAAGCTCTGAGCCTCAAAAATCTCTGACACACAAAAAACAAACAAACTTGTAGCATAAAAATTCTTGCCTTATTGGGCTATCAAAGGGCTAAATCAGAAACACCCGCACACCCCAAAAAAGGAAAACAAATGTGCCACAGCCCGAAATCTTCCCTTTCAAATCATTTGGAGAACCACACATTTTTTTTTTACACCCCTACGCCCAAAATAAACTGATAAGGACCCTTTTCCCTTTCCGAGCAGAATGAAGCTTCCACTGTCTACGCTGACGACTCTGGCGCTTTCGCTCATTTCTCTGGTGAGTTCAGCCGCGGTTCCGCAAAAGGACCACGTTGCACGAGACTACTTTGCCGTATCTCTCCAACCAGGAACTCGTATTGAAGAGCTCAGAGAGTCATTCCCTACTTGGCGGTTCGAACATCCTGCCCGTGGGAACCCGGGATTCTTTGTCTTTTCGCAGCAGAAGAAACACGGCGGCGTGACAGAGATTGATGACCATGAAGATGACGTGCTACATATACCTTCCGAAGACGATGAGGAGACAAAACTTGTAAAGAGAGGATTCCTGGGAGGAGGTGTCCGCACGATACACAAACTTAAGCCAAAGACACTGTTTAAGCGTGCTCCACTCCCGATTGAAGTGGTGGATTCGTCACAAGAGAGGATTGTTGAGGCTCGTGATCAGTTTTCCATCCAGGACCCTTTATTTAACCAACAATGGCACTTGATCAACGCTGCATTCCCTTCATTCGACTTGAATGTCACTGGTGCATGGTCCCAGAATATCACAGGAAGAGGAATTGTTGCTGCTGTCATTGATGATGGTCTCGATTACGAAAGCGCGGACTTGAAGGACAACTTCTGTGAAAAGGGTTCTTGGGATTTCAATGCTAATCAACGTTTGCCGAAACCAACACTAGCAGATGATTACCATGGAACTCGTTGTGCAGGTGAGATTGCAGCAGTGAGGAATGACGTATGTGGTGTTGGTGTTGCCTTCAATGCACAAGTCGCTGGAATCCGTATTCTTTCTGGAGAAATCACAACAGAAGATGAAGCAGCAGCCATGTGTTACGGGCTTGAGACAAATGACATCTACTCATGTTCATGGGGTCCACAGGATAACGGATCAACAATGCAAGCTCCGGATACTCTTGTGAAAAAGGCAATTCGCCGAGGTATTGAAGAAGGAAGAGGTGGTAAAGGTGCAGTTTATGTCTTTGCTTCTGGAAACGGTGCAATTCATGGTGATAACTGCAACTATGACGGTTATACCAACAGTATCTACTCCATCACTGTCACTGCTGTTGATCATAGAGGATTACATCCACCTTATGCCGAATCTTGTTCTGCTGTTCTCGTTGCTGCTTATTCATCTGGGTCTGGTGAGCATATCCATTCCACTGATATTCATGGTAAGTGCTCGGATAATCATGGTGGTACTTCTGCTGCAGCACCATTGGCCGCTGGTGTGTTTGCACTTGTTCTTGAGGCCAATCCAGAACTTACATGGCGAGACATGCAATACCTCACGATTGAATCATCTGATCCTATCAATGTTGATGGTGGTGGATACCAGGTCACTCCAGTGGGTAAGTATTCTCACAAGTATGGATTTGGTACGTTGGATGCTGGACGTATTGTTGATTTGGCACAGAAATGGGAGAATGTGAATGCACAAGTTAATGCATCTACCGAGGTGATCGAACCAAAGACTGAAGTCAGCACAGATTATGAACATGAGTTTGATGTTGATCTTTTTTCTGATTTCAAGAATCTCGAACACGTTGTTTTGTCATTGAACATGGATACCAAACTTCGTGGACAGACTATCATTGACCTTGTTTCTCCAGCTGGTATTATCTCGAATTTGGCCATGGTGAGAAGACTTGATAAGTCGAGTGAAGGATTCCAGAACTGGAACTTTATGACGGTGGCTCATTGGGGTGATGCTGATGCCAAGGGTAAATGGAAATTGAAAGTTCAGAACCATGATCCAGAGCATAACACAATGACATTGAAGAACTTTAAAGTGACGTTCTTTGGTCAGAAGAGAGATGTTGATGAATCTGACAAGGATCTTGCGATTGAATCAAGCACGGAACAAGTTGAATCATCCACATCCATTGCCGAACCAACCTCTTCCACCACCGAACCAACTTCTACTCCAACCG
Source organism: Petasospora hungchunana (assembly GCA_030563225.1). Taxonomy (NCBI): domain Eukaryota; kingdom Fungi; phylum Ascomycota; class Saccharomycetes; order Phaffomycetales; family Wickerhamomycetaceae; genus Petasospora; species Petasospora hungchunana. The sequence continues at coordinate 343,756 of JAKUBL010000006.1, read as the reverse complement.
CCACCGAACACTACGAAGGAGATGGACACGACCACAGTGATGACGAAAATAAGGGGAAGTACCTCCAGACCACATCTCATTATGCGGAGTACTTCTTTGGATTGATCATCATTGGATTCTTTGCGTTGATTCTATATAACCGTTTTGTCGGAAATGGAACGACACGGAGACGTGAACAATATGAGTTTGATATCATTCATCCGGATGATAGTGAGTCTGATTCTGAATTTGAATTGGAGAACCAGTTGGATCAAGTTGAACAATCGAGATTGACTGGATCGTTCCCAGATGAAAGACTGAGAAGAGCTGATAGTTTTGAGATTGATACTGATGATGATGAAAATGAGGGAAGCACAGAGAGTGAGAGAGATAAATAAAAAGAGATATAATCTTTTGTTTTTAATGTGACATTGAAGCAGAAAAGAAATAAAAAAAACGTAGACCCCCCTTGCTACACGGCTGATGGAAGAAACGCGGACTCCTCATCGCTTTGGGAGGTCATAGGCTATATATTATCTCCCCAAGCCTCGCGGACAACCGGGCAGCTTTCCCAACCTTCTCTAAATACCGAAGTCCAGTAGCCTGTCGGTGCATGTTTCCGTGTGTTTCTTTGAGCATTGAGTACAAGATGGAAGAAATGCTGTTAGAACGTTGCATCCCACGCCTTTAAAAGCGCATAGATCGAGTGGGGGCACCACTCAAATATTCCCTATCTTTGCTGGACCTAAAAAAAAAGAAAGAAAGAAAGAAAGCATAAGAAATATGCACTCTGATATCGGGTTTAAACATGTGGAAAAAAAAAGCAGCCACTCACACTGCACGAATGCAGGATCGAGATCGGTGAGCATTGGCAAAGAGGTTCTCAGGGGGGGGGGGTGTCTTAAACTCCGTGAGAACAATAGCGATGAGCTGCCGAAGGTTCATTCATGGTCTTTAGGTTGGTATTTTGAGGCGGTTAAAAGGTTGATATGTAGATCCTATCATTCTTAGTGATAACTATGAAGACCAATTACCCATTCAAAAACCTTTAAAATACCTATAAAATGCTCATATAGGGAAGAGTAGGCGAAGCGTGCGCAAATCACTCGGAAGCGGTTAACCGAAAAATTTGACACAAAACCTCAAAGCCGAACAAGGAAATGGCCCCTAGAAGTTATAAAAGAACACACCTCCCCTCTTTTTGATGGTGCTCTTTTTCATGATGATATAACTATCAAGATGCGTGGATCACTCTCGCTTTTCTCAGAACTTTCGGCTTTCACACAACTTGTTGCCAAGCAACGTGTCCAGCTTGCCTATCACCTTCACAAGCCACAAACAACGGTTTCTCCCAAGGCCCTCACCAAGCCGAACGAGCCAGTTCTTTTCCTTCATGGTGTCTTCGGGTCCAAGAAGAACTACAAGGACTACTGCCAGACGATTGCTAATCAGAACCATACACCTGTGTACTCTTTAGACTTCCGTAATCATGGTGACTCGGAACACGCTTTCCCAATTGTGAACTATTCAACGTTGGCACAGGATGTTGTTGATTTTTGCGAAGATCATAAACTCGAAAAAGTGAATCTCATTGGATACTCCCTTGGTGCCAAAGTTGCACTTCTCACACTGTTGAAGCACCCAGAGCTCTGTTCTTCTGGTGTGATCATCGGCAATGCTCCAATCAAGACTCCACAGGTCAAGGTGTATCTCAAGGCTTTCATCAAGGCACTCAAGGCACTCCACTCATCCACGGCAGTCAAGGCCCACGATAAGGATTGGAGAGCCAAGGCTAGGGCAGTGATGCACAGATACATCCCAGATGGCGATATCCTCCATTATCTTCTTCGTAATTTGGAGATTCGCAAGCCAAAACATGCTACAGACTACAAACATGGACTTGTGAACTTTTCCATCCCAGTGAGATACTTTGACAATGGTGTTGTTGATGAAATTGCGGATTGGCCCGAGGAAGAAGTGGAAGGATTGGTATATGAAGGACCAGTTCGTGTTATTAGAGGAACAAAGTCTGCATTCATCAACAAGGATGGATTAGCGGCATATCAGAAACATTTCCCCAACTATTCTCTTTCGGATCTCAACTCGAACCATTTGATTTGGGCGGAGAGACCATTACAAGTTACAAAGATCTGTTCTGACTTTATCAAGCAGACCAAGATTGACCAACATGAGCGTGAATTGAGACAAAAGGAGATGGAGTTGCCAATGGTGGACTTAAGTGTGCTGGCCCAAGAAAAGGAGAAGAATGTGAGAGTTGGGGCTTAGAAAACAAGAGATAGAGATAGAGATAGAGATAGATCAATGCATATTCAACATTCATAAACTTTTAACGTACCGTCTAAAGACAATGCAGCTAATGTTGTCCCAACGAGATCCAAGTCTAGGACTGGAGACCCCGGAGAGACTTCGAGTATCTTGACAACTTTTTTGGAGTTTAAGGACCACATTACAACTTCACCAGATTCTGATCCTGAAAGGACAAATACATCATCATCATCTTTAACCAAGAAAAGTGAAGTACACGAGAATTTCTCCAAGCGGGCACCTTTATAAGTCTTTACGACCTTGTTGTCCATATAATCCCATAGTCTCAGCGTACTGTCGAGTGTAGAAACCAACAAGAACTTCCCATTGGGGCTGAACCTTACAAAGGACACTGGGAACGAACTTCCCCCCTTGTCATAGATGAGAGTTTTTAAGCACTGTCCACTTTCTGTATCAAACAACCTCACCATTCCATCATAACTCGCACTGACGACCATTGTGCCGTCAAAGCAGACGTCCACTGCAGAAATTGGATCCGAATGTGCGCTCAAAGTCTTTAGACAACGTGCTTGTTGAACATCCCAGATTCGGATGGCTTCATCAGAAGAACCTGTAAAGAGAAGGTTCCCCTTATGGTTGAACGCAACACATGTGACGTGGAAGGTGTGTCCTTCGAGGAGCCTTACACATTCTCCCAACGACGTATCCCACACTCTCAGCGTCGTATCATCTGAAACGGAGGCCAAATGGATGTTATCCGGAGACCAAGCGAGATTGTTGATACCCTTTGAGTGGCCTGCGAGGGAACGGAGAAAGTCGCCTGTGTTTGTATAGAGGCTGATGACGTTTCCTCGGGCGATGGCGATGAATTGACCGTCACAGGACTGCTTTGCCGCGGTTGATTGGCCCAAGTTGAGCGAGAACCGGAGCATTTTTGTGTATGAGAGTTGTGATGTGAAGGTGTGATGAGGGTAAACAAAAGATCGCGATATTGAACAACTTTGGTAACTTCCTTTGCCACTCTTTATAAAACAATCAACACACATTGAACTACAAAACAAGATAAGATGGTATGTATAATTGCACATCATACATGCATATATATATATGTGTCAAACACCACTAACACAAAAACAGTCTCTCAGAATAGCCCCACAAGACGGTGGAAAGTCACAGGTGGACGCCACCATGTTTGGCCCAGCAGCTCCTTCTGCGCCGGCAATCCAGGATATTCTCAGAACGGGCGAAGGTCCGCTTTCAACAGCATCAAAAGTGAATGGCCGTCATCCATTGGAGGCCCGTCTCGCAGGATGGGACGCCACACAACATGCGTTGAAGATGGAGCAATATCGTCGTGTCTTTGGTGCTGCGGAGCCCATCAAGCGTGAGATGGAGTTGAAGATTGTCGAGTCGGACTTTGTTCCGTCCGTGGTGGGCTCGTCTTCAAACGTCCACAGAGATATCTTGCTCAACAGAGACTGTTCCGTTGACTGGGAAGAAGTGTATGGTGGTGAACAGTTCACTACAGGGGACTTCCACAGTGAAATGGAGAGAAAGTGTGGTATTTGATGAAATGTGTGTGGAAATATATATATATATATATATATATACAATTGGTTCTATCTAAATGTATGTTTTTTTTGTAAATGTTGATTTCTCTCTCTGTCTCTATACAGTACGATCTTTCTTATATGTCACGTGACCTCTTCATGTCTCGGCTAATGGAAAAAAATCCATTTTTCCACAAAAATTTGTTTTCTCGATGGTGAAAAATATCTTTTCCAAAGAAACTCTCTTTCTTGACTCAAAGCAAAAGCAAAAAAACAAAACCCTTCATCATATATATATATATACAAGACCCCACCCATGTCTCAGTCACTCCACTACACCGCCTACCCACAAAAGACCTGCTACTCCGAAGATGAACTCCTCCAGGTTTACCAAACGCTGCAGCATCGTCTCCCCGCTGAGGGCTTTGACGACAAGTATCGTTCCTTGGAACCCATCAAATCGCTTGTTGAACAGGTCCAGCACGACAAGAAGTTACAAGAATCTGCTCCTCAGAGACGTCCCAAGAAGTCTGTTGAACAACTCGGAGAGAAGTTGGCGGAGATTGACCAATGGGCACAGAAAGAACAGAATGGTCTGGACTTTGCAAGTATCTTGAACTCTGTCGCCAAGGAGAAACAACAACAACAACAACAATTGCAATCGGGAAGTCCCTTTGGCCATTCTTTCGTTCTCCCGCAACAACTTGTCCAACCCGATGAGATCAACTGGTTCTACGTTGATCCCCATGGAGCTGAACAGGGCCCATTCACAGGAACAACAATGCATGGATGGTACCAAGGTGGCTATTTGAACGGTGATCTGAGACTCAGACGTGATGGTGAGCTCACCTATAAGCAACTGCACGAGTTGATCACCAGTGTTGGTGATTCTACAGCTCCTTTTCTCGTTGCTCTTCCACCAATTGAGAAACCTACCCCTACACCTCAGTTTGGATTTGAACAACCTCAATTGTTCAACCAGTTTGGTCAGTTCAATAATACGTGGAGCTCTGGAAGATCGTCGCCATGGTCCCAACCACAGTTTAATGAGACTATTGGTGCCGATACAAGTGGATTTATGAACTCAGGGGTATTCAACACTTCACAAACCACTACAGATTTCCACAATGACGAGATCTTTAATCATATCCATAACCAGGTGTTGGGTAATGTGTTATCAGAGCCTATTGAAACACCAATTGAAACACCAATTGAGCCAGTTGTTGATGTTATTACTCCAGAGCCAGTATCAATTGCTTCAACTGTCCCAGTTGTCCCATCAGAACCAACAAAATCACCAGTGTCATCCCCAATCATCCCAAAACAGGAACCAAGACAAGAACAAGAACAGCAGAAACCAAAGCAGAAAGTGGAGAAGAAGATCAAGTCCATCAAGGTCACCCAAGAGGCAAAATCGGCTCCACCTGCTCCTTGGGCTCAACAGGCAACCACCTTCACGGCCCCACAAATGACCTTGGAACAAATCCAACAGATGGAGGAGGAGAACGCCCGTCAGCAACAAAAGCTACTGCGTGAACAAGAGGCTGCCAAGCTCGTTGTTGTTACCGAGAAGGTCAAAGAACAGCCTCAAAGACCAGCTCTCCCACTCACTGCTTCATGGGCCTCTTCCCCACAGGTGCAGACACCAATAAAGACGCTGGCTGATATCCAACGTGAAGAAGCAGAGTCTGCTGCTCTGGCCAAGAAGCTAAGCAGCCCTTCCAAGTTCTCTTTTGCCTCTGTTGTCAACTCATCTCCCCAGGCTGCTGCTCCTTGGACCGTCGTTTCCTCAAAGAAGCCACAACAACCAAAGGCACAACCACCAACAATCACAAACACCAAGTCCTCCATCTCTCCAGACGTTCTTCGTTCTGTTTCTGCTGTTTCCACCCCATCCACACCAGTTGCATCACGTTCTACAACTTCTCCACGTCAGGAGTTCCTCACTTGGTGTCGTGCCACTCTCAAGCTTAACAAAGGTATTCAGATTGACGAGATTCTCGAAATCATGTTGATGCTCCCACCGGGCTCTGAGTCATTGGAAATCATTGCTGATACGATCTATTCCAACTCTTCCACAATGGATGGTCGTAGATTCGCCCAAGAGTTTATGAAGAGAAGAAAAGCAGTTGAGGCTCAAGTTCATGATGGTTTGTCATGGCATGAGGCCTTGAGCATTTTGGGAACTGGAGATGATGATGGTTGGGACTTCCAGGTTGTCAAGAAGAAGGGTAAGAAGAGAGTCTAAAAAAAGACAAAACAAAACAATACAAACCAAACTACGTATATATATATATGTAAAGAAAAAAGGCATCATCTATATAGCATTTATTAAACATTCAATGCGACCTTCTTCGGACCAGCATGGTTTGGCGTTATTAGCTTACCATCACTAGTGATTTCAATGCCCCACATACTCAACAAGTCCAATTTGATTTCGTCCATAGCGGCGAATCTTCTTCTAAGAGCCTCATTGAAACACACCTCTTGAAGTAATGGAACAAACTTCGGCACCCAACCGGCCTTGTACTTTTCAGTCTCGGCAACAATCTCTTGGATCTCCATCTCCTCCAACTTCTGTGCAATCTGGAATCTTTCCCAAAGTTCATCTCCAATGCTTCCCTTTTGATACAAAACGTTCATATATGGAGCAACCTCTTTGAGTTTAATGGTTCTTTTGATTGATTCAGCACCACGTCTGATCAATGCAGCCTTGAGTACTTTCTCATGTGGTTTCGGTTCTTGTGATACTAATTCGAAATACATATCACGTGGCAAATTACGAGGAAAGAATGGTTTTTGAGAAGCTTTAGCAACGAGTGTCTTCTTTCTGTAATTCACACCAAATACAACCAATGCAGAAAGCATCACTGCAAGGTAGATCAGCGGTGTGAATACAGACACGTTCTTCACGGTCTCCTGGGCAGTCTCTTCGTCCATTTCTTCTTTCTTCTTCTTGGGTGTGTGTTTTGTAGTAGAAGAATAAAACAAAAGGAGGTTATGGACACGTTAAAAACTCGTTCCCAAGATGTGGTGTTTGGGTTTTTTTTTGCTTCTGATGTAGATTGATTACATAATCTGGTAAGTGCACACCAAATGTGGCGACTTTGTGATTTGAAAGTAGAAAGGATCCTCTAATATATAAAGACTTGTTTTATACAAAAAAGAGAGATAGAGAGGTGGAAATGAGTTCGATTGTGAGTCAATTGAGATAATAATTTGTGTGTGTGTGTTTATAACCATACTAACATTCGTCAAGATCCTACGTTTCCGCTCGAAAGAGGGAATGCACAGAGTCACAACTGACATCAACAACGATCTCACAGTGGCTCTCACAGAGCTTGGAAAACAGTTGAAAGACGTTGATCTGAGCTCCGTCATGCTTGCTCAGAATCCAAATGGTCCATTTGAACCTCTGAATTCCTTTGAAGGTCGTACATTATCATCATTGGGCTTCAAGAACGGTGAGCTTCTCTTTTTGAAATATGGAGATACCCTTGTTCAACCGTCAGTTAAAGACCAGCCAATTGCATCAACGCTCTCTGGTAAGAGCTATGTCGAGATTCCAAAAGCTGCACAGGGTGCTTCTTTTGTCAACGAGCTTGCAGTGGACAAAGAACTTGAGAAGGAGACTGGGTTGATCCCACGTCAGAGATCAAGAATGTGCAGACATGGAGACAAGGGCATGTGTGAGTATTGCTCGCCCCTTCCACCATGGGACAAAGGATATCGCGAGGAGAATTCCATCAAACACGCCTCCTTCCAGGCTTATGTCAAGATGCTCGATCATAACACAAACAAAGGACAGGGTTCATCGTATATGGCTCCTCTCACTGAATCAAACTTTGCCATTGATAAAAACTGTCCAGGAGGTCACGAGCCATGGCCAAAGGGGATCTGTTCCAAATGTCAGCCATCAGCTATTACGCTTCAACAGCAGGAGTTCAGAATGGTGGATCATCTTGAGTTTTCATCTTCAAGTGTTGTGGATACTTTTATTGACAGCTGGAGACAAACGGGGACTCAACGCATTGGATTCATGTATGGATCCTATCAGAAATATGAAAAAGTCCCATTGGGTGTTAAAGCCGTGGTTGAAGCGATCTATGAACCTGCACAACATGGCGAGAATGATGGATTGACTCTCGGATTGCCATGGGAAGATGAAGAGAGAATCGATAAGGTGGCAAAGCTTTGTGGATTGCAAAAACTTGGTGTCATATTCACGGATTTGACTGATGCTGGTAATGGAAATGGAAGTGTTGTATGCAAGAGACACAAGGACTCTTTCTTCCTATCGTCATTGGAAGTCATCTTTGCTGCTAAACTCCAGAAGAAGTATCCAAATCAAACACGATTCTCATCTTCGGGAAAGTTCTCCTCCAAATTCGTGACATGTGTCATTTCAGGAAATTCCAAAGGTGAGATCGACATCTCTCCATACCAGGTTTCCGAAAGTGCAGAGGCATTGGTTGCTGCTGATATGATCACTGGATCCACCAAACCTTCATTCGCATACATTAACGATACTAACGAAGATCGTTATGTTCCTGATATCTTCTACACCAAGGTCAACGAGTACAAGCGTGAAGTCAAAGTGAATGCCAAACCAGCAATCCCCGTTGATTATTTGCTTGTTACACTCTCCCATGGTTTCCCTCAAGATCCAAACCCAGTGTTCACCTCTACATCATTCCCAATTGAGAACAGACAAGCAATGGGTGTTGCACAGGATCTTCATCAGGTGAAGACACACCTCAAGATCGACTCGAATGATGTGAATGTGATCTCAAGAATGGCAGACTTCCATTTACTCACATATCTCTTCTCAATGGGAATCTTGTCATCATCTGAAGAAAAGCTTGCTGCTAGAGTTGGAACAGAGCACAAATTGGAAGATGCGTATGCTCTTATTGAACAACCAGGCTGGCAGACTCTGTTGACTATTATGAGAAGTTCGTAATCTTACTTATTATTAGCATCAATCACCATTCCTAGGTACAAGCTACCATAAATAAGACATTGCAATTCGTTGATAAAGCTACAATCAATATCTTCAATAATCCATGATTACTATTTGACAAGACTAATATACAAATTCCCGCAATGTTCATCACCATGTTCTTCCCTTGACATCTTTCAACTCTTCTTGTGTCATCACCTTTCCTGTTGTGAAGTAACCAGAGTTGATCTTAGCATCAATCTCAACACGGGAGTCTGGTGGAATTAGCTCATCTGGAATAGGAATTCTCTCCATGATTGGAATACCCTGCTCGACAATAGCATCGTGCTTCATATTAGACATGGACAGCATGCGATCAATCTTTGTAATACCCAACCAGTGTAACACATCTGGCATCAACTGTTGGAATCTCATATCTCTAACACCAGCAATACACTCAGTTCTGTGGAAGTACTCAGCAGCGGTATCTCCTCCTCTCTTTCTGGCGTTGTAAACCAAGTACTTGGTAACCTCACCCAATGCACGACCTTCTTTTCTGAAGTAGACAACGACACCAGAACCACCGTTCTGAGCTTCCTTGACTGCTTCTTCAATACCAAAGATCAAGTATGGACGACATGTGCAAATGTCAGAACCAAAGACATCAGAACCATTACACTCATCATGGATTCTTAAAGCCATCTTCTTGGTTGGATCAGAAACGTTTGCTGGGTTACCAAAGATGTAGACGGTAAGACCGCCAATAGGTGGCAAGAAGACTTTGATGTCTGGTCTAGTAATCAACTCTGGGTACATACCGTTGGTATCCTCGAACAAAGCCTTACGGAGTTCAGCCTCTGAGATACCAAATCTCTCAGCAACACCAGGCAAGTACCAGACTGGTTCAACGGCAACCTTGCTCACGTTCAAGTCACCATTCTTGTTGATAACAACATCCCCATCAACTTGGAGTCTTCCCTTCTCAACAGCTTCCTTCATCTCAGCCAACTGCATGTGAGCCTTGGTCACAGAGATGGTAGGCTTGATCTCAACGTTCTCAGAAACACCAACATCGGCAAACAACCAAGGCACCAAGTGGCCAAATGGATCCAATGAAACAATCTTCTTCTTGTCCCCCCACTGTGGCTGTTCTTTGATCTGGAAGGCTGGCTCGGCATTGGTATAGTCAGCATCGTGATGAGGGTCCAACTGTTTGGAGCCAACAGCCAAAGCGTGGTAGATGCAGTAGGAACCAGCGTTAGCTCCGATGGCATTGTGCTTGGCAAGACCGTCTTTGTATCTGGAGGCAACCACTGGACCTCTGACGGCAGAAGAGGAATGTCCCCAGTTCATTGGAAGTGGCTTCATGTTCTCGTCATCGGTGTAAGTGGTGAGCACAACGTCTCCCATGTTGACAGCCGTTTCTTTCTTCAACTTCAACTCAGGATGGACACAAGTCTCCTTGTGAATGTGTGGCACAGCAGCCGGCATCGACAAGGCAGTTGGGGCCATTGCTTCTGTGGTAAATGTTGTATATAAGGAGCTTGTACTTGCGGGATAACAACGGGCAAGGGGGTTTGGAACCGGCGGCTAACAGAAGAAGACGGGGCGGTAAGTGAACTGTGTGTGTGTGTTTGTGTATGAACTCTCAAAAAAAAACACAAGCTTTTCAAAGACTAAGCACTGTGTTCAAGATGTTTTTGTAGGAAGAGAAGGAAAGGCCGGAAGGGTGGGAACGCCTCCCTATTTATAGAGGTCCATGGAAGAGACGGGCATGTGAGGGGGGCGAGATTATGTGACAAGCTATCTCCGCGGGGGATAAGCGATGCTCCGCCGGAGCTACCCACAATAGATCATTACGTCAGCAGGCGATAAGATAGCGCTGAAACCCGGACACCACTGCCCCCATGCCACCGTTCTCCTCCGACGGACTTTGGCTGGTGGGGTGTAAACAGCCCTTTCGAGGCCTTCCGTCTTGGATCAGACTATTGTCACCACCTCTAATTTCCCTCGGGCATTGTTCAATAGATTGTTTTTTTTTAGAGCCGTCGGAGTAAAACGTGGGTGACCGTGGGCTGTACAACTTAATCTTGCTAAATCATGCTGCCTATACCAGATGACATAAGTGATTACCTAATCGGGTTATGAGCACTCATCGTTATCAGCAAGCCCCCAAGCTGGTTCACCTTTTGGGCTTGCTGCTATAAAGCGATAACTCTCCTACAGAATCCCCAACACAGATACAAAGATGGTACCGACAATACTTTCAGATGCAACCAAGAAACCAAAAATCATACCACAGCCGAAATGTGAGCTTCTAGGACCCGTATCCATTGTGATACAGTCATGCTTGGGACTCATCGCCATGTCCTCACTAGTACTGAAGCGGTACTATGAGCATCCAAAACGCCCTTGGAAAGTGTGGTTTTTCGATGTATCGAAGCAGATACTCGGGGCGTTAGGTGTACATCTCATAAACCTGACAGTGTCTCTCATAAAGTCGAGGGCCATTCACATTCTTGGTCGGGTAGGCAACGGAGATGATGAGATTGGTGAGTGCGATTGGTACTTCCTGACTCTATTCATGGACACCACAATAGGAGTTCCGGTGTTATACTGTTGCCTAGTGGTCGTATACACCATCTGTGAGTTTTTCCAGATCCAGGGAATTGAGAGTGGCAACTACGGAAAGCCACCTCAATTCATCCCATACCTCAAGCAGTTGTTGATCTTCATAGTTGCAGTAACCATGATGAAAGGTGTGCTGTACCTTCTTCTCTTCTTCCCAATCTTTGCTCAATACGCAGACTGGGTTCTTAGTTGGTCTGATGGTTTCCCGAACCTGCAGATTGTGCTGGTGATGTTGGTGTTCCCAGTCATGCTCAACTGCTTCCAGTACTACGTTGTTGACAACCTGATCAAGTTCCCAACGAACTTGTAAAGGCTATTATTTCGTTAATGCATTATAGAATAGAACTTGAAAATCCCTTGTAAAAAAATCAAACATGTTCAATCCGAATAGTACTGCTGATTCTTATTACCTCTGATCCTTTGAGGTTGAAGTTGGCCCTGTTGAGATTCTTCATGAACTCATAGATTTCCGTATTGTGATGCATATTCAACAATCTTTCTTCAAATATCTTGAACAATGCAATACACGTTTTTTGTATCTCCACATACCCATTCAACATTAAGTTATCCCAAATTCTGAAAACAATGTGTGCAGACAAACTATCGGTGAATAATGACATGAACCAATTGAAACAGATTGGTTCAAGTTCAACATCAAACTCTTGGAAATGTGCATCCAATCGCGGGAGTTGTTCTTTGAAATTCAGTTTCATACAGTGTAAGTCATGTTTGATGTTTGAGAGGTTGAAGAAACCCGATGGAAGTATGTTTTCAATCATGGCAATAAAAGCCCAAAATGCTTGTTCTGCATCTTGGAAAACAATCAGGAGGTTAGCAACAATGAAGTTCATTCCTTGGCAGTATCCTATAGAACGATACTTCCTGCTGAAAGCGATGAGAACTTCTTGAAGTTTGGTAAGTCCTGGTCCATTATCTTTGAAAAACACGTTAAAGGGCATTGTGCGATACAAGTCAAGTTCAATCTGGGATTCGGCTTCAGTATTCGATTCAGTTGATGATAGGAGAGTGTGATATTCTGATGGAGTAGCGAGGTGATTTGCACCTGAGAGTTCTGACCAAATCTTTGGACGGAACTTCATTGGAACACCGGATTGCACAAGCTTGGAGAATGATTTGTAGAGGTTTTTGTGGTGTGTAATGTTCTTGCCATTGATGGTTAGCCAGTCACCAGTGGTATTATTGTTCATCAGAGTGACTTTTTTGATAAACTCGTTCCATTCCTTGTTTGTCTGTTTTTGATTCTTGTCGTAATCATTGGCAATCTCAAGAAGCTTTGATGTAACCGAGGAACCATTCAAGTTCGTTGAAGACGTAGGAGGTGTACCCTGAGAAGGTCTCTTTTGCTTTTGTCTATTGTCATACAAGAACCCATACTCATCAACATAACCGTCCTTGAGATCAGATGTATCTGAGAATATGTTGTTCCCAAAGTTCTCCATCTCCATCGGAACCAGCTTCTCTTCTGGCGGCAGAAGCAGCAACGTGTTGTTGGCAATAGCATCATGAACGGGCTGCGGGACGCTGCTGAGAAACTTGGTGGAGACAACGTTAAGTAGGGAGTCTCCATTATACCGTGATGGAGAGTATGCGAGGGATTGAGGTTGTGGTGGTGAGGACATTGAGTGTGGTCTTCCCTTTCTGACTGGCTTGATAGTGTTGTTCGGGTCTTCTAGACTGGAGTGAGACGAGCTCTTTTGCGGAGTGTTTGGTGAAGTAACGACACCAATGCCATCTTCCATAGCATCGGAGATCATGTCTTGTAAGAAGGACTCATCATCATCACTTGGTTCACCGACGCTCTCGGCTCGTCGTTCTCTGACGAGGGCGTCCACCTGGCTTGTGGAGAAGCCCATCTCCTGGAGCAGCCTCATCAGCGCGTTTTCCTTGCGGGAGTACCGCTTTCCCATCAACGTCAACTCGGCCTCCCGCATCGCCAGGTCTGTTGACAGCTGCCGCACCAGCGTGACCGCACCGTAGCGCCGGATGAGGTGCTCGATGGAAGCGTCCGAAGACATGTGGATGTTTCCCGGGATCCGCGCCGGGCTCATCTGGCGGAACAGCTCCCCTCTAGAGGCCCGGCTACTGGCAACGCTCTCGGTCGAGACAGTGGCGTGGAGAGGCGCGTGGATGGCAACGTCCTCCTCAACGCCTTCCGAAACACAAGACGAAGGGCTCTGCCGGGACTGCCTGCCGAAGATCGACCGTGAACGGGCCACCGACAGCACGTGACGCTGGGCCGGCGTTTCGTCCATTGCTATGGGGGGTATTTGGTAGTGTTGATGGGTGTTGATGGTGAAGCGCTGTAGCTTTGTGCCAAAAGGGGAAATAAGCGCGAGTACAGCCCGGGGGGAGCCAAGCGCTAAAGCCCCATGTCCTTTGCCTGGTGCTTTTCCTGTTGCCCCCCCTCCTCGATGATAATCAGTCGATTCGATTGTTAGGAGGGTCCTACTTTTTAATTGCCACCAACCACCAACAGAACACACGCGCCGCTGGCCACCAAAACCTGCCCACAACTATGCCACACACCAACGACATCCCACAGAGCGAGAATCATGTGTACGAGCAGCTCTCAGAGATCCGTGGGACGCTGTCACAGCGTAAGAAGGACCGCACGCAATACCTCAACTCCAAGGACGTGCTCCAGGTGTACGACACCGTCCTCGGGCTCGTGAGGGAGCTCGCCGCCATCAGAGGCGCACAGCAGCACACCGCCAACAGGGTCGACCAGGTGCTCGACGACGTGTTCCAACTGCTGTCGCTCTTCTTCATCACCGTGGGGCTGACCAATGCCGCCCCAGCTACCTACGCCTCGCTCACCACCGTCCAGAGACTGCTGGAGCATCTCAACGAGAGCAGGGTCTACACCCATCACGACCTCAAGCCGATCAGGGAGCGCCTCAGACAGATTAGTGAGATTGTCGACGACGACGCATCCGTCGCAGCCGACGAAAACACTCTGCTTAAACACAAACTGCAGGAGTGTCTTGACGAATACAAAGAGGTTGAAAACAAGGTCGAAGATGTGGACCCATCATTGCAGAGTCTGCTCGAGACTCTGATTGCACTCAGAAGAAAATTGCTCAGTCTGGCGTCCAGACCGGACTATGACAAGAGGGAATTGAAGTCTATTGAAGAGCAACTCCACGAACTTGAGACACACAGAGACGCCACAGGGAAGTTCCAGTCATTGGAGACAGGAAAAGTCGAGGAGAATGGACAAAGCGTCCTGAACGGATTGTTGGATGACTGTAGCACTTTGATCCACGATCTTCATGCACACAAATTCAAGCTTGACGAAAGCTTACTCCCGATTTACAACCGTTTGCTCAAGCTCAAGACCACATTGGAAGACCTGCTCGTCACGAGAAGATGGACACTCAGAGAGACGGACTTGTACACATATCAGAAGGATTTGCAGGAGATTGACGATCTCAGAATCAAGGGAAAGTTCCCAACAAACGACGGCAGCTCCGCCAGCAAGGGCCAATCCGTATTGCTCTATCTTTTGAGAAGATGCTATGCCATCATTTACAAGCTTCTTGAATCCAGTGAGCCCGTGTCCGAAGCACTCCAGCCTATTCACAACCAGTTGTCTACAGTGCGCAGATGTCTGCTCGAGGTCAAGAGAATGGGTGGGATTAACTCACCAAGAGAACTCTACCCGTATCAGATGAAGCTTGCATCTTTGGACAACCTCAGAGAGGATGGTAAGTTCATTGTGGATGGACAGATCCCTGAAGGTCAAGGCACACTCAATGCGCTTCTTGCCGAGTGTTATGACATCTGTCAGGAAATGAAGATCGAGGCCGAGGAGAATGGAATGGGTGAAGATGAAGACGATGACGATGATGCTGAAAACCAATACGCCAACGATGAGGACGAGGATGAAGATGATGTTCAAGATGAAGAAGAGGAGGAGGACACGGTGTTTGAGGATGACGCAGACTACCCAGCTAGTTATGCTCCTAGCATTGCCGAATCTGATGTCAACTGAAATTGTATATTAAAAGAGCAGAATGAAATGTGTGGATTTTTGCGCACATAGCACACGAATACATGTATACCCGCGAATTACCCACAAGCCTTTCGAATTAGGAAGTCGAGCGTAGAACCTTCTAGATCGCGAAGGGCATCGGTGGAAAACTTTTATAAAGGAAGCGTGTTGAGGACTTCTCTGAGCGGCTAAGAAAAGAACACCAAATCACAAAAATGAGTGCTCCATTCGGATTGGACTTTGGTAACCACAACTCCGTGGTCGCTGTTGCCAGAAACAGAGGAATCGATGTCGTCGTCAACGAGGTGTCCAACAGAGCCACCCCAACCGTTGTTGGTTTTGGCATGAAGAACCGTTCCATCGGCGAGTCTGGTAAGACCCAGCAGACTTCCAACATCAAGAACACCGTTGACAACATCAAGCGTGTCGTTGGTCTTCCAGCTGGCCACCCAGATCTCGCCAAGGAGAAGCCATTCTTCACCACCGAGCTGGTCGACGTTGACGGCCAGGTTGGCGCAAAGGTTAGATTCCAGGGAGCCCAGGAGTCCTTCTCCGCCACCCAGGTCGCCGCCATGTACTTCAACAACGTCAAGGCCACCGTCGCCAAGGAGACCAAGGCCACCATCTCTGACGTCTGTATCTCCGTCCCAACGTGGTACTCCCAGCAGCAGAGACACGCCGTTTCTGACGCCGCTAAGATTGCTGGCCTCAACCCAGTCAGAATCGTCAACGAGCTCACCGCCGCCGCTGTTGGTTACGGTGTCTTCAAGACTGACCTCCCAGAGGACAAGTGGGTCAACATGGCCTTCCTCGACATTGGCCACTCCTCCTACGAGGTCACCATCGCCGCTTTGAAGAAGGGTGAATTGAAGGTGCTCGGCTCCTCTTACGATAAGTTCTTCGGTGGTAGAGATTTGGACATGGCTATTGCCAACTACTTCGCCGATGAGCTCGACGCTAAGCACAAGGTTGAGGTCAGATCCAACCCAAAGTCGTTCTCCAGAATGCTCGCTTCCGCTGAGAAGATCAAGAAGATCTTGTCTGCCAACACCCAGGCTCCATTCAACGTTGAGTCTGTCATCAACGACATTGACTTCTCCTCTTCCATGAACAGAGACCAGCTCGAGGAGCTCATCGCCCCACTGCTTGAGCGTGTTGGTGAGCCAGTCGAAGCTGCTATGAAGCAGGCCGGTCTTACTTTTGACGACATTGAGTTCGTTGAGGTTATTGGTGGTGGTTCCCGTGTTCCAGCTGTCAAGGAGAGATTGACCGAGATCTTTGGTAAGCCATTGTCTTTCCACTTGAACCAGGATGAGGCTATTGCCAGAGGTGCTACTTTCATCTGTGCCATTCACTCTCCAACTCTTCGTGTTCGTCCATTTAAGTTCACTGACGTCAACCCACACTCTGTTTCATACTCTTGGGACAAGCAGGTGGATGATGACGAGACAGAGCTTGAGGTGTTCCCAGTTGGTTCCGCCTTCCCATCCACCAAGGTCATCACTTTGGAGAGAACTGGAAACTTTAACATTGAGGCCAAGTACACAAACGCTGCTGACTTGCCAGCTGGTACTCCAGTCAACATTGCCTCCTGGGAGGTGCAGGGTGTTAAGCCAGTTGAGGGTCAGGCTACCGTCTCTGTCAAGGCTAAGCTCAGAAACAACGAGTCCGGTTTCTACTGTGTCGAGTCCGCTTACACTGTTGAGGAGATTGAGGTTGAGGAGGAGATTCCATTTGAGGGTGAAGGTGAGAAGCCAGAGGACTACGAACCAAAGTACAAGACTGTTAAGAAGCTCGTTAAGAAGGACGACTTGGTCGTTGTGAGCCATGACCAGTCTCTTCCAACTGAGAAGCTCAACGCTTTCTTCGAGAAGGAGGCTCAGTTGACTTCTTCTGATGAGTTGGTCTTCAAGATTCAGAACAAGAGAAACGAGATTGAGGAGTACATCTACGACTTCAGATCCAAGTTGGATGACATGTACGCTCCATTCGTTTCCGAGAAGGAGAAGGCCGACTTGTCCGAGCTCTTGATGAACGCTGAGGACTGGTTGTACGACCACGAGGACTCTTCCCTCGGTGTCTACACCGCCAAGTACGAGGAGTTGGCTTCCAAGGGTAACTTGATCAGAGGTAGATACCTTTCCGCTGAGAACGAGAAGAAAGAGGCTGAGAGAGCCAAGAAGGAGGCTGAGGCTTACCAGAAGTTCACACAGAAGCTGCAGGCTGATAAGGATGCCAAGGCCAATGCTGAGCCAGAGCAGAAGGATGCTGAAGGTGACCTGGACTTGGATTAAAACTAAAAGCAACTTTTTTGAAGTTCAGGGGTTTGAAGGGGATTTGTTCATATGATTTAGCTGTTCTTTTGGCACGACATATACCATAAAAAAGCACTTTATACACATATTTTCGGTATTCTTGTGCCTTTGGCTCCGGGTTTGGGTATTTCTCTATCAATACAACGTTATGTTTAGAATCCAATCATGTAGAAGGCATGTCAACACAGTTCATAAATCTGAGGACGCCAAGTCGGAATGTCAAGTATAACCATGTGATGTGCGGTCGGAACTGATTTTTTTTCGAGTCCCACCAACCTGCGATGGGAAAATCACACATCTCTTCACTATTCCGAGAAGTTCTCTATAGCAACACCCGAGAAACCCTTGAAAGAACACAATGTCCGGCCAGGGTTACAACCAGGATAACCTCGCTAACGACTTTGCCAACCAGTCACTGGGAGGTCAGGGTGGAAGACGCCCATACAACCCAAACCAGCAGACTTTCCAACCTCAGAACTCGCAGAACTTCGCTCCTAACCAAGGTTACGGCCAGTACCAGCAACAGGGAGGCTACCAGGGATACAACCAGTACCAGCAGGGCGGATACCAGAACTACCAGCAAGGCGGTTACAACAATGGTGGCTACAACCAGGGCTACAACCAGGGCGGCTACCAGAACTACAACCAGGGCTACAATCAGGGAGGTTACCAGAGCTACAACAACTACCAGCAGGCCCAGCCAGCCCAGCCTCGTGGTATGTCCCTTGACGACTATCAGAAGTCCGTTCAAAACTCGAACCTCAACAAGCCAGCTGCTCCAAAGCGTACTCTGAAGATTGGCGGATCATCCTCTGGTATCAAGATTGCCACTAAGAAGGTCGAGCCTAAGAAGGAGGAGGCCAAAGAGGAGACACCAAAGACTGAGGCACCAAAATCTGAGGAAGCACCAAAGGTCGAGGAGCCAAAGAAGGAAGAGCCAAAGGTTGAAGCGCCAAAGGTTGAGGAGAAGAAAGAGGAGCCAAAGAAGGAATCTACTCCAGCACCAGTTGCTGTTGCTGCCGATGCTGTTATCAAGGAACAGGAGGAAGAGATTGATGAAGAAGTTGTTAACGATATGTACGGTGGTAAGGACCACGTTTCTATTATCTTTATGGGTCACGTTGACGCTGGTAAGTCCACCATGGGTGGTAACTTGCTTTATTTGACAGGCACTGTTGACAAGCGTACCGTTGAGAAGTATGAAAAGGAGGCCAAGGATGCTGGTAGACAAGGTTGGTACTTGTCTTGGATCATGGATACCAACAAGGAGGAGAGAAACGACGGTAAGACCATCGAGGTTGGTAAGTCCTACTTTGAGACCGACAAGAGACGTTACACCATCTTGGATGCACCAGGTCACAAGATGTACGTTTCTGAGATGATTGGTGGTGCTTCGCAGGCCGATGTTGGTGTTTTGGTTATTTCCGCCAGAAAGGGTGAGTACGAGACCGGTTTCGAGAAGGGTGGTCAGACCCGTGAGCACGCTCTTCTGGCCAAGACTCAGGGTGTTAACAAGATGATTGTTGTTGTTAACAAAATGGACGACCCAACAGTGGGTTGGTCCAAGGAGAGATACGATGAGTGTACACAGAAGTTGTCCATGTTCTTGAAGGGTATTGGTTACAACATCAAGGAGGATGTCGTATTCATGCCAGTCTCTGGTTTCACCGGTGACGGTTTGAAGGACCGTGTTCCAAAGGACAAGGCTCCATGGTACGATGGTCCATCTCTTTTGGAGTACTTGGACGGTATGCAACACTTGAACAGATACATCAATGCTCCATTCATGTTGCCAATCAGTGGTAAGATGAAGGACCTTGGTACTATTGTCGAGGGTAAGATCGAGTCTGGTCACGTCAAGAAGGGTAACCACTTGATTGTGATGCCAAACAAGGCCAGCGTCGAGGTGCTGACCATCTACAATGAGACTGAGAATGAGGTGGACGCTGCTTTCTGTGGTGAACAGGTGAAGATCAAGCTCAAGGGTATTGAGGAGGAGGACATCCAGCCAGGTTTCGTGCTTTCGTCTCCAAAGGCCCCAGTTAAGACTGTTACTAGATTTGAGGCTCAGATCGCCATTGTGGAACTCAAATCCATTCTCTCTTCTGGTTTCTCTTGTGTGATGCACGTGCACACCGCCATCGAGGAAGTGACATTCAAAGCCCTTTTGCACAAGTTGGAGAAGGGCACCAACAGAAAGTCCAAGAAGCCACCTGCATTCGCCAAGAAGGGTATGAAGATCATCGCCGTGTTGGAGACTGCCGGTCCAGTGTGTGTGGAGACCTACCAGGACTACCAGCCACTGGGTAGATTCACCCTCAGAGACCAGGGCCAGACCATCGCCATTGGTAAGATTACAAAGCTCTTGGAGTGAATGTGCATAAGTGTTTTTTAGTCTGTTATATTTTTTTCGGAGGATAAAATGTTGTAATGCTGCGTAGACGTACAATTAAAATTAAGATACGAGACGCTCCCCCCTTTCTCTAGAAGGTTCCATTGTTCTCTAGGCTCGCGGATTTTGCCATGCGCTAGGCTGAGCTCCGCCAACCCGGGCTGGGGGGGGGGGGGAAGTGCGAAAATTGTGGGGCGCTTTTCTAGAATCTTCTGCCTGGATACCCGTAGCCCCCAGCCTAGCCGTTCCTTCTAGAAGGTTCGGCCTCATTGCCACCCACGAGTTGTCTATAAAAGGCAACACAACACCCCACTTTCCAAAAAGAAAAATGAGCCTCCCTTCCCTCATCTTCATCACACACAAATACAATGTCTTACTACAACGGTTCCCTCGCTGACCTCATCAATGCCATTGCCTCTGCCCAGGAAGAGCAGCAACAGCAGCAGCAGCAGCAACGCTTCCCACGGAGACAGGCCGCCTACACCCGGCCAGCGTACTACCAAGACGAGGATGATGACGACTCTTCGAGTGATGGCGGGTACTACACAATGAGATACCCAGACTACTACTTGCCCCAGGGGTATCTTCCAAGAAGAGCGGCCAGACGCCAGCAGGCCCCACCTCAGCCACAGCAGACGTTTGACATTGCCGACCTCTTCAATATGCTCAGTGGCCAGGCTCCACAGGCCCCACAAGCTCCACAGCCACACACCCCACAGCCAGAGCAGAAGACCGAGGGTCCAAAGGCAGAGCAGAAACCATCTGTTCCAGCTCAGGCTGAGAAGAGCACCGCCCCACCACCAGTTACTGCTACTGCCCCAAAGCCAGTGGCAACCAAGGCCGCACCACCAAAACCACAGCCATTACACCGCCATTCCACAGCAGAGTTCAAGGAGCCAAAGCCAAAGATCGAGGTGTCCCATCGCAATGCCAAGAACCCTGCCCTTCCATATTCTCCACAGGCCAACATCTACGAGACTACAAAGGAGTACACTGTTGTGCTTGCCATTCCAGGTGCCACACTTGCCGGATTGGACATTGACTTCCATCCATCCACCAATGAGATTGTGGTGAAGGGCACGATTCCAGAGCCATTCCCAGGAAATGAGAGCATGAAGATCAATGAGATCAGAACTGGTTGTGTTGAGAGAAGATTCAAGTTCCCTACGCTGCCAAAGATCTTGGATGAACAGATCAAGGCCAAGTACCAGAATGGATTGTTGACGATCAGAGTGCCAAAGACGGACGAGAAGGAAGTCAAGCCAAAGAGAAAGGTGACGATCGAGGAGGTGCCAGATGAGGAATTGATCTATGAGGAGAAGGGTGATTTGATTACTCCAGTGATTTCATAATTTCATGCTGCTGGTCCTGTATATTAGAATCCACCAAGGAGAAAAAAAGAAAAAAAGTTTTAATGTTTTGGAGTCCCCAATTTGTAGAGCTATATTATAGGAGCTCTTCAAGAGCAGCAATCAAGTTTTGTACACCTTTGAGGATGTCCTCATCTGGTCCTTGTCCTGGTGTGAACTTTGCGTGTGCAAAGTCGATCATGGTTAGTAAACTCAATGGGGCTGGTTCTTCCTTGTCTTCTTCTTCTTCTTCATCATCTTCATCATCTTCATCATCTTCATCATCATCATCAAGCATCAGATCATCTTTATAAATAGGATCATCATTATCCATCTCCTTCCATCTCTCCAGATCATTTTCAAACACCAACAATATACTTCCCGACCTTATCCTCAATTCTTCACCAACAAGTGAGTTATACAACAATTGTAATCTTGTGAATGTGTTTCTAATGACAATGCTACGTTGTTCTTCATCGAGATCGTTATGTTTGAAGAAGATCTCGAAGCAAGTATTCATGTTTTCAATGGTGAGTGCCCTTCCATACCACTTGTCAAACACAAGATAACCATCCTCATCGATTTTGATATGATCTTTGGCATAGGAATCAAGATTGGGTAATGTCGTACCGAATAATTTCATTCCACAGATACGGAAATTTAAAGACCCCGAAGTTGTTGTCCTACTGACTTCTTCTAGTCTGTTCTTCTTCTCCTCGGGAGTGTTGTCGTCAAAGAGAATGGCGCCTAGTTTGATGTCGATGATGGCCGGTTTCCTGAATCCATTGAGAAGGTTCTGAAGAACCAGATATGTCTTGGAGGCATCGAGTTCGCTGCTGTTACTGTTGCTCTGAGCCTTGAAATCATCGGCTAGACCAGATTTATCAGCATCAGGGGAGACTCCTGGAGTGAGAGACCCGAGAAATGTTGGAGTCCAATCGATGATGTTGTCTTCCGTATCCTCTTCTCTACGCTTGAGGAGTTCTGTGTAGAAGTCAATCTCCTGCTGTGTTGTGGGCTTCACGAAGAGTCCACCTGTCGAATCCACCAGCGCATCTCCGTGGCCAGCTGCCTGGTGTTCCGCCTTGTGAGCGTTCATATTGATGTTGTGTGTGTGTGTAGTTTAGAGAGTTAGAGAGAGAATGAGACAGAATGAGAGAGCGCGACGCGACTTGCCTAAACCTCTTAATATATATCTCATATTGTCAGATTAGATGATTGATGTTAAAAAACGAAGAGCCGTTTAGAATACTCTGGAATACTCTGTAATGTATATATATCTACTAATTGAAAAAAAATTGATACATTAAAATCAGTATAAATCTTTGAGAATCATAGAGATCCCAAATTTGTGTGTCTTTAATCGTGTCTTTCTTTCTCTTCTTCAGGGGGGGGGACCCCCTTTTCCACATAATTGAAAACTTACATAGAAGAACACAAAAAGGAAAAAGAAGGGGCAGTGCTTTTAAAAGAGAGAGAGAGAGAGATACAATGAAAATGAAAGAAATGACACACATTAAATATTTGACATTGGCTCTATAAATGTTTCGGCTTTCTCGGGAGGGTGAGGCTGTGGTATTCTCTTCTTTTTTGTCCCATTTGGAAGACACCATATACACCAATTAAAAACAAGTAATTATATACCAATATATATAATCAAAGCTAATATATATATATAAGCTCATAGTTCTACAAAAAACATGAAATCAAACAATGACACGCGTTTCTATTTTTACGCCATATCCGATTCGCCAAATTTCCGAATCGGGTAATTCCTTTTTACGCCAATTTTCGCATCTTTTTCGCCTTTTTTGTGTAATTTGAGACCGCCCTCTCGCCTTTCAAAGACACGAAACTACCAAGGAAAGTTCACAACACCACCAACCAATAAAGCTGCAAAAGAAACACTTTCTTGAAGCCAGAATGAGCTACAACAACGTACGTATGGTGTTCATGTATTTGAGGAATGTCTGGGTTTTCTGCTCTGTATCTGGCCTCACTTTGAGAAATGGGAGGGTTCTGCGGGCCCTCCTGTTACTCGTTTAAGTCTCTTGATCAATCTGATGATCCAATTGCCAGAACAAGACGCTCATTTGAAGGATTCTGAACGATTAGAGAAGTGCAGATGTTTCAATGGAGTTTTTTTTAAGGAGCCCGCGGTCCATATATATATATGAACTGACTTTGTTTTCAGCCACATTCTCTTGATACACACACCCACATACCTCTCTCTCTATCTTTCCCAAGTTTTACAAAAACAAACAAACTAACACACCAAACAGCAACAGTCTTACGGGTACGACAACTCCAACCCATACGGAGATAACTACGAGATGAACAACTATAACGATGGTGGTGATGACTTTGTCAACTACATGAACAACATCACTGGTATTAACAATGACCTCGAGAACTACAAACAGTTGGTGGAGCTGATCGAATTCAACCAGAAGAAGTTGTTGAACGAGGTCAATGAAGAACAGGAGAATGCCACTAGAAAGCAACTCGATAACTTGATGTCTCAGGCCTCTTCCATGCAACAGACTTTGAAGTCCAAAATCAAAGACGCTCAACTCAAGGCCGGTTCAGACAGCTCCAAGAAGGCACAGGCAGAGAACTCTAGACAAGCCTTCCTGAAGCTCATCCAGGACTACAGAGTCTCCGAAGCAGACTACAAGGAGGCCAACAGAAACCAGGCTGCCAGACAGTACAAGATTGTGCGTCCAGATGCCACGGATGATGAGGTCAGAGAGGCCATTGATGACGTTGGCGGACAACAGATCTTCTCGCAGGCCATTTTGAACTCCACAAGAAGAGGTGAGGCCAGAACTGCCTTGGCTGAGGTCCAAGCAAGACACAAGGAGTTGCAGAAGTTGGAGAAGACCATGGCCGAATTGGCCCAGTTATTCCACGATATGGAGGAGTTGGTTGTTGAGCAGAATGTCCAGGTCCAGAACATTGACCAGTCCGTTGCAGGTGCTCAGAAGGACGTTGAACTTGGTCTCGGCCACACAGACAAAGCCGTTGAATCCGCCAGAAAAGCTAGAAACAAAAAGAAATGGTGCTACGGTATCTTGGCTGTGATCATCGTTATCATCATCATCGTCATTGTCGTTCCAATCGCCGTCCACTTCTCCTGATCTCTCCCCAAAAGAACTGATTTCGGCATCAACATCTTGTACTTTTATCACCACCCTTTCCTTTGTTCCCTTTCCCCCTTTTTTGTTTCTACATCTACAGAAGAAAGAAAAAATACACTTATCTAATACCTACGTCTAATAATTCGTGATTTGAAAGATTTTTTTTTAAAAAAGAGATATAGAACCGTGAAATAGTCCTGCAAATTGGAAT
This sequence comes from Petasospora hungchunana, assembly GCA_030563225.1. Taxonomy (NCBI): domain Eukaryota; kingdom Fungi; phylum Ascomycota; class Saccharomycetes; order Phaffomycetales; family Wickerhamomycetaceae; genus Petasospora; species Petasospora hungchunana. Next base: position 318,946 of record JAKUBL010000006.1, on the reverse strand, counting down.
TAAATCCATACAATAGCCCGAAAGCACCAGCATGGACTCCAATCAGGGTGGAGAAGTTCTAGGTTTATTCTCCCACAACAAAAAAAGTGTTCTCCCGGACCAGGAACCATCAACCTAGGACGAACCCGGGTGAGGAGTCAGTTAGAAGGCATTAAGTCGTGGTTTCTTGATTTAGAGAAGGGAAAGGAAGAAATCGATGGATGGGCAAAAGAAAAATTCTTTTTATTTCTCCAGAAGTGGTGTGCGGGTGTTTAAGATTCTGTTAGGTCTTATGTAGGAATCACTAGAAAATGACATTCTATTGGTTGAAAGTAGTTGCTGATTGTCTACATATATATATATATATATATATATATATATTAATCAATCGAATCCCTCTGGAAGTGCGTCGAATCTGCGCAAAATGCTCTGAATTCTGTCCATACCTTTAACCAATGCATCCATCTCTGGTCCATAGGAGATTCTGATGTATGAATACATTTCTGAATCGCTCAATTCTCTGAAACTGAGTGGATTCAGATCAAAGAAAATACCAGGGACGACAATGACGTCTTCATGGAGAGCCTCATGGAAGAAACCTAGACAATTTGACAATTTTCCTGGAAGATGTGAAAGATCTACCCAGATGTAGAACGTCGAGTTTGGCTTGACTTTGAATGTGAAGCCCATCTTTGTCAACCTATCCAGGCAGTAATCACGTTTAGACTTGAAATGTCTCTGAAGGGCAATTGTTTCTTGTTTCACGAGGTCCGGGTTAAGATATGGAACAGCAGCTTCTTGGAATGGATAATTCGTTCCACCATCCAAATAAGAACCAGCAGAACTCAAAGCATTGATGTATTCCTTTGGTCCGATGATCCATGAGACTCTCCAGCCAGGAAGTCTGAAGAACTTGGTAAGTCCGTCAATGATGAGCACTGGATCCTTATTAACGTCTTCAACTTCGGAAGCAGATGAAATGGCCTCACCAAGTTCACCATCGTAGTAATAACGAGAATAGAACTCATCCATAATCAACAGACACTTGCTTCTACACAGATCATGAAGCTCTTTCAATTCCTTTGGAGTCATGGCTTGACCTGTTGGGTTTCTTGGGTTCGATGTCAAAATGGCAGAAACACCTCTGTTCAATTCACCCTTGATGATATTCATGTGGATTCTATACCCGTCAGTCTCGTATAATGGTACTGGAATTGGGGCAAAGTTCTTGAACAACGACAACATCTCGGCATAAGCAGTGTAGTCTGGAAGGAAGAACGATAAGTAGGCATCACCAAGCACTGCAGCGATTCTTGTGAGAGCAGCACGACCACCAGGAGCGATATTCACGTTCTCCCACGTGTACTTAGAAGCCTTTCCCTGTCTGTAATGAGCATTGTACAAGTCAGCGATTGCCTGTCTCATCTCTTTGATACCTGAAGTTGGTGCATATTCACGACTTTCAAATGACACTGGCAATAGTTCCGGTCTCTTGAAGCAGCCGGGAATGTCACCAGTCTCCGGCATGCCCTGGCCCAAATTGACCCAGTTAGCGTTAGGATACCCACGTTCAGCGGCTCTGTCAGTACACCAGATGACTCCAGTGGCTGCATTCTGCTTGTTCAGAGCCGGGAAGTGCACGTCTGGACCCGACAGAGGGCCTGGTATTGGAATAGGCGAGTCGGTGCGTTCCATCGAGGAAGAGGACTCGTTTTGGAGATAAGCAAGACGGTTGATCAGCGGGTTTGTTGGCCGTTTCGGAAGAGAGTCTGGTGTGATGAGGCCATTTGTGGGCGTTGTTGATTCCGAGGTGAAGAACTGAGAAGACGAGTGCTTCAACGGTTCCGGGAGGGTCTCACCAAGCTGCTGAAAGGTCGATTCGTTCATGATTTTCAACCCCCTTCAAGTCTCTGTTTTTAAGCACTGGAACTGGCGAAGAGGCTTCAAAGTGACTCATGAAAGAGTACGCGATGACGTTGGTGTTCGGGTGTGGGGAACTCGGACATGTTCCCCGATCTAGCTATCAAATCGAACGATATCTCTTTTCCTCTAAAAAAACGCTCTTTTGTTCCTTGGCCACATTCTCTGGACTCTTCACCGATATAAATCAATCAGATGTCTGAAGTCGTCGTTGTCGGTGCCGGTGTCATTGGCCTGACTGCTGCTCTCGTGCTCAGTGAGAAGGGCCACAAAGTCAAAGTCATCGCTGCTCACTTCCCCACGGACCCTCTGAACCCCAAATACACTTCTCCATGGGCCGGTGCGCACTATAGACCGTTCCCTTCGCACAGCGACAAGGACTTTGAAGATGCCATGCTGACCAGGGATACCTATGAGTATTTCAAGACATTGGCAGTGGAGGAGCCAGAGTCGTCGGTGAGATGGATGCCTGGCACTGATTGGCTCGAGGAGAAGGGAATCTATAGTTTGAAGGCCAGAGGCTACTTTGAAGGAATCGAAGATATGAAAGAAGTTCCGGCCAATGAGCTCCCAAAGGGCGTTGTGTTTGGTTGCACTTACAACACTTGGGTTCTGAACTCTCCATTTTACATCCAGTATCTCCAAAGAAAGCTCACATTCAAATACGGTGTCCACTTCATTCGTTCTGAGTTGATCTCTTTGAAGCAGGTCTGTGAGACGTACCCTGGTGCTATTGTCATCAATGCATCTGGAACTGGACTACAGTACAACGGTGGACTCGATCCAGACTCCTTCTTGATCAGAGGACAAACGCTACTACTCAGAATTCCAGAGGACTGTCCCCTCCTCAAGACCAACATTGGACACCAGGGAAAGAATAATACTTGGACTTTTGTCATTCCAAGACCATGCTACGGTGGACTTATTCTCGGTGGTACTAAGCAGGTGAATGATCTCCAGTCTGAACCAAGAGAGGAGGATACTCAGCGTATCATCGAGAGTGCTAGAGTACTGTTCCCTGAGGTGTTCATTGATGGTAAAGTTGATATCAGAAACATCAACGTTGGATTCAGACCTGCCAGAAAGGGAGGAATCAGAGTCGAGGCAGAGCACCATGGTAAGAACACAATCATCCACGCTTACGGAGCTGGGGGTATGGGATTTGAGCTCTCCTACGGTGTTGCAAAGAAGGTGGGGAAGATTTTTGATGCTCTCACTACAAAGGGAAAACTTTAAACAAAAACAATCTATAGTCTAAATTCAAATATTAAACTCTCATCTCAGCACTAGATCCGAGAGCGGTGTGAGGTGGTGCACTCTGATATCTCTGGACATTGAAGAAGTCACTCACAACTTTCACGTACTCTGAAGGTCTTTGGTCCAAAATGTCATGTGCAGAGTTCATCTCATAGAACTCGTTCTGTGGGAAGTGCTCCTCAATCTTCTGTAATCCATCCTTGGAGATGAAAGGAGACTTCAGTCCCTTGATAAACTTCATCGGACCTTCAAACTTCAAACCCTGGGTGGACTCCACTGGCCAATCGGACACATCTTTGACTGCCATCTCCTCCATATGGTGCACTGGGTTCAAAAACTGGATGTAACCATCATCAAAATCCACCACCGGCGATTCAAATCCCCTTGGTTTTTTGTTCACGAGGTTCACCAGCAGATTCTTACGAACAATAGCATTTGGCAAAAATCTCTTCATAGCATCCGATGCCTTGTTCTTCCAGTCCTTGTCATCTGTGCGGATCTTGGCCTCGTTAAGCACATGCAACATACTCTTGACGTATTGCTTCATGTACATTTCGATGTATGGCTGCTTTATCGGAGCATTGTCGATGATGACAGCAGACTTGATGAGTTCTGGGTGTCGAAGAGCAGCAAGCATCGAGACTTTAGCACCGAGGGAGTATCCCACCAACTTCACTTTCTTGAGATCATGTGTAGAACAAAACTCTTTGATGTCTCCGACAAGCGTGTCATAGTTGAATGGTTGAGCGTGGGCAGACTCTCCATGATTCCTGAGGTCAATTGTGTAGACTGGTGTGTGTGTAGCATTGGCGATGAGTTTGGAGTCCTGCGTATAAGACTTCTTTGAACCAAAGATTCCATGAACAAAGAGAATCGGCTCCTTTTTGTCAATATTAAGGTTCTGATACACAGTGTTGTGTGGCACATGAAGGTCATAGGCCAGCTTGACCGTTTCAGCATGTGGAAGTGTCTGTCTGAACAGTTCCTTGCTTCTAAGGACTCTTGTAGGCGTGAACATTGTGTTTACACCCTTAGTTCAAAGAGGCTACAAAGACAGGGCAACCGTCCATACTTATACCATTTGAACATCTCTTGGGTCTTGTTGCTTTTTTACCGAGCCTGGAATCGCAAAGAGTAACAAAAAAAGAATACAGAACGTCGTATTACGTATAATCAAGTGCTCCTACCAATTATATAGTTTTTCCGAAAACTGTCAAGTTTTTTCCGAAAGACGTGTGTCTTTATTGCAGTAGAACCAGGAAAGATGACAGAATGCGGTGAATTGGACGTTCATACAGGTATCCAGAGCATATAGGTAACCCAACACACCATTGACCCAGGCCTCCCATTGTTTGTGGTCAAAACAGCCGCATAAGGTGCCCGTTTCTTTTGCTGTTGCTGCCCTTACCACAGAAAATGTTAGGAGACACATACTACGCACAAGGCTTGAATTGAACAACAAAAGTCCAGATTTGCGTCTTTGTGGTGGTTGCTTCCATTTTAAGAACATATGGAGATAAGAAACGATTTTTTAAAGAGTTTTTGGTAGAAGTTAGCCTTTTTACGATTTGGATGAGATAAGGAGTGTAGTATAATAAGAGGCGGTGCTACCGGAGAGACTACATTCCGAAGGCCCGTTGGCTCAGAGTATCAATGTACTCTTTTTAAATGACCCTACACCATCTTGTAAACAAAACAAGAGTTACAAAGAAAGCAGAATAAAAAATCTCCTTTCAACAAATGGAACTTGATGAGCGGACCGATTCCGCAAATCGCAAAAGATGTCCTATGCCGTCTCTCTAGTGGCCGAATGGAATCCAAATCCAAATCAACAATACAATAGCAACGCGTGCTTTCAATCTGTTTTATCGAGTACTATCACTCACAATTGGCATGAAGAGCTGAATTTGTGACATCTCAGCTCACTCAGTTCTGCAGATTGACGGATTGTAAGAAAGAAGATATTGTCAGTAAGCAGTTCAGGGGCTTCATTCGAGACTATTTCTACAATGAAATGATCAAACAAATCTTGAAGCCAATTAATGTCCAATTGTTTGTCAACATGCAATGCCTGAATTACTACTATAATCGATAGAGTTGTAATATATCTGTTGATCACTCTTCGAGGCCTAATGGCCCGGCCAGATGTGGAACGATTTCATCCCATATCTTGTGCAGGTTTCTTTTCAGAATGGCTTTTCTGAGATTCTCACTCGAAATGCCTTCGAATTTGATATCTGTGTAGGTACACGCGCTAACAGAGATGCTGAAGTTTGAAGCTTTTGAGAAGTTCAAATCGAGCAGACAACTGCTTGCTGGCGCTCGCTGCAAAAATGCTTCAAAGCTCAGAGCCAATAGGACAAAGAGAAGAACGATGTACAACACATGGGCAACTTTATAATACATACAGACTTTATTAAAAGGCATCAATAAAAGACTTGCAAGTTCAATGTTTTGGGTGACCCTTAACCTCTCGGCACCATCCTGCGATATCATTTCCGCATCCACACAATGGCCTCTCCAAAACGACATTCTCCAAACCAATAGCATCAGCGAGCCATGGGTGGTTCACCATACCGCCAGCGTCTGCTCTTTTTTCCGGGTTTGTGCAAAGCATAGGGAGCAGGAAGTCTGCAATCTCGTAGGCATCCTGTTCAGTGTACTTATACTTGTCAATCAACACGTCTTTCAAACTCCATGGCTTGAGTTTAGAGATTTTTCTCAGTTCACCACGGGAGTTGAAGAAGTGTCTCGTATTGTGTCCCTCTTTCAACAGATTTGAAGGGAATGGACCGAGAAGTTCAATAATTTGTGCAATGTGATCATCATCTTTGGTGTATGAATGACCCTGGACTGGATCAAACAAGTAATCACCAGTCAACAGCTCGAACACCATAGCGGCCAGAGACCAAACGTCAGCCGAACATCCCCATTGAGAACCAATCAACACTTCGGGAGAGCGATATTGCCGTGTCTGGATGTCGTCGGTGAAGTGTTCATCGTACCAGCATGCGTTACCCAAGTCGGCAATCTTGACACCAATTAGGTGATCTTCTGGCAGCTCAGAGGTGTCGTTAGCCATGCTGGTGTCCACAAGAATGGTACTGTTGTCCGCGGAGATGGACATTGAGGAGAGTGAATTCGCAACGACATCCGATCTGGAAGGTGTAGTTGTCCCCGATTTCAGCGGGGAGCCATTGTTTTTCACTGAGCCAAACACTGCTGAACTCAACATTGTAGAGCTGATTGGAGATGGGAGAGGCTGTGATCCAATAATGAGTGTTTGGCGCCGTGAGCGTCTTCCGTTTCTTGAAGGTGTTGAGCTGACTGAGCTCGTGGTTGTGTTTGTTGTGGAGGATGATGTTGGAGGAGGAGGAGCAGCGGATGACTTTCTTGACTGTCGTCTCTCTAGTCTCTTTTGGTCCTTCTGTGCTTTTTCAATGGACTCCACCATAGCAACAATCTGCTCAACATCACCGATTTCAATCAAGACATTCTCAGGTTTGAGATCTGTATGAATGACACCACATTCTCTGTGGAGGTAGTCCAATGCCAGCAGCATCTGTTTTGCAATCTGCTTGACATAGATGACCGGGATTCCTCTGTGTTTGTACTTTCTGATCAGACTGAGCAAGTTCTCACCAAGGACCTCAAAGACCATGATAATATGGGACCCATTTGGGCCCTCATGTTGGAATGAGTCCAGGAATGCAATAACGTGTTTTTTTCCTCTATGTTCTTTTTCGGACTCGCTGACCCTCTTCAAGAGCTTGATCTCATCGAGAGCGGTCTCAGTGTAGTGTCTTGCCGATCTCACGATCTTCATCGCAACGTGTCTGTTCTTCTCCAAATCTTTGGCTAGCCACACGGTACTGAAGTGTCCCCAGCCGAGTTTTCTCACCAGCACGTACCTTCCGTCCTTGTAGGTCTCGCCTTTGAACGCAGGGTGGTATCCTCCCTTCTTGTAGTCTTCTTTGTCCTCCTCTCCCTTGAGTTCGTTCTCTAGTACCTCCTCATCGCTGTCGTCCGATTGCTCGTCGTAATGCTCGGGTTCTGGATGATCTGTGCTGAGCTGTGTATCGAGTCCATGGGGAAGACGTGTGTCAATGGCATTGCCACTGCTGGCGTTCTGGAAGGCGATCGAGAGCTGGGATTTAGTGTTTGTAGGTTCGTTCTTGCCCTTTACGGGAGAGAAGATGTTGCGGCTTTCCGGGTCCACGGAACGAGCCATTAGATCTTTGAAGGAGAAGCTGGAGGGATGAAAATGTGTGTACTGGCAAATGAATGAGATGCTTTTTTTTTATGTTTTTGCTCTTAAGCTGTTGAGGTTGAAGTTGAAGTTGAAGGCTCTCTCTCGGTTAAAGGAAAGGGCAAACAACGTGGGGCACAACGAGCACGGAAACACTGGTAGAAGCACCAAAAATAGCCCGTGGAGAATGCAGAAGTGGCAAGAGGTGGATAAAGTGCCTCAAAAAACCTCTTTTTCAGCTGTGTTTTGTGCTTTTTAGCGGGAAATGTGATGAATTTAAGGCCCTTTTTCTTTGATCTCGGGAAGGTGGTAACATCAAGGCGATGATGGCACCTCGCGAAATTTCTTCGAATTCCGACAACCAGTCACGTGAATTTGAAGACCCGGATCTCGTCTGCTATGTGTTACAAGCATCTCCTTTCCCCGATTTGTCTCTCGTCTCTTCCCTCCTTTTTTTGTTCCCCAAGATTACCTGCTCAATTCGATGGATCTCGAGCAGGTTCTGTTTGGACTTGACAGCTTTGTCTCGTCGTGTGAGGACGGGACGCTGGATCCGGATGCCGTCTACGCAGAGACATATGTTACCCTTCTGGACCAACTCGCCATTCTCTTGAGGGAGGAAGCCGCAAGAGACGCGGATTTGGTGGTGAAGAACCTGGACAAGCTTACAAATGCGGCCGACTACGTGCTGGTGAGGTCTGCCGAGCCTGGGATGCGGCCAATGGCACTGGAGGCAGTGCGTGTGCTCGCTAATGCTGTGGCTGACAAGCCTATCAACAGAAATATTGTTGCTACGGACGGGAAGTTTATGACTGATCTCGGGAAGAAGCTCGAGGAGGACTTTGACGATGACGATCTGAATGAGCGTATCTTCATTCTGTTGAAAAACCTCGTGATTGACTCGCCAGATGTGGCCAAGACACTGGCCTCGATGATTACAAACAGTCTCTTGGTGTACTCAGGTTACGAGGATGCGCTTCTTTCGCTTGATCTCTTGACAGATCTTCTCCAGTACCAGCAGTACGAGCCGTCGGTAAAGAACGTTGAACGATTCACGAAGAAGCTCATGGGGTTCATCAACAAGAGGAAAGAGTACGAAGAAGATGAGTTCCCAGAGCTGGTCGTCAACACATGCGCCATTCTCGAGGACCTGACGCTAGACCAGAGACTCAGCTTCAAAGACCCACATTACGAGGTAACCACACAGACAGCACTTATCCAGTGTCTTGGCCTAATCCAACCACTCGAGTTCCAAAACAAACTGATGGCACAACGCAAACTGTTTGGCTCCATTGGAAACGTCTCCGCAAATCCATCCGCATCTAACAAGCCTCTGCTCGACAAGGCACTTGCTTGCATTCAATCCAAAACAGAGGAGAACGGATATGTTCTCTCCGCATGCATGACCATCATTGGCAATTCAATTTCATCGACATCTGACCGTGATTCATTGCTGTACGGCTCTTCGACACTCATTGAAGACGTCTTGGCTAAGTACAACAACCTGGTTGATCCAGTACAATTCCAAGGGATTCTGCATCTGTTGAAGATGCTCATCAGCTTTGATACAGTTCCGAACTTCTTCACAGACAAGTCACTAAAGAACCTCTCACAACTCATCGAGGCGACGGTGCGTAATTGCAGATACTACACCAACTTCACGTCGCTCCTCACAGCGTTCTTGAAGAAGCTAATTGTGCTTCTTGGCAAGGCACAGCTCATGAAAATGTCCGAGTCCAACATTGTAGAGTCTCTGCTGACGTCGGAGTCCAACTACGACACCAACCAGATTCTTCTTCTCCTGATCAACAAGGTGGCAGTCTACGGAACAGACGCAGACCTGGAGCCTCTTCTCCAGCGTGTGCTCGAGTTTAAGGACGAACAAGTGCCAGTCGCCTACATCTTTGAGCTCACCAAGTCCCTGGGCGTCCTTCTCCAGAACAAACCGACATATACGCTCGCCCATCACACAGAGGGCATCAAGACGCTGTTGAAGACGGCCCAAACAATCACTGAGGGCCCCGGAGCAGAAGAAAACGCTGCGAAGGCGGTACTGAACAACTCTCGCTACGTTGCTGGGACAGTGCTGAATCTGGCAAAGGACAGGGACGTAGATCCGGGGCTTGTGGGGCTTGCGGAATCGTTCTTGCGGGGCTGAAGAAGGCAGGGTCCAAGTTGATATGATCAGTGCGTTAGTTAATCAATCAATGAACCAGTCAATCATCAACTATAAACATTTTAGGCTAAACTAAAATATCACACTGAACCCACTGAACTCCTCAAAAAGATAAACAAGACGCGTATCTGTTTACCGACGCGTTAAGCGAGGGGTAAACTAAAAAAAAGCCAAATCACCGCGACAACGCTTTTGTTTACGTCCGCTTCCTTTTTTCTTTTTCTTTTTCCCAAACTACTTCTCCTGAAAACACCTTTTCTCCAATCCAAAGCTATGAAGATCTCTGTTCTTGCTGCTATTGCTAGTGTGCTGACCCTGTCCGAGGCCATGATCGCCATGGACATTAAGGGGAAGCGTTTCATCAAGCCAAACACCGACGCCTCGGTCGATGGAGAAGTCTACTTCATCAAGGGTATCGACTACCTGATTGGTGGCTCCTCGGGGTACACCACTGCATCTGGCGTGGACTCGCTGAGTAACGGTGAGCAGTGCTACAGAGACGTCTACGTCTTCCAGCAGCTCGGGGTCAACACAGTGAGAATCTACTCGCTCAACCCAGCACTGGACCACAATGAGTGTATGACCATCTACAACAATGCCGGTATTTACATGCTCTTGGACGTCAACACCGGCGAGTACGGCTCTAACTTGAACAGAGCAGACCCGGAGGGCACGTACAACGCTCAGTACTTGGGCCACATCTTCAACTTCATCGAGGCATTCAAGGACTACGCCAACGTGCTCGGGTTCATTTCGGGCAACGAGGTCATCAACGATCAGTCCGACTACGCTTCGACCACGCCAAAGTACATCAGAGCTGTCCAGCGTGATATGAAGCAGTACATCGCCAAACATGCCAATAGAACTATCCCAGTTGGCTACTCTGCAGCTGATGGTGATGACTTGAGAAGGGCCACTTTGGAGTATCTCCAGTGCCACATTGATGGCGAGGATGATGACATTTCTCGTTCAGACTTCTTCGGATTGAACTCATACCAGTGGTGTTCTGGTACGTCGGACTGGGAGACTTCTGGCTATGGCACGCTCAACTCCACCATGGCCAACACGACCATTCCACTCATGTTTTCGGAGTTTGGTTGTAACACCAACAGCCCAAGAACTTTTGACGAGATCCCAGATGGATTGTTCGGTGGGCTTGTCAACACTTTCTCCGGTGGATTGGTGTACGAGTACTCCGAAGAAGCATCGAACTACGGTGTTGTCGAAATTAGCGATGATGGATCCGTCACATACTTGGAGGACTTTGTGAACCTCCGTGGCCAGTACCAGAACGTGTCCATCCCAACCATCTATGAAAGTGACGTTGATGAAACTGATGCCCCAGACTGCGATGCTGAGTACATCACCTCTATCTACGCCGACTTTGGTGCCGACTTTGACCTTCCTGAGCAGCCGGACGACATTGCAGAGCTTATCGAGTATGGTGTCAACTCCACCAACATTGGTAAGTTGCTTGACGGTGTTGAGGCAAAGGCATCGAACTACACCATCTACGACGTCTCCACTTCCGAAGTCAAGTCTCACACTGTTACCTTCTACGATGACAACGAGGTTAACACCCAGTCTGGTGTGACTGTTTCGTCCAAGGCTGTGCCATCGTCGTCTGCCTCTGCTTCTTCCTCTGCATCCTCCTCCTCTAGTGGTGTTGCTAATGGTGTGTTGGCCCCTGTCGCTGGCGCAGGAATGGGTGTTGTCTTGGCTGTTTTGGCCTTGATCTGACTTTCTGAAAAAAAGTGTACTATGTCCTCTTCTTCCATTCTATGTTCTTCTCTTCTGTTTAGATGGGGTTTTCTTTCGAGGGATTTGAGATCTCTTTTTTTTGTGCCCGGTGTTTTTGTGTCTTTTATATACCCCCTTTTTTTTCAAATTAAATGTGATACTAGATGAAAATAAATATGAATATGCAGATTGTTGTTGATGCTCTAAATAAGGTCTACTCGGCCTTTGCCAATTTCGCCTCAAGTTCCTGTTTCTTCTTGAGTCTCTTTTCTTTCAACATTTTCTCATGCTCGGCAAATGCTTTCAAAGCTGGTGGAACGTTAGCCCACTCGTCCTCGTCTTCTAATACTTCCTCCTCTTTCTTCAAGTTCTGAGCTCCGGGCTTTCCTTGAGTTGGGAAGTATGCTGCACTACTCAACTTTTTTGTTCCCTTTGCCATCTTTCTCTTCATCGCTCTCAACTCTCTGGGCACATTTTTGAACTCGAGAACTTTCAACGGTGGATGAAAATCAGCAGGCCATACCTCTTCAGTCTTGTTCAACGCCAGTGCCGCATCGTTTCTCTTATGTCGCCAATCTTTGATATCATCGTTGTACTGCTCCCACACACAGTTAACACACCCACTCATACAACAGTTATCAGGCTCCTTCGGCTTATCTGGGACGCTTACACCGCCAATCATTCGAGGCTCACCAGCATCTCGACGTGAAGATGCTAAACGGGCTCCACCTTCCAATCTCCCACCAAAGACATGTTTCATCCGATCCTCCGCAGTGCCTTGAACTTCGGTATTGCCGTAGAACCTCAGCGGTTCAGCAGCGTTTGTGGACAGTTGTCGTATTACACAAGCAGCACGGCGAGACAACATGATACTATTCTCGGTGCTTTTTACTTTTTGGCTTCTGTTGTAGTTGGTGTTTCTTTGATTGCGGAGGAGGTCCCATGACCCTTTTTTGATTTTTTTGTCCTCCGATGACGGAATTGTGGCGCGTACCGTATCTTAGTAAGCAGGGGTTTCATAGTGATAGGAAAGTTCTCTCTAGTTATTGTTCAAAATTATGCCAACGGATTAGGACAATGCCAAAAGAGACCTTGACGGTATGAAAAGTGTTTTCTGTATCACTTACTTATAAAAACAAAAAAAAAAACACAGGATTCTCTCTATTAACGTTTTTATAAAAGCTCAAGCAGCAATATGCTGGTCGTGCATCTTTGCATAACGACCAGATGGGTCCTCAGCACAACCCCAGTCAGCCTTTGGAATCCATCTCATCACAGTCTCAGCAGCAGCCTTGGATGGGAAGAGTTCATCAAACATGCATCTGTACCAGTATGCCTCCTTTGTGGTTGGAATGTCATCACCCCATTCTGGCTTTGGAGTCTTGAACTGCTCGTCAGAAATGGTCTTCTCGGCAGTGTCCTTGAGGCAGTCGATCCATGAGTAACCGACACCATCGGAGAACTGCTCCTTCTGTCTCCAGAGAATCTCTTCTGGAAGGTATGGCTTAACGTCTGGCTCATCGGTGGTGTCAAAGGCCTTTCTGAGGATGTACTTCTCGATCTTTCCTTCGGACTGCTTGATGAGCTTCTCCTCTGGGTTGATGTTCATACAAAGCTCCAAGAATGCCTTGTCCAAGAATGGAACACGGGCCTCAAGACCCCAAGCCATGGTGGACTTGTTTGCTCTGAGACAGTCGGCCAAGTGCAAGTTCTTGACTCTCTTGACACACTCAGTGTGGAACTCTTGGGCGTTTGGAGCAGAGCCGAAGTAGAGGTAACCACCAAAGATCTCGTCAGAACCTTCACCAGAGAGAACCATCTTGACACCCTGTGCCTTGATCTTTCTGGAGAGCAAGAACATTGGGGTCGAAGCTCTGATGGTGGTGACGTCGTATGTCTCGAGGTGGTAGATGACGTCGGAAAGGGAATCGAGACCCTCCTGCAAGGTGAAGGTGTGCTCGTGGTGGATGGTGCCGATGAACTTGGCAACCTTTCTGGCAGCAATGAGGTCTGGAGCACCTGGGAGACCAACGGCGAAGGAGTGAAGTTTGTTCCAGCCGTGAGCATGGAGCTCACCGGCATCGTCAATACCGGCAAGTTTCTCATCGTCATCATGGGAGGCAGCCTTGCTGGTTTCTCTGGCAGCAATCGAAGCAATCAAAGAGGAGTCGAGACCACCGGAGAGCAAAACACCGTATGGAACCTCAGCCATGAGTCTCTTTCTAACGGCGAGTTCAAGGGTGGATCTGAGGGTCTTGTAGTCGACTGGGGTAGTTGGGATACGCTCCTCATCCCACCAGGTTGGCTGGAAGTATCTGGTGAGCTTGTCCGTCTCCGAATCGTAGACGTGGCCCGGTGGGAAGGCGACGATGGAGTCACACTCGTCAACAAGACACTTGAGCTCAGACGCAAAGTACACTGTCTTTGGGGACTTGGAGGATCTACCCATGTAGAGCGTCACAACACCAATCGGGTCTCTGGCAGCAACAATACGGTCTCTTGGGGCATCGTAGAGCACGAAGCCGAACATACCGTCAAGGTACTTTGGGGCATCAATGTCGTACTTTTGATAGAGCGGGATGATTGGTTCACAGTCGGATAACGTCTTGAATGGGTAGTCGGCGCACTCCCTTCTGAGGTGAATCTGGTTGTAGATCTCACCGTTGACAGCGAGGGAGAGGGACTCGTCCTGGGAGGTGATTGGCTGGGCACCGGAGTCGAGGCCGACGATGGAGAGACGCTCATGGCAGAGGATGGTGGAGTTCTTCACGATGTTACCAGACCAGTCTGGACCACGGTGTCTGATTCTCTTTGCATATTGGAGGGCCTTACCCTTGAATGTCTCAACGTACTCCTGCTTGTGAGCAGCGAAGATACCACACATGTCTTTTTTTCCTAGTTGTTTCTGTGGTTGTCGTGGTAGGTATAAAGAAAGAAAGATGGTCTTCGAGATTTCAATTTTTCACCACACACACAGCTCGAGTTTTTTTTTGACTCATCGCTCTTTACGCTTACGCCTTCCATTTGAAAGATAAGCGAATAGTCTCCTGTTTTGGGAAGCGGATGGCGACTGTTTTTTTTTTGTATTGGGGACTCTCTTTTTTTTTTATTCTTTCTTTTGTTGTGAGTGTACTTGTCTATAGATGGATCATCTCTATAACACACTATAATAAATTCGATTACTATTCCTTAACAAGATACTCTCTTCTCTTCTTCTCTCTCTCTCTCTTCTCTTATTGGCCAAAAATCTCGTTTTCGCGTGGTTACGCAGCCCTTGTGTTTGTATGATTACCTAATCATCGCGAAGAAAACGATATATTGTTCCCATTTAGGAAATATTCGCGAGTGTCTCTCTCCGCTGCCGCCGCTTTTTTTCTCTTGTTGGAAACGTTCTGGGCCTTTTTACTTTCGCTTTGTGGGTTGTATCAAAAAGGAAAGAAAAAACGGCTACTTTTGTAATACGTACACATACACACAAACACACACACATACACACCTCTCTTTGCTGTTGTTTGCTTATTATTTGGCTTTTGGCTTTTTTTTTGACCGGGTCCCCCCCCCTCACGAAGCTAAAGAAACACACATTCCACGCCTCAACCCCCTTTGAGATTTCAACGTGTCGCAGCCAGACAAAGTTTGTGAAGAACACCGCTTTTGTCGATTATCCCCTCCCCCCTCCTCAAGGACTCCTCATACATTGAGAAAAAAAGTGTGTCCTTCCCTTTTCGTTTCTTGTATTACACGCTTTTTCCAGCTTTCTAACGTGTCTGTCTTGTCCCCGTTCAAGGTCTAAAGAAAGCACACCACACAAGCCTCACTCTACTCTTTTCACCACCACCCCCCAAAAAAAGGCATATCACACTCTTTCATACACAGAGAGAGAGAGAGAAAGAACACATACACACAACATACACACCATGCTCCAACTGCTAGTATTATCCCTCCTGGTGCCCTTGACCGCAGCCTCCACGTCTCTCGGCTGCTACAGCTCGATCCCAAGTTCCTACACGAGCAAGGGCACTTACCAGTACCAGACCTCGTCCTACTGCATGGACGAGTGTGAAGGGTACTCATTCATTGCACTCACAGCGGGAAGTACCTGCTACTGTGGTGATGAAGCCCCAACGGGGGACACAACGGATACTTGTACCACAACGTGTTTCGGGTACGGCTCTGAGACGTGTGGAGGAAGCGATTCTTACAACGTGTATGCCATCTCCAATGACTACGTTGCCAGTTCCAGTGGTGGCGGTACCACCGCTACATCTTCCACAAAGGCTACTGGTTCATCAACCCAGACAAAGGCCTCCTCGACACAATCATCGGCGACTGAGGGTTCAACTGCCTCTGCGGTCTCTACAGAGTCAGCGAGTGGCACCACAATGGTGATATATTCAACGGTTGCCGTTGATCCTACAACCACAGCCACAGCCACATCCATTGTATCCGCGTCTTCAACATCTACCAGCACAGCCAAGGATGGCGATAGTAAATCGACAAACAAGGGAAGTATCATCGGTGCTGCTGTTGGTGGTGTCGTTGGTGGTATCGTACTGATTGGTATTGCGGTGTTTGTGTTCTTCTGGTGGCGTCGCCGTGAAGAAAGAGAACAGCGTGATGCCGAGTTGGCAGACTCTGCATACTATGGAGCCATGAAACGTGATAACTCTCAGCTGAGCAGACCGTTATCGAATCCATTCTTGAGTTCCAAGGAGGAACAGAATATGATTGATCAGAGATTGAATCCTGTCATGTTGGGAAGAAGAAGAATCAGTGAAGGTTCGTTGGCTGATGAGGCAGATTACTCAAGAAAGATATTGAGGGTTGCTAATCCGGATGATATGTGACCATTCAGACGTGTTTCAAGAACTCTATGCATTATACATCCAGCACCAGCACAGTCCCTTTTTTTTTCTATGGTTTTGTGACATTTCTTTTTTCTTTGGTTTTTTTTCTTCTTTTCCTTTTATTTATTTCATTACTCCTTTTGTTAAGCCTCCAATGTTCAAGTACTAGAAGTACTGCCTTCTTTCCTTTCTGTTGATACCCCCCATGCCCCCCCTGTTTGAGAGCCATCTCTGGTCTCCCACCTCTTTTTTTTGTTGATATTTGAGACGAATAAAAAATCTATATGATACACAAGACTCTTACGTAATCGCTATAAAGATATCGTCTGTACCTACCTTCTTTTCGACGACCATTATCGCAAGACTTTACTCCACAATTACATTATTTACATTTATCTTTAGAACTGTATCTATTTAGTCTTCTATCAAGTACCCAACTCAACCTCATACACAACATCCGAGATCTTTGTCCCCCACTCCCAGAACTCGTCATCCTTGATGGAAACTGAACCATCTTTGGCAAAGTATCTATAAGTGTCAATCTTGGAGTTATCCCAGTCAACCGGTTTAAAGTTGTAGAACTGTGTGAATGGAATCAAGAATGTTTGAATCAATGGTTCTTCTTCTGGCAAGAATCCATCAAGTCTTGCATAGAACCACAAATGGTTCTCAGCACTATGAGGAACACCGAGTTCTGGTTTGACATACTTGTCAAGCATTTGTGGTCTGTAGTCAATTCTATATCTGTAGATGTTTGACAATGGGAATCCACCTTTAACCAGTCTTTGAACGAATCCACGAAGAGAAACAGAAACTTGCAAATCGGAGACAATGTCACCATAAACTTTCCAGATGTCATGTTTGAATTTCTCTGGATCCGAAGTCTCAAGCGATGGGTCAACTTGTGGGTATGAACCAATGACAGCGTCAATGACTTTGGCTGGGTAGTAGTTTGTCAACTGCAACTTCAAACCAGCGAGATCAGTTGGAGTGTTGAGGTTGGCATAGAGAACAGGCTCATTACCAACTTCACCAATGGCCATTCTGATTCCCTTCTTAGCACACATGGCACCAAACTCACCTGATTGCAAGTCCTTGAGCATGGAAGAAGAGAGGAAAGTGTTTTCAGTGAAGGCTCTGAAAGTGTGGTAATCCAACTTTTCAACAATGTCTTGAAGGTCGACATGTGGGATTGCTCTAAGCTTGGCAAGTTTCTCTGTTCCAGACAGGGAAGCATCAATACCGAGCTTGGAGACGACCTCGTCGAACTGCTTTTGCAACTCATCGATGCCCTTTGGCTGGACAGTAAGTGCGTTGGAAACCATGGAGACCTGCTTGATGATCTGTCTCTCTTCTGGGTGGTACAACTCGTAACAGAGCTGGAAGAAGGTGGAATACGAACCAGCAGAACGACCACCAACGGAGATCTGCTCAGGGTTACCACCAAAGTACTTGATGTGGTCATATGTCCACTCAATAGCCATTCTCTGATCCCAGAAACCAAAGTTTGAGGACATTGGATCCTCATCGAGCAATTCCTGAGAACCCAAGAAACCAAAGAGTGAGACTCTGTAACCAGGGCAGACAATGATGTAGTTCAAATCGAACTTCTCATCGTTCTGCAAGTCTCTTGGATCAAAGTTGACAGAGTGGTTGGCCTTACCGTACTGCAACCAACCACCATGGAACCAAACAAGCACTGGCCATCCTTCAGCGGGTTTGTTCTTGTCAGAAGCTGGGACCCAGATGTTCAAGTATGTGATGTCCTCGGTGGTTGGGATGCCCTCTGCGGCTCTGACATTCTTGAGGTCCTTGATTGGAAGTGGAGGCTGCGCACCTTGTGCCTTGAACTCAAAGTATTCGCCCGTGTAGTCGTAGTCGGTTGGGACTGGGCGTGGACGTCTCCAGCGGTGCTCTCCAGTTGGTGGAAGTGCGTATCTCACACCTGCGAAACGGTTGGTGAGGGGCTTGAGTGTGCCTTCTTCCTTGATGGTAAGGCCCGTGAGTGTTCCCTGGTTAGGGAGGGTCACCGTGGTTGGGGAGGAGATCTTCTCGAGGGATGGAACGTTACCCATTGCTGTTGCTTCTGAGAGTGGTGAGGAGGAGGAAGGAATTCGTCATGAATCATTTTGGGGGGAAGGAAGCTTTTCTAGATTTGAGCCTCGATAGGGATTGGGCCCGGATTCGATGTTATCTGTGCGGGTCTGGGAACGGACTAGATCTGGTGGGACTACGAGTCTCTCTCTAGGCGCGATGAGCCACCGCTAGTCCCATAATTGCGCTGACCCCCATCATCATTGCGCGCACCGGCGCATTTTAGTAGGCATAGAATTCCGCTAAACTGGCAACGTTTTAGCGTGTCAACTCTAGCGAAGCGCCAGTATAGGAACCCATGTTCGCATACTGGTAGCAGGACCCGGGCGCCGCGCCAACCCCGGGGCGCTAGCAAATCTGGCCTATGAGTGCTCATCGCCCCTGTCAAGCCTTATTGTGCTGCGCTACACCCAGCTCGATAAGCGCGGATAACGAGTGCCGCCTAGTTGTTGGCCATCAAGTATATAAAGGGATGGATCGGTTCCGTTTTACTGTATCTCTCTCTTGCATTCCTCATCACTAACCCAATTTCAAACAATGTCCGGTGTTTCCCAGTACAAGAAGTATCCTCTCACTTTCGGCCCATCCCCAGTGTCCGAGCTCAAGGGCCTCTCTAAGGCTCTCGGCGGTAAGGTCAACCTCTTCGCTAAGCGTGAGGACTGCAACTCCGGCCTGGCCTTTGGTGGTAACAAGCTCCGTAAGCTCGAGTACATCGTCCCAGACATTCTCGAGGGCGATTACACCCATCTCGTCTCCATCGGTGGTCGTCAATCCAACCAGACCAGAATGGTTGCCGCTTTGGCTGCCCACCTCGGCAAGAAGTGTGTGTTGATCCAGGAGGACTGGGTCCCTATCCCAGAGGCCGAGAAGGACGTCTACAACAAGGTTGGTAACATCGAGCTCTCCCGTATCATGGGTGCCGACGTGCGTGTCATTGAGGACAAGTTCGACATTGGTATCAGAGAGTCCTTCAAGAATGCTCTTTCCGAGCTCGAAGAGAAGGGTGAGAAGCCATTTGCCATCCCAGCCGGCTGCTCCGAGCATCCAAAGGGTGGTCTCGGTTTCGTTGGTTTCGCCGATGAGGTTGTTGAGTATGAAAAGGCCAACGACATGAAATTCGACAAGATTGTCGTGTGCTGTGTCACTGGTTCCACCACTGCTGGTATCATTGCCGGTTTCGCTCAGTACGGACGTGAGGCCGATGTCATTGCCATTGATGCCTCCTTCACCCCTGAGAAGACCAAGACCCAGACCCTTAGAATCGCCAACAACACTGCCAAGCTCATCGGTCTCGACAAGACATTTGATGACTTCACACTCGACACCAGATTCGCCCACCCATGTTACGGTGTGCCAAACGAGGGAACTATCGAGGCCATCAGACTCTGTGGTGAAACTGAGGGTGTTTTGACCGACCCAGTCTACGAGGGTAAGTCTATGCAGGGTATGATCCAGCTTGTGAGAGAAGGTGCCTTTGCTGAGGGCTCCAACGTCTTGTACGTCCACTTGGGTGGTGCTCCAGCTCTTTCTGCATACTCCTCTTTCTTCCCAACCAAGTCCGCCTAAATTTTTACTTTAGTGCGTGTTTTGCATATCTCCCTGTGTTTTTTTTTTCAATTCTGTGTACATCTGCATTCTCAACATCCATTCGTACTTCATTACTTTCAACTTTAATGACACATATATATATATATAAAAAACAAAGGATAATAATAAGACATATATATAAAGTACACTCACTACTACTTCTTGATCCATTGCATCACCACATTCCATGCCTCGACACTCCCTTCGACTAAGAAGGAATAAGTTGAAGTTGACAAATCTTTCAACAAGACAAAGAACTGTTTAGATACCAAAACGGAATAAACATTCACAGTGGATATCAAATATCCAAAGTATCCACATACAATCTTGCCCAGTTTGTAATGCTCGACGAGTTCCGAGACTTGATATAGATTGATAGACCCGTTCTTGTATTCGTTGCATACAACAACGTGATAATGAAGTTCGAACCAATCTTGGAATGTCATGAGCGTGTATGCTATGTTTCCGATAAACAGTGCGGTCAAAAGACGTTGTTCCACAGCTGTGTGTGAAGAGAAGAAGCATTGGATAGCATATACTGTCAAGATGGCGAGTGTCACGAGAGAAGCACCGAATGGGGTGGAGATAAGAGATGGGTGTAACGATGGTACCGTGGCGCAGAAGGAAGCAACAGGCGCGTTATTCAGACCAAAGATGGATAGTGAAGAATCATGGATCTGTGGAAGCTTCTGAGAACCGAAAAGAGAGGAAAGAAAGGACATTTTTTACTGTTTAATTTTTTTGTTGTTGTTTGTGGGGTGGTTAAGTTGTTTTGTTTACGTTGTGTGTTTTGTTGTTGTTGATGTTTCGCGTCACAAAATTTACAAAAAAATTGTCTTTGGGGGGAGTCTTTGACAGGCAAAAGAGTTAATTCAGACCTCTTCACTATCCTTTACTGTTATATAATTGTGTAGATTTATATCTTTTTTCTTTTTCTCTCTTATAACGGAGTGGTGTATTTCCTCTTTTGGACGTTCGTTCCCCCAAACTGCACACAAAAAAACAAGATATTCACACCAATAGTCCAAACTCATTTACTTTAAAAAGCATATATATATATATATATATAAGAGATAAACCTCTTTGAATTCGAGTACAGAGAGCTAAGAGAGAAATCCCATTAAGAAGAACTCACTATATAAAAAAAATACTGTCTATAGAGAGAATCAGATGAGCCCCGCCCTCAAGCCTAACCCGGATAAGGAAATATCTCCGGACCCCTTCAAAAAGTTTATCTGGGGGCAGAAGAGAGAGAGAGATGAGGACTCATCTTCGACATAACACCAACCACCACAAGCTCTTCTTACAAAAATGAGCGACGTCAGCCTCGGAGCCGTCATCTTCGTGGCCGTCAAGCCCATTTTGAAGATCTACCTGATCCTCGCTGGTGGATACGTTCTTGTCAAGACGAACGTGCTCACGACCGAGACATCACGAGGCATCTCCAACATGGTCGTCAACGCGTTCGGCCCCGCACTGACGTTCAACAAGATCGTCACAAACCTCTCGGGCTCGCAGATCAAGGAGATTGCAATCATGTTCCTCTCGGCACTAGTCATTTTCTCCACGGGTTTTGCACTTGCGGTTGTTGCGAGCTTTGTGACTCCGGTCCCGCAAAAATGGAGATGGGGGTTGTTATTTGCTGGTATCTTTGGAAATATCTCTGATCTGCCCATCGCATACGTCCAGAGCATGGACACTGGACTCGTCTTCTCA
This sequence comes from Petasospora hungchunana, assembly GCA_030563225.1. NCBI lineage: Eukaryota > Fungi > Ascomycota > Saccharomycetes > Phaffomycetales > Wickerhamomycetaceae > Petasospora > Petasospora hungchunana. Next base: position 297,381 of record JAKUBL010000006.1, on the reverse strand, counting down.
TCAGCAGAAGGTGACAAGGCCGTGGCGTTGACGTGTGTTCTCTCTGCTGTTCAAGGGTTCTTGATGATGAACTGTGGTATGTTCCAAATCGTCGGGCTCGATTTCAAAGAAAAGGACAAAGACACAGAGGTTTTAGGAGAGGAGGAGGAGAATAAGAAGAAGAAGAAAGTGGAAGAGGAAGAAGACCAGCCAAACTCTTTTCAAAAATCAGAAACCAATGAAAACGATTCAGATGCACTCGAGTCGGTCGCATCCAGTGAAGAGTACGGTGATGTCCCCATTGCCCTGACAAGTTCACAAGCTTCCACATCTGGAGTCAGGCGCCGGCGCTCGAGTGCCTCCCGAAGACGTCCAAGTGTCTCCTTCTCCAAAGTGCGTTCCATTGATTCGATCCATTCGGGTTATTCTACACGTTCTCATAGATCCAAACAAACCATCCAGAACATTATCGACGAGTACAGTGAAGCAGAACGCATCAAGACAATCGGCACGATGGATGCTCTGGCAAAAACGATCTCCGTTGCCCAGGAAGTCGGGCTCAACATCAATGACGATGCTTCAGTTGATTCAAAGCATCCGAAATGGGACGCATTGGTCCGCAAGTACAACCTCGGGTGGTTGGAGTTCCTCCTGTTGAACATGATCAGAGTCCCATCTGTCGTATTGCTCTTGTCTTTCTTCGTTGCTATGATCCCTTGGATCCGTGCGCTCTTTGTCCACAACTCCATCGACATCCCCAACGCTCCTGACAAACTCCCACCACTCAACTTTTTGATGGACTTCACTTCATATGTCGGAAACGCTGCAGTGCCAATGGGCCTCTTCTTACTCGGTGGCACACTCGCCCGGCTCGAAATCAACTCGATCCCAAAGGGGTTCTGGAAGACTGTGCTCTTCATGCTTATCGCCCGACTCGTCGTCATGCCCATAGTTGGAGTTTTGTACGCCAATAGACTACATTCGGCCAATTGGCTCGAGGACAACATCTCGAGATTCTTGCTTATTGTCAGTTGGAGTGTCCCGAGTGCCACTGCACAGGTTTATTTCACGGCTTTCTATACACCACTGGAAGGCCCACATCCACAGATGGATTGTTATGCATTGGTGCTTTTGGCCCAGTATCCGATCCTCATCATCACGCTGCCGTTTGTGGTGACATATACGCTCAAAGTCAACTTGGGCTACTAATTTATACTTGCATTCCCTTGATATATATATATATATATATATATAATCTTGTAGTATCTCCCTTCACAAGGAAAGAAGTAAAAAAAAAAAAAAAAAGACTACAAAACCATCAACACATCAACACAAAAACTTTATTGATGGAAAAACAAAAAATTAGAACATCATCATCAAAACTTTTAATGGCGACACATTTCAAGACAAGCAACGAGAAAATCACATGGAAACGCGCCAATGAGATAATCAGTAAGTTCAATGTTCTATATACTTTTCAAAAAAAAAACAATCCAACTGACCTCAAAGGGTGTAATGCACTCATGGATCTATACAGAGATCAACCCACAACGGACCGGTATCATTCCTTTAAAACACACTGTTCGTCATTAGGACTCAGTGTTGTCCAATACATCATCCGGAACAGACTCGGATGGGTCCGTGATGATGCCATAGAGACGACACCGGCGAGAACAGACGCATTGTTTGTGTCTGAGACGGATGTTAAGATCATCATGAATGACTTTCCCTACAATTTTGAAGAGAGAATTACACATTTGGTGGTGTGGACTAAATTGGAGATACCGAGTGATCCGACATCGGAGATTGGGGATGTCGATACAGTGACGAGGGCAGTGATTGAGAAGTATGTGCACAAGACGTTTGTGGATGGACTGGGTGTCGACGTTGGAAATGTCGTTTGGTTCAGAAACTTCCCGGCTTTGCAAAGTGTGGTGGAACTATCGCATGTTCACATTCTAGTGAAAGATCTTTCGGGGGAAAAGCTAGACAGGGTGCTTGGAACGTGTGGTGAGGTTCTGACCGAGCAGGACTTGCTAGAGGTGGGTGCATCATAAAAAAAAAATTCATTCCATTATTAGACACCTTTAGTACAACCCGCTATTCTGAATAGCATCGAGCTTGATGTCGAGCTCACTTACATGCGACGTCTGCGCAATGGGCACCTCCTCTCTCTGCACCGTCATCACGGTGTCCACCAGCTGCTGTGACGCGCTAAGTATGAGCATCACAAGCAGGAATGTCACCACAGTCGTTACGCGTCTGCACTTCCTAAAGCTCTTGGACGTTGTTACCGGCATTGGTAGTCCCGATTTGGACTTTTCCGTCTGTGTGTGGTGGATACCCATGATTAATTCTTTCTTTGTGGTCTTGTTGGTCTCAGAGTCGAACTCCATGTGCTCGATCTCGTGTAATTTGAGGTTTGCGACAATAACAGTAGGATGTTTGAATAAGAATTGAACGGGGACTGATCGATAGGATGCGATAAAGTATTCTGATCTTCCCATACACATCTGGGTTTTTATGTGGTGAATGCTGATGATATCTGGTTATCAATAAGAACCGTCTATATCGTGTTTTCTTTTTCTCAATCAGGTTTGGTCTTCGGAAAGGCTGCAGTTGCTAAAAGTTTGGTGATCCGTAACTTATCAGAAGTTTGGGGAGGAGGGAAGGGAAGAGAGATAAGGTTCCCTCCCCTGAAAAGTGCTCCTAACCGTGATTGGATAAAGTAATTACCTTGTTGGGTTATATCGCGTCATTTCGCGAATCTCGCCTTTCTTTTCAAGTTCCGCAGAGACGCGTTTCTTTCCCCCCATCGCGCGCGCGTCTTTATCTCTCTCTCTTTCTCTCTTTCTTTCTCTTTGTCAATCCTGGAAAGAGGGAGACATGTCCAACAGCAGCTCTCCAATCGAGGTGCCTGTACGAAAGAAGCGTCACCACAACCCACAGACAGACACGCTACTTACGTTGTACGGATCCACCACACCGGCAACGACAGAGAGAAGACTTCGCACCTCTGCCCAGCTCAACTCCCACGATCTTTCCCCATTGGCTCAGAGAACGCTTTCACAGGTCAATTCGAGTGCTGGACCCGACCCTTTCGCTTCGTCACCCATCAAAAAGGTTCCACTTCCCTCCCCTTCGCCAGATCATTCCAAATCTTCCCCAGTAAAGGCAAAGGCGGGCCTACGAAAGAAGGTTATGTTCAAAGAGAACCCAATCCAAGAAGTCCCAGAACAACGTGATTCGACACCGAGAAGACCTATATTGAAGAACGGATCCCTAAAAAGTGCACCACCACCACAAATGCCGCAGTTGAAACACACTTCTTCCTCTCATCAGGAGTTTACACCTGCAGATTACGAGTTTTGGACTCCAGGAAATATCCCACGTACTTCTGCGGGTAAAGTCGCTGAGGAGCTCGAAGAGTTTTCCAATTTACTGACTGGAGGATTGGATGTGCTACAGATCAAGAAGTGTGACCGCAAGTTTGAGATTTATGCCACTTTCAACCTCCTCTTCAAAGATCTCACAGATAAGAAGGCAACGGTTCTTTACAATGAACTTCCACGCACGTTTCAACAGATCCAGAACGATGTTATCTCAATCGAATCCATCATCTTTGATAAGTCCGAGCCAGATCCTTTCCTTACACGGATTGACGTCCAAATCACAAAAGTTATAGCCTTGCTCCTCTCAAACCACCATATGCGTCCCCATATCACAAAGCCTAACGAATACATCCGTGACTTTGTCGAATGGGCAATCACACACAGTGCAGTCCTCATTCGTCGTGAAGATGTACCAAAGAGCTTACTCACGGCAAATGTCCAGATGCTCAAAGATCAGAAAGTCATTGCAGACATCCCACTTCCACTGCAAGAGTACGTGCTTGATTCTGTGATGAGGATGAAGTTCATCCAATCAGGATCATTGATTGGCGAGAAGTTGAATACTGTGAAAACACTCGTCAGTGGTGCATCCAGTATGATGGAGAAGAACGTAAAAGTATGGACACCATTCCTCCTAAACTGTCTCTGTGATGTGACATCACCAGTGCATCTCAAGATCATTTCAAGTGCTTCGTCTCTTCTATTAGAAGCGGCTAAGGTATACATGAACTCCAAGCCTGTCCTTTTTGAGTTCAGAAGGCTGCTCGATGCAAAATTAAGTGTATCTCTCAAGATCAAACCTTCAAGTTTCAGTTCTTCACCGTTTGACCCTACACAGAGGACAATCACATATCTGTCAACTGTTCTTAATGAGCTGGTCGAAAAGGGGAACGTCAAAGTGGCAATGGACTCATGGTTGGCACTGACGTTATTGGCATTCAGCAATCCAATGACTGTGAAGGATGAAATCACACTAGATTCTGAATGGATGGGTGTCATTCTGCATTGTTTGAAGAGTGAGGATGAAGAATCCAAAATCATAGCTTTGAACTCATGGAGAGTCGTGATTTACATCGTTTCAAACGCATTGGAATTCATCGCCGGAGGAGGATTGGGATCTGAACCGATTGAGTCACTGGATGTAATGCTTGAGGTGTTTAACATGCCAGAGGACATACCAATGGAGAAGTTCCATCCGCATTTATCGCAGCTCTTCACATCAGTGGCCTATGGTATAATTAATAACAAACGAGAGAGAATCAAAACGATCAACCTTCTCTCTCAGAAAGTGTTCCCAGTGTTGGACAAGTTCATTCAGGCAGACGTCCCTGCTTTAACTGGTTACGCAACACGTTTCATGACTGCTCTCGTCTCCCAGTCGAACACAGGGAAAGTATTCACTTTTGACGCTCCCAAGATGATGGTTTTGAACCATTTGCTCATTGATGACATCCGGCCGATGTCCCCAACCACACTCTTCAAGTTTCACGAATGCTTCTTTGACTTCATGAAGAACAGTTTATGGAAATCTAAGAGTATAGGTCGCAAGACCAAACTTGCAATCATGTCGTGGATGATGAGCAAGTCTAAGGCAGGCTGCAACGGACGTGTTGATGATGCTCAGTTGCAACAGGTGAACAAAATGATGGGCTTGTACAGAGATTTCTATGATGTTTACGCCAAGGATATTGAAGAAGTTGGGTCTATTGAATACGTGAACAAATACATTCTGCTGGTCAAAACGACATTCTCTGGACACTGCCTCACCCGTGGAACCAATGAAGAGCCGGAATATATTGAAGACAACATCTTCATCCACATTCTTTCAGAGACGTTGAAGTATCCAGTCAAGATCACCGACATCCTCAAGTTCCTCCTGTCACACATCAAAACTTACCGTCTTCAATTCTTTGAGAGTCTGGTGAGGATCATCAACAACCAAGACATCAACAGATACATCACCAACAATCTCGAGACGCATATATTTGCAAAGCGCCTCTCTGACACTGATGCAAGCACATTGGCGCGTGTTGTTTCTAAGATACCAAAGACCAAATCACTCTTCAAGAGCTTCATCTTGGCCATCTCCAGAACACATAATCCAACTCCACATATCAACGCTCTCAATCTCAAGACATGGGAGGCTGTAGATATTTCCCTCTTTTTGGGTTATGTCACAAAACACGACCCAACGTTGAAGTTGTATGTTATTGAGGCCATTTCGGTGAGATTACAAGAAAAGAATGCAGACTTTGCGATCAAGATGCTTGAGTATCTTCTCTCTCAAACACAAGATGATGTACTGTTTTGTTTCAAGGAACATGTCTACTTCCAGGCGATTGACTATCATATGGAGTATACATCAGAACAACATACGAAATTGGCAAAGTTGTTTCAAAAATATTTGGATCGGAGTGTGAATTTTGCTATACCTGAGAGAGAAAAGATCCTACATCATGGTCTTGCTCTTTGTTTGAGTCTCTTGGGTATGAGTAACGTGGATCAGACATTGATGACTAGAGTGTGTTCCGTTATCAATGAGTTGAAGTATCAAATTGATGGTGTGAAGAACTTTGAGAAAGTGATGCCAACTGCTGGAGATTCATGGAAGTTGCTGAAGACAAGAATTCCTGAAGTCAGAGGAACGATGTCTCTTCGCTGTAAGAAGATGTTGAAGTGGTGTTTATCCACTTATGCTGATTCAGGGCTCATGGATACGCTTGAGGTTGATACGAGTTCAAATATGAGAGATACGCTAGAAATTGAGAACCCATCTGAAACCTCAGTGAGTTCTGGCAAGACCCAGTTGCAGGTGATGAGCTCTGACAAGTCTGATAATGGCAGACCAAAAGTGATTCAGCAAAATTCTGAGGTGAAGAGTTCCGAAGACTCTGGTTTGGCCGCTACACAGGTCATTGAGACACAGGAAATTGACTATTCACCTAAAATCACCAAGAGCGGTTCCATTGAATTGGTTGAAAGAGCACAACAGTCTTCTGTTGTGAGAAGCGATGGACCAGTTGATCTCCCCGACACTGTACAAATCCAAGAAGAGAATGAGGGAATGTTCCATGATGCTAGTGACCAGCTTGATTCGAGCCCAATGAGGGATAAGGACTCTTCTGACGATGTTTTAATGATTGACGAAGGTCAATCTGAGAGAGCATCTCAACAAAAGAGAAAAGCGACCGAAGAACACATCAAACCAGCGAAGAAAATTCGTGAAAACCCTCGTCAGAAGAAACAAGCAAAAACACCATTCGAAGAGATGATTACATTCTTTGATAATATCAGTGATGATATGATTTCCGGGCTGAAAGACGACCAGGCGTTTGAGATTGAGAACAAGATGTTGGCACTTATGATGAAGATGAGATCGAGACGCTGAAATGTATACGAATAAATGTTATGACTGATGTGTTACTGCTGTTGATCGTGGAGCTTGAGAACTTCTCCAACAAGGTATAGACTTCCACAAATCACGATGTTCTCCTCTGGCTGCAGGTTCTCAAATATTTGTGGAATCTCTTCAATGACCGTGACGTTGTTAGTCAGTGTTTGAACCTTCTCTTTCAGTTCATAAGGATCATTTGCACTGATCCAAGGCATTCCATCAACAGCACCAAACTTGGTGAGAATAACTCTGTCCTGGGATGAAATGAGTTGCCCAAGGAGAGGATCCAGGTCTTTGCCCTTCGTGACTGCCATAACGAACGTGAGCGGAGATGTGTAGTGTTTGTGGAGGTATAGGCTGAGTTCTTTGGCTGCTTGGCCGTTGTGAGCGCCATCAAGAAGAACTGGAAGGGAGGACTTGTCTTTGGAGTACTTGAGGTCAATATTTTGGAGTCTCCCTGGCCATTGAGTCGACTGTACTCCTGATTCGATGTTTGAAAGGGAGAAGTTGAGCTTGGTAGGGTAGTTCTTTTGCAAAAAGGGGAAGATGATGTCGATGATTTTGAGGGAAAGCGACAAGTTCTGGAGTTGATAATCACCTTTCAGAGGAGAAAGAGATCTGTTTACAGAGCCGAATGTGGTTTCAATATCATCCGAGGTTGAACGAACAACAACACTTGTAGCACTCATCTCATGACACTTGGTGCTCACAACCTCGAGCACTTCATCCTCATTTGTTCCATCAACGACATTTGTGATACCCTTCTTGATGATCCCGGCTTTTTCACCAGCAATCTCTCTCAAGTTTGATCCCAGAATGTTCTCGTGATCGAGTCCGATCTTTGTGATTCCGGTAACGATAACGCCCTTCTCCAAACAAACGCCATCACCATCCATCACACAACCATCCAATATATTTGTGGCATCGAGACGCCCACCAAGGCCAACTTCCATCACTGCAATGTCCACATTCTTCAATTGGAAAATCTGGAGCGCTGTAGCTGTCAGAATCTCAAATTCTGTAGCACCAATACCGAACTGGGCATCGACATCCATCACTTCCCGCTCCACTTTCTCAAACACGGTACGCTCAACGGGCTTGTTGTCGAGCATCACGCAATCATAGCGATACACCAAGTGTGGAGAGGTGAATTTGCCAATCTTCAACGATGTGTTGTGAAGAAGAAGGGAAGAGACATATGCGCATACGGAACCTTTCCCATTAGTTCCCGCAATGTGGACGAAGTTGGCTGATCTCTGCGGGTTTCCCAGCCGGACAAGAAGGGCACCAATCTTTGAGAGTCCTAATTCAATTGGCATCTTCTTACTCCTCAAAATATAAACCTTTCGGTGGAGTGAAGTATGAAAATATCCCGAAAGTATGCGTATATAGTGATGCTTGTGATGTCCGGGTGTTTTGCATCAACATAGTTTCGCGAAAATGTGGGAATCGCACAGCTTGAGGACAACAATCAACAGTGGAAAAAGCCCCCCTTTTTTTGGGATCTCAGCTGATTGTTTTTAATTTTTGTTGTCTTATTTGGTGTGTTTCTTTGCTCATTGTTCATTACATTTTGAAACACGAGCTCTCTCCCCCCATTGACCCCCCTTTTTTATTGTTTTAGCCAGCGCTGAGATCCAAAAACATGTCGATCGAGAAGAGAATCAAGAAGATGTTCCAAGCGCCCCGCAAGGGCGAGACGTTCGAGCTGCGTGCCGGGCTCGTGTCACAGTACGCCAACGAGCGCAAGGAGACGATCAAGCAGGTGATCGCGGCGATGACGGTGGGGAAGGACGTGTCTTCGCTCTTTCCCGACGTGCTCAAGAACATCGCCACGCACGATTTGAAACAGAAGAAGCTGGTGTATCTCTACCTGATGAACTACGCCAAGACGAACCCGGAGCTGTGCATCCTTGCGGTGAACACGTTCGTGAAGGACACCGAAGACCCCAACCCTCTCGTGAGGGCATTGGCCATCAGAACAATGGGCTGCATCCGTGTCGACAAGATGGTGGACTACATGGAGATCCCGCTCAACAGAACGCTGTCGGACGAGAACCCGTACGTGAGAAAGACCGCGGCCATCTGCGTCGCAAAGCTGTTCGACCTCAACAGAGAGGTGTGCGTGGAGAATGGGTTCCTCGACAAGCTCCAGAAACTCGTTGAAGACTCAAACCCCATGGTGGTGGCAAATGCCATCAGTGCGCTTGCAGAGATCCACGAGACGGACCCGAGCCTGGATGTGCTGACAGTGGACTCTGTGCTGTTGAAGAAATTGCTCATGGCTCTCAATGAGTGTACGGAATGGGGCAGAATCACCATCCTCACCGCCATCTCAGAGTATGAGGCTACAAGTGCAGATGAACCAAGCCATATCATTGAAAGGGTCATCCCGCAATTGCAGCACTCCAACCCATCTGTGGTGCTGTCGTCAATCAAGGTGATCATTAACAACGTGGAGAAGCTTAGTGACAAGACAGAGTACGAGAATGTTTTGAAGAAACTCGCTGCTCCGTTGGCATCGCTGGTGTCAACGCCTCCAGAAGTACAGTATGTGACGCTCAGAAACATGAGAGTAATCATTGAGAAGTATCCCGAAATTATGACCAATTACTTCAAGGTGTTCTTTGTGAGATACAACGATCCGTTATATTTGAAACTGGAGAAATTGGAGATCATTGTGAGACTCGCGAGAGAAGGGAATGCCTCGTTGATCTTGAACGAGTTGAAGGAGTACGGGTACGAGTTTGACGTTGAGTTTGTCAAGAGAGCAGTCAGGGCAATTGGCCAAGTTGGTATCAAGGTTGGGAAGTATTCGAGCAAGGCCATTACGATTTTGATTGGGCTGGTGAACGAAAGAGAGCTGTACAACGAAGTTGTTGTCGCCCTGAGAGACATCTTGAGAGCTTATCCTGAACGCTCAGATGCCATTGTGACTACGATTGTTCAGGCGCAAGATAAGCTTGTTGACGCCGATGCGATTTCGTCGCTGATCTGGGTACTTGGTGAGTACGAGGCTGCCGAGTATGAGACAAAACTCGCTGAGTATGTTGAGAACTTCACCGAACTCGATGTGCCGGTTCAGAATGCACTGGTTTACTCTCTGGTGAAGATTAACGTCAAGACGGGCCAGCTGAAGGATCTGCTTGCCAAGGTGTTCAACAACGTCAACAAGGTGGAGAACGTCGAGGTGAGGGACCAGATCTACTTCTACTGGAGAATCCTCTCCCTTGACAACTCGAGCGAGGTCAAGAAGCTGATTTTGACAAAGCTTAACACGATCCACACTACAATCCCACAGTTCCAGCCCGAATTCCGTGATGCTCTCTTGAAGGAGATCTCCACGCTGAACTCTGTGCTGTTCACAACGAACGTGACCAAGGGAGCAAAAGCCACTCAGATCACCAAGATCAAGGAGGCCCGTCTCTCTGTCCACAATGACGAGAACTTGCTCGATTTCGACGATGAAACGCCCGGAACACAGCCGGACTCGATCAACATCCTCGACGAGCTCAACGACTTGTTTAACTCGTCGACGCTCCAGCCAGAACAGCAGACTCAATCTGTTTCCAAAGACCTTCTTGACCTTTTCTAAAACAATATAAAAAGAAAAAGAAAAAGAAAAAGGTGAAATATGCGTATGCTCGGAGATAACAGGAGATACAAAGAAAAAAAATAGTGTGCGCGTATCCAAGTTTATCGTAACAAAAAACATAGACCCTTGTTCTGTTCCCTTTTTAAATCCCCACTGCTCAACACAGGATGTTCCGCCTCAATTCTCGCCAATGGATGGCGCTTGTCGCGTCGCTGGTCGGCATCCTCATCCTGGTGTCGTCGCAGAAACAGTACTCGTCGTACTCATTGGCGGACCTCTCCTCCATCATTGGCTCGATGGAGGTGTCACATGGGTCCACGTCAATGCTCAAGACAACCGCAAAGATCACCAACAACAAGGACCCGGCGATCCTGATGAGGCACGAGATCGAGACAAAGGTCAACGAGCTTCTCAAGTCGAAACTGGCGTCGGAGCTCGAGATAGAACGCAAAGAGATGGAGAAGACGTTGAATGAGATGAAGAAGAAAGTGTCTGATTCCAACAAGGAGATCATGCAGGCCAAGCTCGACAGGGACACGGCGTTGGGGAAGATCCAGGTCAACGTTGAGAAGAACACGTTTGAGACGTTTCAGAAACACGTCTATTCCTTCCGTACTGAGGCCGGTGAATCGGGAAAACGTCAATGGGACGCATCTGCAAACGAACTCGTGATTCTCTCCTCGTTCACCGACACTTTTGGCAAGGGCCGAACGTATGAGAACTTTTTGGAGATGCTGGTGGACATGGAGGGCTTGAACCATCCAAAGACGTCGCTGGCGTTTCTGATTGGCAGCGAGGCGATGTTCAAGACATTTGATACGCACATTGCTGCGGTGTTCCGAAGCATTCGTGACACAAAGGAGGTCAGCGACTTGCAAGAGACGTTCTCCCGTATCACGCTGATCAGGGCTCCAGGCTTGGAGGAACAGTTGAACCTCAACAGAAACGAACGACAAAAGGCAGAAGTCCAAAAGCAGAGAAGACGTGTGCTTGCTGAGATGCGCAACTTCCTCGTCTCCCACGGCGTTGGTAACGAGGCACACTCTCTATTCCTCGACTCGGACATCATTGAGCTCCCAAAGAACATGCTCAAGACTTTTACCGACTCCAAGGTGGACATCGCCACGGTCAGAATCGACATGAAGGCCCCGGATGGCCGTGTCACACACCCGGATTACGACCTCAACGCATGGGCTGGGTCGAGAGTCAAGCCGGACGCCGAACAGGAGAAGAAGCTGGATGAGGACCCGGAGTTCTTCTTCGAGCCGAAACCAGCGGATGACGCCGTGCACATGCTCGACTTGTCCAACAACAGAGAGAAGTACGGACTCGATAGCTCTCCGGGCGCAAAGTATGAGCTCAAGTCCGTTGGAGGAGCGATCCTCTACGCTAAGAGCGATGTATACAGACGAGGGGCCATCTTCCCGCCATTCTACGCAATTGGCACAAAGTGGGAAAGAAAAGAAGGCTGGGACGGTATCGAGACAGAAGGATTGTGTTACATTGCAAACCTGATTGGCTACAAATGCTGGGGATTCCCCAACTTGGTGGGATACCACACTGTGTGAAAATACATTCATTACATAAACTGGTGCAGATCGAAGTCTTCCGTGTCCACACCATCAAACAACTTGTTGTAACAAGTTGATTCTGGCGTGCTAAAGTGCTTGTAAGCGTCCTTCTCCATGATGGCATGCTCACAAACGAAGCAAAACTTGGTGTAGCACATGGTACAGACCATCTTGTTGCATCCGCCAGTCTTTGATATTGGCATATCACAAGAAGGACACTTCATCAACATCTTGTCGACTGACTTGGCCCACTCGTAGTTTCTTTGCGCATCGGCTTCCCCAACCTGTTTGATGAAGTTGGCCTCTCCATATTTCATCTTCAACCGCTTGATCGTCTTGGCTGGAGTGGTAGAATCGAGAGCCATGTCGATGACCTCAGTAGGTATTCTGTACTTTGGCCCTGTTCCAGCACAAGGCGAGTAGTATCCATGCCAGCTGTGCTTGCACTCGTCACAGAAGGCAAAGCGACAAGGACTGCAAACGACTCTATAATCCTCTGGATCCTCTTTGAAGATCCAGCGTGGACAGTGCGTACACTGTGTGATGTGTCTTGGGTAATGAGCAGCGTACATCTCGCTGAGCTTAGCATGGAGATGGTTCTCAAACTTCTGTACCTTCGCTTCGGGAAGGACAAGTCTGAGGAGCTCCGGAGACATGCGTGTCTTGAAGAGCTTCTCCTTGAGCTGCTGTGGGTCGAGATCACCGAGATCTTTCCACTTCTCCATTGGACACTCTGGACACTGGAGTCTGGTGACGTCTCCATCGTCAATGGCAGAAAGAGCAAAAGACTTGAAACAGTCCTTACAGAGGCCATGATCACAGTCAAGGAGAATTCCCCTGGTTCCATCTCTCTCCGCCAAGCATACTGAGCAGGAAAAGTGTGTCTCTCTAAAGTGGTTCAGTCTGTACTCATCACACTTTTGAGTCCACTGCTTATACTGGTTGTTGTTCGTCGTCTTGATGTTGTAGTCCTGAAGCAACTTGGACTCGTTGCACTGAGGATACTCAACAGCCACAAAGTTGCAAGCTGCTATCATCACGGAAAGCTCGTCATATCCGTCATTCTTCATCTCACTGATGAGGTTAGAGGCTTCCCTCTCAAACTCTCTAACAGCATCTTCGGTGAGAATGGTGGACTCAATGACAATCAAATCGTTATTGGATGTAAAGACGAAGTTTCCAGGGTATATGCTCTCGAAACTCTCAATAGTCTCTCCATTGGATAACAAAGAGAATTTGACAGGCTTAGAAGGCTCCAAGGAGACAGAGAGACGGACTGTTTTGCCATGGACCTCGATCTTGGGGAACATTGGCTCGAGACAGTCAATGAGGTCTTGGTTTTGTTCGCTAATGCAGTTATCTTGTTGATGACACATTTTTTTCTGATGGTTCTGTAGTGGGCAGGGAGATTGGATCTCTAATCGGGGAAGAAGATCCCCTTTTGTAGTTACTTTCTGAGTAGATTATCTGACTCAATTTTATTGGTGAGTGGATTATCTGAGATCCAAACTGAGAAGGCGAGGGGATTTAAATCGTAGCGATTGGCTGATAGCGTCAAAAAACACCTGAACACCACTACAGAAAACACTCACCAAAGATTTAGCATCGATTTTAGGCCAATCCCAACTCCTGGGAGAACGCCACGTTATTTGGTTCCCTTCCTAGCAACTCCTTCAAGTTGTCCATCTCGTCCCTGGAACCGCCCCTAGAAAGAACAATATCTCTGTACTTGACACCGTTTGCCGTGTTCATTGGGTCGGCTTTGAACTTGGTGTAGTAGATGTCCGCAGCAAACACCTGGGACCACAAGTATCCGTAGTAGCCTGCCTGGTAGCCGCCCATGATGTGACCGAAGGACTGGTATCCTTTGGTCAAGGAGTCACCGTTAGTGACAAGTGCGACTTCCGTTCTCAATTCGTTCCAGAATTGGGCCAAGTCCATGTCTTCATCTGAAGAGTGAATCGTCATATCGAACAAACCGAAATGCAACTGACGCAAGTTAAACAAGCCACCATTGACGTGCTTAGTTTTGATGAGCGAAGAGACCAATTCATCACCAATCTGCTCACCGGTTTGATAGTGTTCCGACAACAACTTGAGCTCGTTAGGAGACCAGGTCCAGTACTCCAACATCTGAGAAGGAGCTTCGACAAAGTCCCAAGAAACAGAAGTTCCGTGGAACTTGGCGAATTTGGTCTGTCCCATCAAATCGTGGATACCATGGCCCAACTCGTGAAAGAATGTAGTAACCTCGTCATGCTTGAGCAAGGATGGCTTCTCCTTGGTTGGCTTGGAGAAGTTACACACAAGTGCAGTCACAGGATACGATCTTGTGCCGTCCTCCTTGGTGTATCCTGGCCAGATACCAAAGTTGGCAGCGTGGCCATACTTACCATCACGAGGGTGCAAGTCAAAGTACAACCAACCGACAAACTTTGGGGTTTCCTGGTTGTCCAAGTTCCAAACCGCAAACTGTTTCACGTCCTCGTGCCATGTGGACTTGTTCTCAGTAGATTCGACAAACTTCAAGTTGAACAGCTTCTCAAAGAAGGAAAGCATCTTGGCAATGGTTGGGTCCATTGGGAAGAACTCAGCAATCTTCTGCTGATCGATCTGGAAATCCTTCTCAATCATCATGTTGTCGTAGTAACGGTGATCCCAGATGTAGTACTGGCCATCAAACTCGAGTCCGTTCTTCTCATAGTCCTCCTTCTTCAAAGAAAGCAAGATCTCACGCTCTTTCAAGCCCAGTGGTCTCAACTTCCCCTTGAGATCCTCCAAGAAGGACATGACTGTTTTTGTGTCCTTGGCCATCTTTTCCTCCAGAACGTAGTCAGAGAAGGTCTCGTAGCCCAGCATCTTTGCAAACTTTCTTCTCAACTGGACAGCCTCGATTAACAACTTTTCATTGTCAGCATTCTTGTTCTGGTCACCAACAAAAGCCCTCTTTCTTGTTTCCGGGTGCTTGGCGTACTTCAACACTGGGAAGAGGTCAGGATACTTGAACGTCATCTTCAACTTCCCATCAACCTCCTCAAACTGGTCAATGACATCCTTTGGAACGCCTTCCAATTCTTCTCTGGTGAACAAGATATGCTCGGTGTTCTCACCCAAGTTCTTTGAGTACTCCAAAGACAAGTCGCTGAGTCTCTTGGATATCTCCTTGACCTTTTCCCTCTGGTCCAATGGAAGTGCAAGACCATTACGACGGAACTCATCGTTGGTCTTCTTCAAGTACTTCTTCGTCTCTGGGTCAACATCGGCTGCAGATTGTTCAAACACGGCCTTGAATGGCTTGTAGACGTCCTCTCTCAGACTGGACTCGATTCCAAAGTCACGAATCAACTTCTCTGCCTTGGTCGAAGCGTCTCTGAGATCCTTGGAGTCCGAGACGTGCTGGTAGAATGTCAATTGGTTCACAATTCCTTGAGTGGTGTTGTTAAAGTTGGCATGGGGCTTCAAGACGGAGTCCAGCGAGGCAACAGCCGCACCGGCAACTGTGTCATCGCACGTCTTGGCGTCGGCAACGTACTTCTCGGCTTTGGCGATGAGCTCGTCGGCTGTGATGGTCCATAACGGTGGCGCTTGTGGTGGAGTCAACATGGCGAGTTTGGTGCTAAAAGGTCTCAAGAGGGTAAATGGCTTTCTAAGCATACACTCTAAAATTGCTCAATTGATTCAATTGATTTTTTTTTTTTCCGGTCGGACGTTGGAATGTTCGCAAAACAAAGAAACTTGGTCAAGAGACAAAAACGGAATTCAGAGCCCGTGTGGGAAGCCTGTCTCCACATTCGTGGGCCAACATGTATGAGTGCTACATAACCATTTTTTGGCATAAGTTTCACCTCACGTGCCCTTTTAAATATGCTCCAGAAGTTATCGGCAACATTCAAAAGTTAGTGCCTTTACCAAATCAATAAAAACCCGAACACCATTGGGAACCCGAGTTGTTCGCTGGCACAAAACGTTGAAGAGAAAGAACTCAGTTGGGTTTTTTTTCTCATGGAACCAGTTCAAGACGTCATGTCGTCGACTCTTAGGACGTTTGATGCTTTCCGTATGTTGCCATTTATATCATTTTTTTTGTATTTTGTTCGGGTCACTAACGCTTCCAATTACAGCTAAGGTGGCATCAACACACACAGTGAGATCAACTCGAGGATCATATTCCACTTTCTTCACATTCTTTCTTCTGTTATTCCTCACATGGGTCGAGTTGGGTGCTTTTTTCGGAGGAAGAGTCGATCACCAGTTTGTTGTGGACCCAGAGATCTCTCAGAACTTGACGATCAACGTGGATATACTAGTGGCTATGCCGTGTAACTTCATCCATACCAACGTTAGGGATCTCACAGCTGACAAGTTCCTCGCTAGTGAAAAACTCAAATATGAAGGCTTCTCGTTCTTTATCCCACACTCATACCGTGTCAATGACGACAAACGCGTGCGTACCCCGGATTTGGATGAGATCATTGCTGAAGGTGTCGCTGCTGAGTTTATGGATCGTGGTGATAGCAAACAATCTGGCGCTCCAGCATGTCACATCTATGGAAGCATTCCTGTTACGAAAGTTGCTGGAGACTTCCACATCACGGCAAAAGGATATGGATATAGAGATCGTGCACATGTCGATATTGATTCGTTGAACTTCACACATGTCATTAGTGAATTTTCATTTGGTCAATTCTATCCATACATCAACAATCCACTCGATGCAACTGCAAGAACAACGGATCGTAACTTGGATGCTTTCACGTATTTCCTTACCGTTGTGCCGACCAAGTATCGTAAACTCGGGGCAGAAGTCGATACGAATCAATACTCAATGTCTCTCCAAACCAAATCATACAGTTTGGAAAAACGTGGTGTTCCCGGCATCTTCTTCAAATACGACTTTGAACCAATCACGATGATTGTCGAAGATCGCAGGCTTTCATTCATGAGTTGGTTGGTGAGATTGGCAACGATTTACGGGGGTGTCATTGTGTCTGCTCAATGGTTGATGAAGACAGTTGACAAGTTGTTGATGTTGGTGTATGGTAAGAAATATGCACAGAGGGGTGCTGAAAAATCCGCATCGTTACTTGATGAAGATGTCAACAATAAGGATCTGTGACATAGAGAAAAAAAAAGTATGAATTTACGTTGTTGTTGTTGTTGTTTTGATTTGAGTCATAAAAGTCGTAGCATTCGTAAAAGTGTATCGATCTATATCATTTTTTTTGCTGTTGTTCAAAGCAAATGTGCTGGTTTGCGGGCTGGTTTCGAATATCTGATAACGTTTCTGTAGAGTCTTCTTCTCTTGAACTGTTCATCAACCAAGAACTCATTATTCAGATCAACATAAGTGTCCTTGTTCAATGGGATACCTCGATTAGTGCACCATTCTTGGCAGTCGTAGTCGATGTTCCATGAATCATCTTCAAACTTCCAACTCTTGGGGCAGGCAACTTCATCAATGGTCTGTACACCCGGTGGTGGGTTCTGAGATTTACGATAAGAGTTTGAGTGATCAAAGATCTGGGTGGAGAACAAGTAGAACTCCCATTCATTTGTGGTGAAGCTTTTACGCCAGATTTCAAACACTTCGACTTCCCTTATATCTGGTTCTTCGTCAATGATGATGTCCTTACGTTCAGACTCTTTTACCATCTTGTCAATCTCCTTCTTCTGTGGTTGTAACAGTTTGTTCAATTCCATGATTTTGGGTAATACTTTTGGATGGATTGCGATGAAGGTGGCCCAAGCATTGAAAATAAGTAGGAATTTCCAAGGTATATATGGACCTAAGATGATCAGTCCAATGACCAACAAAACCACAGTGAAGAACATCGATGTTGAAACACGTTCATCTTTAAAACCAGCAGTACCAAACCAAAATTTTTCACCTTGATCCCAAACTTGCAACAATTTCGCCAAGTTATTCTGGACATCTCTCAAATTGACAAAGAATTCCATATTTTTTTGAACAACAACATAACTTGTTGATACTTTTGGTTCTAATTCTGGTACTCTGTTCTCACTCATCTCTTTCTCGAATCTTGCCTGTTCGATGAACTCCTCCAATTCTTCTTTGTTATCTTCGATGCGTGTCAGTTTCTCAAGGAGTGAGTCACCACGGTTTCTTGATTTCAAAAGAGAAGGTTTGTGGATCGGATGGCGGTAGATGTATCCTGGTACCATTACACCGTATAGAAGGAACAAGAGCGGCAGGATGAAGAGGATGCTTGGGTGGAGCACTGTCAATGAGTACGCAACAAGGAATGAGAGTGTCAGGGCAGGGTGAGACCAATGGAACATTCTGAGAAAGAAGTATTCCGTTTGGAAAAGTGCACCGAGTCTTTCTGTAAGTTGACGAAGATTCTTGACGAGTTTTGTCACTGAGAGTGGATCGGTTTGCTTTCTCAACGGGTCTGTGATTCTATCTTCCAAATTTTCACGTTCTGGTATCCCCTGTGGCAAGGCATGTTCCAACATTCTCTCAAAGAAGAGATCAACAAAATGGTTCTTGTGTTTCTCAAACTTGCGTTTCTCCCTTTTTTCCTCTGCAGTCCAGCCGTGACCCTCCCAGTCTTCTTCTCTCCAGAATGGATCGAGGTCTCCATCCGATGTGTTATCACTGATATCCCCCATCGAGTTGATCTTGTCCAAACTGGCGCCAATCACCGAAGCAGCAGCAGCAGCAGCCAACCTTCTCTTTGAAGCATCATTTGGTGTGTTGTGTCCGTCATTATCCGAGTATTGAGCGGTAACATCGTACAGTTGCGTGAGGCCCTTGACGACCGCTTCGTGCAACTTTCGTGACATTTCCCTCTCTGCTGCTTGGTTAAAAAGAACTTTGTTGATGTTGATGATGTTAATGATTGTTTTTGCGGAGTAATAATATCTCTTCTTCTTTTTGAAGCCGCGGCTGTAACTTGTGATTATGTAAGCTATCATTGATTACATAATATAATCATTACGTAATCAAACAAAAAAGTGTGGGGTAAGCAGGGTGGAAATGCCACACTTTTTTGTGGATTTATTTGTGTTGTGAGCTTTTTGTATTAGTTGTTGATCTTATTCAATGATCTGTTTATAATCATGAAGAGTTATCTATGGAATGGAATAGAAAATGAAGAAAAAAAAAAGGACCCTTGGTGTCAAACATGGGGGGTATCCCCCCTTTTTAAAGTATATACCCGAAAAAGCCTCACTACACACCCCTCAATGAAAAATTTGGTATATATAAAGCCACACATACACACATACACACACACCCCACACTCCTTCTTTTTAGTAGAAACACACACACACACACACACACACACTCAATGAACCCCGAGATCAACAACCTCCAGAAGAGGCTTCCCCTCGACAAGCGCCACATCGGGTTTGCAGTCCCCGGTTCCAAGAAACCAGGATACTCCCCCATCTTCCGCAATGCTGCTATTGATCGTGAGGAGTTGTATGACCGTATCGGTGAACTCGACACTCTAAGCAAGATGTTTGCCAATGCCGCCAATGCCCACCCTGACGACGACTGTATTGGTGTCAGACGCTTCCACAATGTTGAGAAGAACAAGTTTGACGGCTTTTACACGTACGAATCGTATTCCACTGTCAGAGAACGCAAAAACAAGATCAGTGCTGGTATCATATACTTAGTGACGAATCATTCCAAGTATCGCAACAACATGGGAGTGGAAAAACCGAATTTCACAGTGTCGATTCTCAGTGCAAACCGGTACGAATGGTTGCTTGTTGATCTTGCAACGAGAGACATTTCACTTCCAAACACTGCGCTGTATCCGACGCTCGGTAGAGACTCGTCCCGGTACATCCTCGAGATTACGGAGTCTCCAATCCTCTTTTTGGCGAAGAACCAGGTGGCCCGCATCGTTGAGCTCAAGGCATCCAACAACCTCCCTCTTCTAAACATCCTGGTGTGTCTCGACGAGTTTGACCACGACGATGCACCGCTCTTTTCCCGGGCCAAAGCAGCTGGTATCGACCTAATCGACTTCCGTGCAGTGGAGAAGACCGGAGAACGCAACCCGCTTCCCAACGGTGAAGACTTCAACCCGCCAACCCCTGAAACGGTGTATACCTACTCTTTCACCTCGGGCACGACGGGCTTCCCCAAGGGGGTTGTCCTCACCCACCGCATCGCAACGTGTGGCATTATCTCGTGCATGACGACCCTCCAGCGGCCCGTCTCGAGGCTCAACATGGCTCGCTACATGGACTACTCCAACAACCTCGACGATCGTGGTGAGCAGATCACGGCGTTGTGTGCGCTACCCCTCGCCCACATCTACGAGCGCCAGATCTCCAACTTTGCGCTCTCGATGGGATACCGTCTCGGGATGCTCTCCGACCCGGCAGATCCACGTTCGATGTTTGCAGATGTCCGGGCATCGAGACCGCACTACCTCTGTTCTGTCCCACGCGTGTGGAACAAGTTGGAGGCTGCGCTCAAGGAGGAGCTCAAGGCCCGGTTTGACCTGGAGGGGACTGTGGGGGACTCCAAAGTGCACGAAGTAGACAAGTTACTCCTGCGTAACCATCTTCGTCGCCAGTTTGGGTTCGAGAACTGCAAGTACATCGTTACTGGGTCTGCGCCGTTGGGGAAGCAGACGGTGATCTTCCTCCGGGATGCGCTTGCTGTGGGCTTTGCAGTGGCGTACGGGTCCACGGAGTCCTTTGCCGGGATCTGCTTCGGTGATCCGTTCGAGAAGGATGTCAAGAACTGCTCTGGCCCACCTTCTGTATGTTGCGAAGTCAGGCTCAGAGATCTATCCAGCATGGGTTACAGCGTCGATGATACGCCGTTCCCGAGAGGCGAGCTCATGCTGAGGGGACCACAGATCTTTTCTGAGTATCTCAAGAACGAAAAGGCCACCAAGGAATCATTTGATGAGGATGGCTTCTTCCACACTGGTGATGTTGCTGCATTGGACTCAAGTGGTGGACTCTACATCATTGACAGGGTCAAAAACTTCTTCAAGTTGGCCCAGGGCGAATACGTCACCCCAGAGAAGATTGAAAACATCTATTTGGCTCATTCTCCTCTTCTAACACAGATCTTTGTCCATGGAGACAGTCTCAAGAACTACCTTGTCGGTGTCGCGGGCATCTCCCCGGAATACATCACCAAGATGCTCAAGGCGGATCACGATATCGACATCCAAGGTGAAGACGTTGTTAGTCTCCTTAGAGATCCCAAGTTCAAGAAGCTCGTCCTCAGAGAACTCAACAAACACGTTGCAGAAGCCGATCTCCAAGGATTTGAAAAGATCCACAACGTCCACTTTGACCTTGAGCCCCTCAGGATTGAAGATGAGGTCCTCACACCAACGTTAAAACTCAAGAGAGATAACGCAAGAAAGAAGTTCAAAGATATCTTGAACAAGTTGTATGACGAAGGTTCTCTGGTGAAAACTAGTAAGATCTGATATATAAAAAAAAGCCAAAAAAGAAAAGAATTCACTGCTTCTTCTTTTGACCATAGTAGTTCTCTTTGGCACTCTTAAAGATGGTATCCAATGTTGGTTCGGCATCCTTGTGAAATTTAGCAACGATATGACTCTGATCATTCATGTTTACGGCAAAATAACCTTCCAAAGTACAATCAACAGCAGTTTCTTTTGCCCATGAGGCATCGTCATACTCTGCTAGTGTAACAATTGGCGGTTTACCATCGACATATGGTGGGAATTCAGCCATTTTGTGGTGGGCTTCTGTATATAGTTAATGGAAAGACAGAAAGAAGAAAACATCTTCAGACCAGAAGAGACTTTTTAGGGTATTTTTCTAGTCCCTGGTTCGGGCAGATCAGAGACTATACAGGAAAAAAATGTACATCATCTCCAATTCAGAGAGAGAAAACACCAATAAAGAAAGAAAAAAAAAAGGAGGATTTATTTCCAAAAAGAAAATGGATTCACAACTTGTCGTCCCTGGACAGACTATCTCTCCATTGTACAAGACAATCCCAAAGACAAAAGACACAGTACAGAAGTTTGAGGCTGGTAATGGTGTCACAATACACGAGATCGAAGTCGGTACAACAAAACAGTCAATCCTTACTGCAACATTATTAGGATATGTACACATCGAAGAGATCCAAGATGTGGAAAAGAATGAGGGAACTTCGGAAAAGTTGAACTTCAAAAGATTCCGCGTATCAGTCGGTTCAACATCCCCATCAAAGCAACAAACCACAAGTCTACCAAAGGAGAACGACATTGTTCTCACTCGTGTAACAAGACTAAATCTCAAACAGGCACATGTCGAGATTCTTGCTCTTGAAGGAGCAGGAAACGTCCTCAGTGACTCTGGAATTGGAGCTAATGGTCATGGAATCTCCGCTCCTGGTGGAGGATCCGGTGCTGCCACGTTTTCCATCCATCAAGGATCTTCAGATTTGGGAGAAACATTCAAGGGAATCATCCGTTCCCAAGACGTTCGTTCCACGGAACGTGATCGTGTCAAGATGATTGAATGTTTCAAACCTGGTGATATCGTCCGTGCTCAGATTTTGTCTCTTGGTGATGGAACGAATTATTACTTGACAACAGCGAGAAACGATCTTGGTGTCGTCTTTGCAAAGTCTAGAAACGGTGCAGGTGGTTTAATGTATGCTGTCGATTGGCAGACGATGGTTTGTCCAAGTACGGGTGATGTTGAACTGAGGAAGTGCGCAAAGCCCTTTTGAAGGTTGGGGCGACTTAATACACGCATTCACGCATTATATCAACGAATACCATATTTTCAGGCGAGTAGGGGGGTCAGGGATTGCAGAAGAGGAGCGTGGAAGGCAAGAGGTGTGAATAAACAAGATGCAAAAAAAGAAAGTTAAGAATGAAACGGACAGGAATTGAACCTGCAACCCTTCGATTGCACTGTTGACAACTGGAGTCGAAAGCTCTACCATTGAGCCACCGCTTCATCTTGAAAAAAAAGGACATTGCCGTTCGTGTTGCGATATGAAAATAAAGAAATCCCATAAAGCCAATTAAGCTATTTAGAGGGTATATAAGTGCCTCTTCATGTTCTTGACATCATTTATAATGTCCTTGAAGTGTTTGGAGTCATCAAATGATGATGAAGTTGACTTACAATTCCTTCATGAATTCAACTCTCTACTTTCACATATACACTTTTTTTTACAAAATCAGAAACAAATTGATTTAAACGCCGAACCGTCTATAGAAAACTCGAATGTTAAATTATCATAAGTCAGCCGTCCTGCAGCTCCACATCATGCCAAGCCACAAGGTTAGGGAAACCCCAACACGTATAACCAATCGTGCGAGCCTGATAGCACAATCCTTCGGTTTCGATACCATCGTATCCCTCGAATCTATCCCATGTTGTGCCCACTGCGTAGTATGGAGGAAACATAACACCTTGTTGGAACACCTCAGACTTGAGGAAGAGCACAGCACCACCCACCGAGTCCAATTTGATAGAGAATTCACGCTTTTCGTCATTCTCCCACTTCTCATCATGAAGGAAGTCATGCATATGTGCAGCTCCATCCGGACCGGGGACAAAGAGGAAGTCTGGGTCGTTTTTGTCCAAGAGCGCAGCGTCTTCTTGAGATGGAACTTTTCTGGAACCAACCCAAGAATTGAAGTCATAGTTCTCTGCACCGCCCTGACGGATACGAGGGACGGCAATGTCCTTTCCTGAACTGACAAATATCTGGAGAAGGTCTGATGGTGTGTCAATCATGTCTGCATCGATGCAGAGTGCGTATGTTTCGTCCCCGAGTGCGCTTGTGATGAGGAAGTTTCTGGATCTTGAAATGGACCGACGGCGCTCTTTCTGAACAGCGAGGGAATGTCTGATGTCACGATCAAGTTTGTAGAGGTCCTCAAGGAACTGTGCCTGGATGATCACAACCTTGGAAAAGAAGTCAGGCTCGGTATGTTTGTCCATATACTCGACAATATGCTTATACTCGTCCTTGGAACCGACAAGGAGACCGAGGGTCCCCATTGAACGCTCAAATTCGATACTCTCGATCGTTTTGATGTAATCCTTGAAGGACCTGTCTGCACCATATGACTTGCCGTTTGCAATTGCTGTGAGGACGATGAGTTCGTTCTCGCCCGAGTTTATGTCTGTTGCTCTGTACGTCGTCTTTTGGTACTCAGGTTCGCTCTTGGTGAACGAAGTCTTCAAGAAACGGTTATTCACCTTGACGCCCATGAAATCTGGTGCATCGGCCATTCCGGCCATGTCTGGGTTTCCTTCCTTAATCTTTCTCAATTCATTCTCAAGTTGGAGGATCTCATCCTTGGCTTCCTGTAAGAGCTTGTGCTCGACAATCTCCTTGTTACGCACTTCATCTGTATCGTCGGAGCCCTTGGCCGTGTCATGGAGCGTGTCTGGCCGCGAGCTGGCCTGCTTGAGCGCGTGGAGTTGTTGGCTTGTGACCTTGAGCTCGTCCTCGACACGTCTGAGCTCGTCTTCCAGAATGCGCCGCTCCTGGACTGCTGAGCGTGAAAAGAGGCTCGGAGCCGTGTTTATCACGGCTATCAGAAGAATTCCGGCCACGAGTAAGAGGAAGAGCCGCCTCACGGGAAACGGATTTGGCTGCATGGCGCAAAGATCAAAAAAGGGTTGCTTGCTGCTCAATTAACCTGTCCTTTTTCTTTTTTCTTTTTTTTTACACTGGCAGAGAATAACACCGGAGAACAAAAGAGATCACCAGACCTGTCGAAGAGAGAGAAACAATGGGTGTCAGAAGAAGGAGTAAAAAAAAAAAACAAAGAGAGCTCGCTAAAAGTCGATGAACAAGGCACGTTTGTTTGGGAAAATCTACAGGGCCTTTTTTTTTCCGGCACCGCGCCACACTACACCCGCACACCACCACCCTGGCAGCCCCCCCTTGATTTGATGCCTCCTCATTACAGGGCCATATAGGGTTCTAGAACTAAATGTACTATAGAAGAGCTCTAAGTGCGATGTATAAAGTCATATTTTACGGAGAAATGAAAAAAGCGCACAAGAATCAATAACTACGCTCCTCTCCAGTGAACGAGAACAGCTTGCCTCCATCCTCGCCACTTATCTTCTCTGCAACATTGAGGAATCCCTGAGCTGGTACACTCGATGGGTTCGTCATTGCCTTCATCGCTTTGACGCTCTCTGGGCTGTGCTCAATGGTCTTGAGGAACACATCGTTGAACATGTCCGTCTCAGCAACACCAGGCTCAACGGCCACAACGATGAATCCATCAGGCTTCATCAATAGGTTCAAAGATCTTGCGGCAGAGTTCAAAGCGGCCTTGGTGCCACTGTAGATAGCAGCAGGATGGTCGACAAATGCCTGGTTGCAACCCAACAATGAGGTAACCAATAGGACTTTACGGGTCTCTTTCTTCATCATGTATGGCTTGAGTACTGCAACGAGCTTGATCGGACCAGTGACATTCACAGTGTAATGGGTGGCAAAGTCGTCCCATTCAGCATCCAAGATGTTAGCAGTGGATGTCATCATCGCAGCATTGCTAATGAACACATCAATTCCCTCCGGTGCCAGTTCCTCAATCTGTTTGCCAATTCCCTCCACAGAATCTTGGGAAGCGAGATCTAGCGTAGCGATGGTCAGGTTCTTGCGGGAGTCCACGAGGTCCTTCAAAGGGCCACTAATTCTGGTGGCGTCACGGACCGTGCCAATAATATGTTTGGTTGGGTCTGAGGAAGCAAGATCGACAAGGGCAAGACCAATGCCACGGTTGCACCCGGTGATGAAATATGTCTGCTTCATTGTGCTATGTGATATGGGAAGAGAGAGAGAGAAAAGTTTGGAAAAATTATGGCAAAGTTTCCACCCTTTTATTCCAATCTGTCAATAATGTTGAACAATCTTGTTCAACAATGTTGTAGATTTTAAGGGGTTGTTGGGGTCGAAAACGGCCTGTATTTCCGTTAACCCCACAATACTGTAAAAACTCGACATGTAGAGGCAAAACTCTCCATCTCCAAATTCTATATAATCAACGTCATGATTGAAAGCACAGAACTAAGTTTTCAAATCACAGATCTTAAATCTTGGCTCTTCTACATGAAAGTTGCACTTCTCTATTCCAATGTGCGGCCTAAAAGGGAATTTTTCGCGTATACCGAAAGAGGAAAAACATCGGTACGAGACACACATGTCATTTCTTCAACGGCTTTTCGGTGTTTGTAGGGGTTTTTTCTATACGAGGTTTGGGTTGTGTGTTTCTGGCTATATGAGTTTGTTGTATAATTAATTCTGCATTTGTAGAGTGTGTACTCTCTTGGGCTATTTCGAGGGGAGCTGATTGGGTCCAAACCGGAACACACATGAGTGTGTTTAGAGACCCTTGACATAAGGAGGTGGCGCGCGATGAATGTCTTCAGGGTTTATCCTAGTTTCCAACCACCTCCATTCCTACATATTTGCTGGGAAAGTTCTCCGATTATGTTGTAACAGACTCAAGGAAACATTATCCACATGAGTTGAGGATAAAAAAAAAATGAATGAACAAGGGATCCCGCCGATAATTCATGACTCCCAGAAGTGGCCAGATGCCGTTTCGAGAACGCTCAACAAAATTCAGCATACAGGGACTCACATTGTCTACATCAACTCACATCTCTTGGGGGAGTTCTCTGTTTGCGATGTACTCTCTATGAAATACAGTACTGCCTTTTGATACCAAAAATTAATTCTTCCCCTTCTGGTAATCCACTTGCCGAATTAGGCTTTATAATTAGTTTCCCCACATTTTTGGAGGGGTAGAAGCTCATGCAGCCCTGATGCAGTCTGAGAAGATCTTTCACCGAGGCCATATTTATAAAAAAACTCGGCCTGTTCTTCTCCTTCCTCTTTGCACCAACAGCACGACATAGATATGCGCTTCCTGGGTCTTTTGGTTGCCAACGCCGCAGTGGCACTCGCTTCGAAGTGGGGGAACGTCACAATCTCCACCGAGCAATATGACCAACTCGTCAACACAGTCAACTTTGCCAAGGTGTCGTACTGCATGAACAACAACACCGACTTTGGTGCCGGTACGTTCGAGGAGGAATGTCCTCTCAACTCGTTCTGTCAAGAAAATGCCGATGTCGAGATCCTCACTGCCTTCAGACCTTCGAGCGACAATGCCTCGGGAACCGGGTATGTGGCTGCAGACCACTCCAACTCGATGATTTATGTTGTGTTTAGAGGATCTGAAACTGATGGTGACTGGACTACCGACTACACTTTTACCCTCTGTGACTTTGCTCCAGTGACTGGAGGTTCCTTCAACGAGGTGAACTTGACTATTGACATGAAAACCTCGGAGCTCAACGAGGCCATCCAAAAACACGGTAATTCCAAGCTGTGTGATGAGTGTAAAGTGCACTGTGGTTTGATGGTTGGTTACACTCACTTTATGGAGACTGTTTTCAATGCTTCTCAGCCGTACTTGGATGAGGGCTACAACCTTACCGTTACAGGTCATTCTCTTGGTGGTGGGTACGCTCTCTTTGCTGGACTCGACTTCAAACTCCAAGGATACGACCCACTCCTGATCACATATGCAGCCTTGAAACAGGGAAACCAGCAGTTCAATACCTTTGTCGACTTTATGTTCAAGACGATGCACACTGCTCAGTCCATCCAGGATGGTGATGCCCTTCCATTCGGCTCCTACGCAAGAGTCTACAGTCCACTCGACGTTGTTCCTATGCTCCCTCCAACGGCCAACTTCACCAAGAGTGGTCTCCAGTTCGAGCTCACTTCTCAGCAGGTGCCACAAACGAAGGAAGAAGTGTTGTATATGGGTCCTTCTGATAACTTCACGCCGGATGACACGATGGAGGTTCTTGCGCTCATGGATAACTCGAGCTACCCAATGTGGACATACCATGCTGAGTACTTCATCAACATGAGTGCTCCATGTGACAACTCTTAATAAATGTATTTTCTTGTTTCGTTTTTTGTTCTTTCGAGTATAAAACTGTGACTTCATCTCCCCCGCCGGATTTATGCATGGAGTCGGAAAAACGAGGAACAGTTCTTCCGGAGAGTTTTCACAGTCTAGAAATCAACTCTATGTTCACGAGCTTGAAAATCCAACAGGACCTTTATTCCTCGGCTAGCGTCAAAGAAATGATTTGTCAGGGATCTTGTCTCGAACGCCTCCGAACCTGAACAGAAAGGAGTACCCCATGTGGGCTCCCCACCCTTACATGCATCACTAAAACGAAGATCATCGGTATATAAAAACTGCCGGACAAGCCCCTCGTGTCCCCTCTTTTTTCCAATAATCCAATGCTTTCCCAGATCCTTCTCCTTGCCGGCTCTATCGCGGGTGCCACTGCCACTTCCCAAGTCCAGTACGAGAAGTTGGTGGAGATCGCCAACTTTGCCGAGATTTCGTACTGTATGGACGATGCATCCTTTTCTATTGGTTCATTTGCCGATGAGTGCCCCGAGAACGCTTGGTGTGAGAAGTATCCCAACATTCAGATCGTCTCTGCCATTAGACCGGATCTTTCCAAGTTCGAGTTAAGTGGCACTTCCTACGTTGCTGTGGATGAGTCCGCTCAAGTCGTCTACGTCGTCTTTAGAGGGACTGAAACATTATTGGACTGGGTAACAGATCTTGATGCTGTTTTGTGCACTTATGCTCCTTTCCTCTCCTCTAATATTTCTTCATCTGAAGTTGCTGGAACCAAGAATGAGTCTGCTCTCGACTACCTCATCCGTGCCGCTGCTGATACCGATGCCTGTCCTGGAGATTGTCAGGTCCACTGTGGGTTGTTTGCAACATACACGCAGTTCATGGATGAGATCGTTGCTGCTGCAAAGCCATACTTGGACAAGGGATACAACTTGGTCGTTACTGGACACTCCCTTGGCGGTGGTTATGCTGGGCTCGCTGGTGCTGACTTCAAGCTGCAAGGTTACAATCCATTGGTGATCACTTATGCCTCGTTGAAACAGGGAAACAAGTACTACAATGAGTTTGTGGATGATATGTTTGGTACGAAGGAAAAGAATTCTTCTATTTCAGCTGGTGCTGCATTTGAATATGGAACCTATGTGAGAGTGTATGAGGAGTTGGACTGGGTCCCACGTCTCCCACCGGGTGATTCGTACACTAATGGTGGTCTCGAGTTCGAGCTTCTGACTTCTGATACTCCACAGCCAATCGAGGATGTGATTTATAACGGTCCTTCTGACAATGAGTCTGATGACAGTGAGTCGCTAAACTTGTTGGATTTGGATGATTGGAAGATCTTGGAGCATCACGCTGGATACTTTGTTCAGATGGGTGAACCTTGTTCTGGGGCTTAAGGTCCATTGTCTCTTTTTTTATCATGACTACCAACAGATTCTCCTTCTTATTCTGCCTCCCACTAAACCACGCAATCAGCCCCAATGTCAAAGTACAACAACCAAAGCACTCATATGTCTATATAAGTTCAACGACCCGTGCCTAATTCCATTCGTCGTAGCCATAACACACCAGCCCCAAAACCCTGGATAAAACACACGACACAGTATCTTAGTGTTCAGAGTGATTGGTGGTGGGAGGTAATTTATGCGTGTATCATTCATGAAGTAGTGTGCTTCAGTTGCCTTGGTGTAAAGAGGGGAGAAATTGACCTTGGTGTCGTCGAATCTGTTGAAATCATTGGAAGAGAGTGGAATGTATGAGAAGCCTTTGCAGAGAAAAAGTAATGACTCGAAAATAAAAGCAGCACCGCCTAATTTGTTTACGTCTTTCATTGATGGCTCGAGAGGCTGCATGTGATGACGTTTGACGGAGATTTAGATGATATGAGAAGATTAACAACCTATTGATGTGGTAAAACAATTGAAATTCGATAGTATAGAACAACACAAAGAAGATCATCGAAGTCAAGGCCACGTATTGTTTACTGTTGGTAGCTTTTTTGAGTTCTGATTTTTGTTTATTGTTGCTGGGCCTTTTGAGGGGGGTAAACACAGCGAGCTGGGATGACCGAAAAGATTACTTGGAAGAACTATGAGATGATTCGGAACATAAAGATGACAGGTATGTATCGTGTCTAAAACCAATTATCAGATCATTTAAGCAATCAGTTTGCTAAAACTCAGCAGACCGAAGCACCTCGGTTATCTGTGAACCTCTGTTCCCCGGATTTTGAAACACATATCCGCTTCAGGGGGTAGACTGATTCCAGTAAGTTGAAGATGCTAGGAGTCGTTTCTGACAACTATTCATGGTCTTTCTGATATTTGAAGTGCTTAATGTCTTTGTCTTGATATTATATATCGTTTGCTATTTACTGCTTTTTTTTTGCTCCCCAAACTCTATGAGGCAGCAGCGCTAGCCGAGGCATAGGCAAATACACCGAAATCCCACGGTATTTCATGTGCTTTGTGGGGGTGTTTCATATTTAGTACATGTTTAGTGCAATCATATCATACATACTTGTGGGGAGGGCTCGACTATATATAAAGGATGTGGATCTTCCCTCCAACTCTTAGTTTCCAGGGCCAATGCTGTTCAAATACGTCTTTTCTCTCATTACCTCGGTCCACGCCATCTCCCAAGTCCAGTACGACAAGATCGTCGAAGTGGCAGAGTATGCCAAGGTTGCTTATTGTATGGATCGTTCCTTTACCGTTGGAACTTTGGGTCAAGAGTGTTCAAACTCTTGGTGCTCCGCCAACTCCAACATCAAAATCGTCTCTACCGTCACCCCAGACAAGTCACAGTTGGAGTTCTCTGGAACAGCCTTTATTGCTGTTGATGAATCAACCAAAACTGCCTATCTTTCTTTCCGTGGTTCTGAATCTTTAGCTGATTGGATCACAGACATTACCTTCTTGCAATGTGACTATGCTCCGTTCCTCTCTTCGAGCTGCAGTGCTTCTGAGCTCGCAGACACCAAGTCAGCTGCAGACTTCAACACTCTTCTTGATGCCACTAGTGACACTGACGCTTGTCCTGGTGACTGCAAAGTGCACTGTGGATTGTTCATCGCTTACACCCAATTCATGGAAAAGATCTACCCTGTTGTGAAGCCATACATGGACTCTGGATATGGTTTGGTTGTTACCGGACACTCACTCGGTGGCGGATATGCTGGACTCGCTGGTGCTGATCTCATGTTCAAAGGTTACAATCCACTTGTGATTACTTTTGCTGGTTTGAAGCAAGGAAATCAGGAGTATAACCAGTGGGTTGATGGCATGTTTGGTACACTTAGCAAAAACGACTCCATTGCTGAAGGTGGAGCATTCGACTATGGTTTTTATGTCAGAGTTTATTCAAAGTTGGATATTGTTCCTCGTTTGCCTCCAGGAGATGAGTATACTAATGGTGGACTGCAGTTTGAGTTGATGTCAAGTAACATCAAACAGACGATTGGACAGGTTGAGTATATGGGACCTGCAAATAACTTTGAGGATGACAGTAACCCATTGAGTTTGTTGAACGTGAACACTTTGGCTATCGCAAAGAATCACATTTTATTGAGATGGGGCAGTGTGAAGATTAACCCCTGGATCTCAAGGGGTTGTGTGTTATAACTTAATATATTTTGTGTTTCTAAGCAAGTATAGCTCGAAGGAGCAGTGAATTATGAGATACTCAAGGTGTTGATAGCTGAAATTAGTATTAATTAATATTTAATATATATAATTTATAGAATTTATAGAATTTCATAATTTTAAGTATAATAATTTTTAGAATTTTATTAAAAGGACATGAATTTCTGTGAGAATTTTGAGAGTCAAAGTCACGGGGCATAGATACGATTTAATATATGTTAAACACTTTGATTTGAACAAATTCAACTTATTAAGTCATATGAAGTGGATAATATCTCTCAATTGCCCGTTATAAGTATTTTTAAAGGCTTTCTAAGATACCAATGGTGAGCGGGTGTTTCCCAAAAGGTGTCCAGGTGTCTTATCATTATACCTCTCTCTACGATTTGGATTCATGGGTTCTGTTTGCAAGTTTTGAATATACATAGTCTAATTTCTACATTCTTGTTTCATAAACACGCAATTCCTGTTGCCATGAAAGGTACAGAGAGAGATACGACTCATTATGGCCCTTTCGGAGTTAGTCGGCTCAGCTTTCAAGGCTGAACCCGGACAAGAGCTACTGGAATGTAAACACGTAAGCATTGGAGAGACATACACGTAAACAAAACACGTTTACACGAAAAAATCAGCCACACACAAAAACGAACCCGAGACTGCCGAATCGAAATTCGCCTGAAAAGGTGTCAAAACGCGTCCCAGTTTATTTTCGCGTCGGTTGGGTAAAGCGTTTGTCTCCCGGGTGTCAAAACACTTTGTGGATTGAGGTGTTTTTTATTGATAAGGAGAAGAGAAGGTGTGTTGTTGTTGGAGCGAAATGAGAGATTGATCTACACACAAAGAGCACAAACTATAGGTAGAATGAGAAACACTCAGACAAACACCAGTTGAGATGTCGGATCTCGGAACCGCGGACTCGGCCCGGGAATTACGGCCGCATTGTATGCGCAGTGCTGTCTCTACCGGCTTTCGGGAGACTTCCCAACTGGAAACTTGGAATATTTTACCTCTTGTGGCGTAGTACAGGAAAAAAAACCCTCTTGGAAGGTGAACCTTTGATTGCACAGACACCGTGAACGGAGCTTCACACTTCTCATAGATCCTTTGTTCCCTCTTTCTCTCTAACAAACCACACTCCACTGAGAGAAACACACAAAGAAGGTGTCATCCTGACTAATACAATGGCGCTTTTCGGAAAGAAGAAGAAGGAAGAGGAGCCCCAAGTGGACCCTTCCAAGCTGATCAAGACCTCTGTTCCCTTTGAAGACCTCCCATCTGGTGCCAAGATCCCAGAGCATGTCGAACTGACCGAAGAACAGCAAACAAAGTACGACACCATCCTCACACACTTCCAGGACCCGGAGCTCGAGGTGTACACCACAGAGAAGAACCCGACCGTCAAGCAGAAGCTGAGTGAGCACGAGCGCGCCTGGCTCACCAGAGAGTGCTTCTTGAGATATCTGCGTGCCACAAAGTGGGACACGAAGCACTGCGTGTCGAGAATAGAGGGCTCATTGGCATGGAGAAGGGAGTTTGGCATCACGGGTGAAGACGACGTTGTCACGCCTGATTTGGTCTCTGAGGAGAACGAGACGGGTAAAGAAGTTATTTTGGGATACGAGAATGACGCTAGACCCATCCTTTACTTGAAACCCGGAAGACAAAACACCAAAACTTCATTCAGACAAGTGCAACATCTCGTATTTATGCTTGAGAGAGTCATTGACTACATGCCCCCAGGCCAGGATTCACTGGCTCTTTTGATTGATTTCAAGCAGTATGACGATGTTGAATCCGTGCATGGTGCCAAGATCCCACCAGTCAACGTTGGAAGACAGGTGCTTCACATCCTACAGACACATTATCCAGAAAGACTCGGAAAGGCATTGCTGACCAACATTCCATGGTTGGGATGGACCTTTTTGAAGATTATCCAGCCATTCATTGATCCACTGACGAGGGAGAAGCTCGTGTTTGACGAGCCATTTGCCGAGTACTGTCCGGTGGAACAGCTTGATAAGTTATATGGAGGATATGTTGACTTCAAATATGAGCATGCACAGTACTGGGACAAGATGAACGAGATTGCAAAGAAGAAGAGAGAGCACTACTTTTCCAGATTTGAAAAGTTTGGTGGAATTGTCGGGTTGAGCGAAGTTGATCTTAGAGGGGAGGACGAGGAGTTGCACTACCCTGTTGACCAGCTTTTTCAGAAGAAGTCTTCAATTGACAAGGTGAATGTTGTGGGTATTACTGAACAGATCCAGACGTTGGAGGTTGCTTGATTGGAGAATATATATAGATTTTGGAGTTTCGGTGGGGGTGGGGGGATCAAATACACGTATCAGATATTCAGAAGCGCTGGAATGAGGAGAAGGATAGAGATGGGATGAGACAAAGACAATAGCAAGGACAAAACAAAGACAAAGACAATAGCAAGGACAAACAAGCTGAAAAAACACAAACAGAGATACCCCACACACACAGAAGCTCAGATCGAACGGCATCTCTATCTAAGTGGAGAAGGAATCGCAGTGCCACATAACCACGGGTAGGGGCCACAGCGCCAACAGTTCTTGGCAGCCGCACGGCATTTCATGAAGGGCAAAAAAGAAACAGCCCCCGCCAGTTGGACTAGTAATGGAGATGTGTGATTGGGTGATCTGTTGTTTTGGTTGTGGATGGTGGGAGGGTTTTGCAAGGGGTTTTGTATTATGTAGTGGGTGGGTTTTTAAAGGCAGGGGGCTTTCCAAGTCGAGGGATGAGATGGTGTCAGGGGCTTTGACAGCTGGACCCCTCTTGCGTCAACATTGAGTTTATCCGTTTTTTTTTCTTTCTTTTTGGCTTGAATTATTTTATCGGAGATTTGAGGTTATCTGGTATCTAATAGAGCAGCAGCAGAAAAGGGACAAAAGAGGAGGGGAAGCAGCGAAGAATAATGAGATAATTACAAGATAAGCATAGCGGGCGGGGATTGGCGTCCAAGAAAAGAAGCAGCAGCACATGAAGGACAAAGACCAAAAGACGGAATGCCATCCCCCCTCCAAAAATTATCCGCCAGCGGCCTCTTCCTTATCACGCGCCGTAGGCTGGGGAATTAAATTTTTTTCACTTGGCTTGTCCCCGCTCATATAAAGCGCAGCTCATCGCCGCCTCTCTCTGCCGCTCCTTTGCCCGCTTAGAACCCTGACAGCACGTATTATGGACTACGACAAGAAGGCAGACTTCACACAGTCCCAGGAGTCAAACTCCCAGGAATTTGATGACATTGAACAGTACGCCGTCCAGGACAATGTCCTTGAGGCTGAGAAGGACATCCTTGCCGTCCAAGAGGGTTACAGACTCAAGAAGAGTCTCAAAGCCCGTCACATTTCCATGATTGCCATCGGTGGTGCGCTGGGAACCGGTCTTTTGATTGGTTCCGGCTCTGCTCTGTCCTCTGCTGGCCCTGCTCCGCTCTTCATCGGATACTCCTTCATTGGTCTTCTTGTTTACATTGTGATGTGTTGTCTCGGTGAGCTCGCAACTTACATCCCACTCGCTGATGGTTTCTCCGGCTACGCCAACAGATACGCTGACCCTGCTATTGGTTTCGCTGTTGGTTACTCTTACCTCTTCAAGTACCTCATTGTTACTCCTAACCAAATCACCGCTGGTGCTCTTGTGATGCAATACTGGGTCTCACGAGAGACGGTGAACCCTGGTGTTTGGATCACAATCTTCCTCGTTGTGATTGTATTGATCAACATCTTTGGTGTCAAGATCTTTGGTGAGTTTGAGTTCTGGCTGTCGTGTGTCAAGGTGGTCATCGTGCTTGGATTGATTCTCTTGCTCTTTGTCATCATGCTCGGTGGTGCTCCAACTCATGACAGACTCGGCTTCAGATACTGGGAAGACCCAGGTGCATTCAAGCCATACTCTGGAATTGCATCTGTTCCAAAGGCCAAGTTTGTTGCCTTTGTTAATGTCCTGGTCACAGCTGTCTTTGCTTACTCTGGTACCGAGCTCGTTGGTATCACCATTGCAGAGGCTGAGAACCCACGTCGTAACGTTCCAAAAGCCATCAGATTGACCTTCTACAGAATCTGTATCTTCTATGTCCTCTCTGTCTTCCTTTTGGGTATGTGTGTTCCATACAATGACCCATTGCTTATTTCCGCTTCAAAGGCATCCACATCTGCCAATGCTTCTCCATTCGTCGTTGCCATCAAGAACGCCCAGATTGGCGGCTTGGACCACGTTGTCAACGCATGCATCCTCATCTTCATCTTCTCTGCTGCCAACTCTGACTTGTACATTGGTTCTAGAACCTTGTACGGTCTTGCTTGTAACGGTAACGCACCAAAGATCTTTGCTAAGACATCCAAATACGGTATTCCATACTATGCCTTGACTGTTTGTGCCGCATTCTGTTGCTTGGCATACATGTCTGTCTCTTCCTCTTCTTCCACTGTCTTCTCCTACTTTGTGAACGTTGTGTCCATCTTTGGTTTGTTGACATGGATCTCCATCTTGATCACACACATTTGCTTCACCAGAGCACTCAAGGCACAGGGAGTTGACAGAAAGTCATTGGCATACGCTGCTCCATTCTATCCATGGGGTCCATGGATGGCTCTTGTGCTTTGTATCCTTGTTGCTATCATCAAGAACTTTACAGTGTTCATCAACGGTTTCAACTATAAGACCTTCATCACTGGATACATTGGTATTCCAGTTTACATTATTGCATACGTTGGATACAAGGTTGTCCACAAGACCAAGATGAGAGACCCACATGAAGTTGACCTCCTCACGTTGAAGCACTTCATCGATGAAGAAGAAGAGGAAGGTAAGATTGCTGATGAGGAGAGAAGAGAGAGACTTAGAACGAGCAGCAAGAAGGATGGAGAATGGTTCTATGAGAAGTTTGTGTCTTGGTTGTTCTGATTTATACTGTTTAAAGTGTTTAAAGTTGTTTCAATGGGAAATTTCAATATGAAATGGGGGTATAATAGACAACTAGCTGCTTTTGTGATCCTTTGCCAGTATCCTGTGAACTCAGAGAGGACCATGTACTCCCAGGACTGGGCTAGACAATGAAACTCCTTCTCACATATTTACTCTGTCCAACATTGTAAAACCAGCAAAAAAGACATGTCTTCGGAGGTTTAATTAAATGAATGCCACAAAAAAAGAGAACCTCCTCTGCAATGATCACGTGATCAATCATATGACTAAGAGATGACTAATCGCGGTATGCGCCACACTTGTTTTATTCTCTTCTTCAAAGATCTTCTAGAGACTGACACATATCTGTCTTTAAACCACACATTACAGTGAAAGAGAAAGAGAACGAGAAAAGAGGATCAGATATGCCACGTTTACTACGGCTCACGACGTTATGTGAGAACGTGCTGATCCAGAACCATCTCTTTCTCGGAGATTTAGGTGGGACGAGGTTTGAACTATTACATCGAGTTTTGAGGAAGTGTACATCCCAACAACTTATAAATCTTGAGAAGTTGAATCCGACATTAGTTTTGGAGGATGAAGAAATATGGTATGAGTTGGTTAAGAAAAATTTTGGACAATATGCATCTGAAAGGTTTACTACTGATAGGACGAAGATCAAGATGTTCTACAAGCAACAGTTGGAAGAACTTGGTGTTGATTACTCTGGGATTGTGATTGATAACTACATCAAGTATAAGAAAGATGGCACAAACAAGTACAGATTGCCGTCGAAGTTGGTGTATTTGAAATACGAGCAGGATGATGAGATTAAGAGACGAAACGCAATAGCGAGTTTGAGACAGATGAGAGAGGAGGAGGACAAGGCCAAACGGACCATTGTGCATATTGACGAGGTAATACCGTTACCGAGACCTGGATTGATGCCGATAAAGAGAGACCAAGGTCCGCCTCGATCCAAACTGTTCCAAAAGGCTCAACAAGAGGTAAAGAAGAGAAGACAGTTGTTTGAAGATCCAACTCTTTACAGAACTATACGAACGCCGCCCAAGCTGATGAAGCCAGTGATGAAACCAGTGGTAAGGAGTGCCCCACTCCCCACCATTCCAGTCAAGAGAACAACACCAAGGACTTCACCAAGGCGAGAGGTTTCAATCTTTCATCAACCACAAAGACGTCCCAAATCTTCTTCCAAACCTCAAACTACCATTGAAACGACCAAATCAACTTCAGAAGTACCCGTCAAACGAATCAAACTCGGTGACTATCTCGCACGACGCAAATGAAACAAAATTAACCATCAATCAACGACTCCAAGAATTTATGACGCAACAAATCTGTAGCCGATGGTCTTTTCTTATAATCAAGGATGAATGTACTCTCCAAGAATTCTCGTGAGTCATTGGTGCACCATTTTGGGATTTCAGGAGTTGTATGTGTTCCGATCTTAAAGATTGCTTGCATTTGTGAAAAGTTTGGGAATGGATGCTTTCCTGTGAACATCTCAACAATGAGACATCCAACGGACCAAATGTCTGCCTTTGTGGTTGTTGCCACTTGTTTGACGACTTCTGGGGCCATCCAATACACAGAACCTTGTAGAGATGCACGTTTGTCCGATTTGGAAGATGGCGCTAGCTTTTTAGAAATACCAAAGTCTGATATCTTGACTTCACCCTTGATATCAATGAGGATGTTCGCACCTTTGATGTCTCTATGGATGATATTCTTGGAATGAAGGTAGTTCAATCCAATGAGGATCTGGCGTGTAAAATTGCGGATGAGAGGTTCTTCAAATGGTCCATAGTTGGTCAACATCGAATTGAGGGAACCACCAGGGACGTATTCCAAAAAGATGTTGATATAGTTCTCATCACTTGATGAACCGAGATACGTGACAATGTTATCGTGATGCAGTTCAGACAATAACCTCATCTCATGCTGTAATGATTCCACAATCTTTTGATGCACAAGCATTTCCTTTTCTTTATCTTCTTTTGAATCGTCATATAATGGCTTCAACTCCACTTGTTTCACCGCCATCAATTCACCCGTCATTGAGTTCATACCCAAATACACTGTTCCAAATGATCCCGAACCAATTCTTGCACCTTTCAACCAATGCATCGAACCACCACCACCACCACCACCACTCGCTACACTTGTAATACTCATTGCCTGTTCCTCTTCCTCCGAATCTGAATCAACATCAAACAGTTCAATGATTGATGTCCGTTTCGAATCGATTGTACTTGCGATTGAAAAACGTTGTTTAGGTTGATCCATACTTGATTGGAGGTTGAGTGAGTCCAATGTTCCTATTGTACGATCCATCTGTTGTGCTTGATCAACCTTATGTGTACTATCCATCAAAAAGTCACCAATGGTTGACATTCGTTTGTTGTTGCTGTTGTTTGTACCATAAGTTGACATACGTACAGAATAACGTACAGAATTTCGAATTGTCTTTTGTAGTTTATCCTTGTTTGTTTCTGGGAAATATTGGGATAGATTTGTTGAAATGAGTTGAGATGGTGGTCTTTGACCAAAAATTGATCTGAATTTTTGATCTTGATTTGATTTCCCTGTTGATTCATCTGTTTCAAGTTTTTGTGGTTCCATTGAGATGTACTTTTTGGATACATCAACAGCCATTGAAGAAGGCTGTTCATTTTTAGGGCAAAAGAGAATACGATTCTTTTCAATACGATCATTGGAGTGACAAATTGTAACGAGTTCAACATCAAAGAGTAAATGAGGAGTTCCTTGGATATCAGTGAGGTAGACATCATATGCATTGACGTTCTTGTTTGGAAGATCGAGGAACTTGACAAGTTTCTTTTTGATGGATACGGCGTTGAAACAACCACTAACGTTGATCTTTACTGTTGACCCATTTTGTAATATGAAGGATACAAGAGATTTTTCGTTTCTTTGAGGTGGTGGATTCAACTTGAATTCGGATTTGTGGTTCGATATGAGTGTTGAAGAGGAGAGTGACTTGATCATTGGCGTCTTGACTTGAACAATTTCCTTAAACATCTGATCAATGTTGACAAGTTTGTACTGTTGTTCATCCTTGAGCTTCTTGATTTCCAATTCAAGCTTGATACGATCGCCAATCTTGGTGATGCCAATGTCCCTGAGAATGTCTGTGTCCAGGAACTTGAGCTGGTCAAACGTGATGCCAAATCCTATTGGTTGTTAGTAAAAAAAAGAAAAAGGTAAGAGTTGGAGGGTAAAAACATACCGGTGAAGCAATTGAGATACTCCACTAGTTGGACATTTCCGAGCCATTGTTTGAGCTCTCTTGTTTTATAATTAGTATATCGATCTATAGATAACACACACACACACACACATAAACACAAAACTCACGCATCTGAATCCATTTGTGGGGGTTTGTAAGAGAGAGAGAAGGTTTGATGTGTCAATGTTGTGTGTCTTTTTTGAGGGGGTGGGGGACTTTTTCACCAAAAAAAACCGCCAGGGGGAAAAATGGGGACTAGCGAGGGGAGGGAGAGGGGGGCTGAGTATATGAAGACTAAGAGACTAAGAGACTAGAAGACTATACAGATCAAACACACACATATTAAATATATTTTATATGGGCCTAAAAACAGGGGACTTTCCAAAAATTTGTGTCTAACTTTACACAGCAAAGGAGAGACAAAATACATATGGAACAGCACAAGGAAACACCAGAGGAACGTCTCAAGAGACTCGAACACACAATAAAAAACAGCGCATTTGCAGGACTGCCTCATAAGCCACACGCAATCAATCCGATAAATCATACGGATCCACAAGCGGTGATTAGAGACGCTGCTGAACGCTCTGGACTGGGACAAGGCGGACACAGACCAACAGGGTAATGTCTCTCTCTCTGTCTCTCTGTCTCTCTTTCTCTCTACATACATAACATACAACCTTCGTACAGGCTACGGATGTGTTTCTCTTTTTAGGGTTATACAAAAAAAATTGAATGTGAAATTTCAGGTGGGTACAGGGGGGTGATGTGTGAAAAGTATAAACAAGCGATTCTTTTTTCTAGATGGTCCCCTCCCTCTTCACATAAGGATAGACGGCTATTGTTTGTTTCTGGTCCCCTCCCTCCAACAAAAAATTATGCTCAACAAGACCATCACACGCTCGGCAGTCTACGCAGGGTGTCTCCTGCTCTTACTTGTCTTCCTACTCCACTCCCAGCCCAGTGCGTTCCAGCGCGAGGCTTCAACGTCGTACTCTTTCGACGTTGATGAGGTACTAACCGCGCTCACCATCACCTCGTGCTCCGTCTTCACGACGTGCTCGCCCGGCCCAGAATGGCAAATGCTGCCAAAGAGACTCGACTGGAATGCCAATGGGAGTCCCGGCTCGTTGCTCAGACGGCAACACCTCTTCGTCAAGACCCGGCCGTTGACCGAAGCTGTCGGTTCCAACGCCGTAACGAACATGGCGGTCGGCGATGACGGTACCGTCACTTACGAATTAACACCTTTTGATCCGGATCGCTCCAATCGCTTCTTCTATGGAGTCGACGTCCTCTTTAACACACCCACGGAGCCGCGGTTCGAATGGTCGGTGATCCCAACTGCTGTTGGTGGTGTGCGGGCTTCGATCCCTGTCTTTCTAACGTTGAAGAAGACGGCGGGGCATGAGATTGTTGACAAGCCCAAGTTGAACGTTGGAAATGATGGGAAATTTAGGATTCTTCAGGTTGCAGACCTCCATTTTTCTTCGTTTGACGGTGTGTGCAGAGATCAGTTCCCCGTTGTTCCAGATTGTAAGGCCGATGAGCGTACCCTCACATTCCTCAACAAGGTGTTGGACATTGAGAAGCCTCAGCTGGTGGTGTTGACAGGTGACCAGATATTTGGTGAGGACTCGTTCGATTCCATCACAACGACGCTCAAGCTTGTTCAGCCGTTGATTGAGCGTCGAATTCCATACGCTGTGATGTTTGGTAACCACGATGATGAGGGCTCATTGACACGCAAAGAGCTCATGGGCCTTTTCAACGTGCTGCCATACTCGTTGGCGACTTCGGGACCACATGACGTTGATGGAGTGGGAAACTACATCCTACATGTTCGCAATTCTGAAGGGACATCTCTCATGAACATCTACGTCCTAGATTCCCACAAGTATTCACCCAATCCAAAGACAAACCCGGGTTATGACTGGATTAAAGAGTCTCAACTGGACTGGCTCAAGGCAAACAATCCAAAGAAAAAGGCCTTGAACATGGCCTTCTTCCATATCCCATTGCCGGAATACCGTAACATCGAGCAAGGATATACGGGAAACTACAAAGAAGCCGTCACAGCACCACGATACAACACTCATGCTCGTGATGTGCTCCAAGAATTGGGCGTGTCGGTTGTAAGTGTCGGACATGATCACTGTAATGATTATTGTCTCTTGGACTCGGGTAAATTATGGCTATGTTATGGTGGTGCTGCAGGTGAAGGTGGCTACGGCGGATATGGCGGAACCACGAGAAGATTGAGAACGTTTGACATTGATACAAATGAAGGAGTTGTGAGGAGTTGGAAAAGACTCGAGACTAGTCCCGATAACAAGTTTGATGAACAGGTGTTGGTGAGAGCATGGGAAGCAGTAGCTCAGTAATGGTATGCCTCTTCCAAAATGTCATGGATGTTGGTGTTGAGAAGCATTACACCGTACTGGAATCGATAAAAGTGAGATGTATAGAACAATGGAAACACCTTCCTCTGGTTGATCTGGGAGATTCGATCAACAACATAGGAAGAAGACCCAAATGGCTGGACATGGTATCGCAGAGGAACTGCCAAATACCGGGATAATAGGAAAATAATGTGACAAATGTAGCCAAACCCAGCGTTGATCTGTTCAATGTGTCGTGAATCGTTCGAACTCAACACATCCATCATATTGTTCAAAGAAAGATCCAGTGGAAGAACTTCAAATTCCTTCACTTCAAGCCACTCTTCAATACTAGATTTGGGGAAGATACCCATGACCGTCTTGATGGCCCGGGAACGTTCAATCACGAGTTCTTGTAAGGTGTTTTCGTACTTGACAAGAACACCACCAAAGTCCTCCTTCATACGCGAGAATTCATCTTCAAACCCAATTCTCACAGCTTTCTTCCTCTCTAAAAGCTTCAATCTCTGTTTCTTGAGCTCTTGCAGCTCTTCTAACTTTTCTTGTCGTTGACAATTCACCGCTCGTTGCCTTTCAATGCTCTTCTTCAACTGATCAACACGATGATGATCAATCACTTCAGTTCCATCAATCTCCATTTTTATACTCTTCTCAAGTCTCCTCTTCGAATGATCCAGATCTTCAATGCCAATCTCTAATCGATTTAATTTCATCAAAACATCAAAGCTCAGACTCTCAGCTCGACTCTTATGACTTTTGCCAACAACACACGCTTTCATATACCACTCCAGATCGATTCCAATAGGCAGCACATACACACCATCCATCAACTCAAGTACAATACAGTTTTTCTCCTCTATTTTGACACTTCCAATGCTCGCGGCCCAATATAACAAACTCTTCAACTCCACCATGTAGTCCAACAGCAACTCCCACTCTCCATCCCCAAACTTACTCACCCATACCTTAACACCTAAACTCCTCTCATATCCTCGTTTGATTCCATCGAGCCGAAACTCCTGGAAATCAGCATTGATACATCGTTCTTTCACTTCACTCACATACATCGTTTCACCATTCTCGTAATGCAATGAACAGAAAACATCCAAAAACATCGACCCGTTGATCTCCTGGAGGTACCTCTGTCTCTCTACTGGCGTATCCAACCCGACTATATCCTTCGTATCTCGCCGTACTCGTGTTGGAAGAACAGATGGATCCAATGTGATATTGCGTACACTCACACCTCTCAGATGCCTCACACGTCTCTGCCCGGTGGGTTAGTCTCATATCATATATATCCTGGAAAAGAAACCAAACATACACGACACGGATGAAGGACACATCCCTCCGTACGTATCTCATTCATCGTTAATTGGTGTATTGATACCCCCAAAGACTCTTTGAAGTGAGCGCGGTTGTTTACGGTTTTAAAGCCGACAAAAAAAAAATAGCGAAATTGTTTATTTCAAAAAGACGACCAAGTAGAACTAACATTCATCCCAAACAACCCATTTCCAATTCCATGTGACGATTGTGGAACAGTGGAGTTGATCAGTCCGTTATATCCATTACCTCTCGATCCGAATGGAGAAGGAGGACTCGTCATTTCGCATTTGACATGTGTCACTTGTCCCAATTCATCACGAAGAAGTTCAAAGTGATACTTGTCAGATTTGGACTGCAAAATCTGCACAAAGAGTGTCATGTCTGTAACGCCTTGCTCAAACATGCTCGAGAAGCCCCGATACAATGCATCGGT
This sequence comes from Petasospora hungchunana, assembly GCA_030563225.1. Classification (NCBI taxonomy): domain Eukaryota; kingdom Fungi; phylum Ascomycota; class Saccharomycetes; order Phaffomycetales; family Wickerhamomycetaceae; genus Petasospora; species Petasospora hungchunana. The sequence continues at coordinate 253,525 of JAKUBL010000006.1, read as the reverse complement.
GGAAACAAACACACATTCGGGAGTCAGATACTGATAGGCTTTGAAGATCTGAGATTGGTAGTTCTTCAGCAGATCCTCAACGGAAACACCAGCGTTGGAAGGAGCACTAGGAGCAAGTCCGCTTCTGATAGAAGAGCGTTGAGATGCAAATGGCGTAGGTTGAGAGCCAAGTGTGTTGGTGCCCCAAAGACCTGCACTGATTGTGGTAGGATCATTGGAAGTAGTAGGAGCAGCAGCAGGGGCAGCAGCAGCCGTGGCAGCGATGGCAGAAGGAGCAGCACCTAGAGTGGTGGATCCAAAAGCGTTGAAAGGAGAACCAGCGCCGTTATTCGTAGACCAACCATTGGAAGTAGTATCGTTGGACCACAGGTTTCTGCTGAATAGTCCACCAGTGTTGAAGTTATCAAGCTTCGTTGAGGCCAAAGACCCAATCAGATCATCAACACCAGGCTCGGGCATGTGTGTACCTTGTTCAAACAACCCAGTGCCAAAGGCATCAAGACCTGGCTTGGAAGCAGAAGCAGTAGGAGCATTAGAAAGTGGAGCGGCACTGGTCCATGGAGATAAGGCAGGTGGTGGTGCATTCATAGCATCACTGCGTCTTGGAGTGTAGAAGTTAGAGTTCTGTTGATGGAGACCAAATGGACTTCCAGAAGAGGATGCGTTTTGATGAGATGGCGTGGAAAGATAGGAGTTCTGAGTATAGATTGTGTCCAAGAGTGGGTTGCCACCCAATGGCTGAGAAGGATGACCAACAGACACGTTGGAATTTGATCTCTCCTGGAATTGCTGTTGCTGAAGCTGTTGTTGCTGCTGTTGTTGTTGCTGTTGCAGCAAAAGTTCTCTCTGCTGCTCTTCGAGCTGTTGAGTGAACTCCAACTTCTGTCTCTGCAACTCTTCCTCTTCTCTCTTGAGTTGCTCCTGAAGTCTTTTGGCTTCAATTTCCTCCGCCTTCTTGCGAGCAAGGGCCATCTCAGCCTCTTGTTTCTTTCTGATTTCAGTTTCTCTTCTCAGCTTCTCTTCACGTTCCATCATCAGCTTGGCCTCCTCTTCCAATCTTTTCTGTTCCTCCTTCTGTCTTCTTTTCTCCTCCTTCTCTTTGCGGCGTCTCTCCTCTTCCTCCTCCTTGCGACGTTGTTCTTCCTTCTTCTTACGCTCCTGCTCTTCTTTGCGCTTTCTTCCCTCCTCAGTCTTTCTGATATTCTCCTCTCTCTTCTCCCTTTCTCTTCTCTCCTCTTCAGCTTGCTTCTTCAAACGCTCTTCTTCCTTCTGCTGTTGAATGGCTTTCTTTTTCTCACGCTTCTTCTCCTTCTCACGCTGTTTCTTCTCCTCCTTACGCTTCTCACGCTCTTTAGCCTCATCCTCTTCAGCAAGCAAAGCAAGTGCCTGTTCCTGGATCTTCTTCTCCTTGTAGGACTTCAACAAACTCTGTCTCAACATCTTTGTAGTGCACAGTTGCAACATCATACGTCCTTCTCGAAGATGTGATTCCTCATCAATGGCATCATCGCTGAATTCATCAACGTCATCGTCTTCTTCCAGATCTTCGTCGTCCTCATCTTCTTCACCATATTCATCCTCATCATCCTCTTCGTCGTCTTCATCATCTTCAAAGTCATCAAGATCTCTCTGCAGGTCATCTTCTTCAACATGGCCATTGTTCATGACACCACCCTCGATGTAGTTATCTTGGAGTTGTCTCAATTCTTGGCGTTCACGTTGAAGTTGACGCTGAAGCTGTTGTTGTCTCTGAAGATGCTTCTCCAACAACTGACGATCGTATTCGTTGTTACTTCCTCTCAATGCGGCAGTTTCTCTGGCAAAGTAATCACTCTCGTCTCTTAAGATCTCAACGAGAGCCTCATGTAAGTCTGCAGGAGATTCAGTGAGCCAGTCATCGTCATCGGTGTCTTCGTCGTCAGAGTATTCACCATAGCTATCCTCTTCATCTTCAGGGATATAGTCTTCATCCTCTTCTTCAACGTAATCCTTCTCGTCAAAGTAGAAAGATACGGGATCGTCGGGAAGTTCGTACCGAGGTTGTGGTGGGATTTTGTAAGAATCAAAGTAGTCATCCTGCTGTTTTGGTGGGAAGCCTTCGTAGCCACCATTATTCTGGTGATAATGAGAGCCATGATAATGATGATCACAATTACGATGATCATCATCATAGTCGTGGTCGTGGTTGTAGTCAGAGTTTTCCTCTTCTTCCAACTGATTCATGTTCTTCGACAGGAGATCCTGTCTTGTCAATGAATCAGTCTGTCTCTTGATCCGACTCTCTGCCAACTTCTCCATCATCTCCAAGAACTTCTTACCGTCATTTTGGAGCAAGTCTTCTGCGACGGACATGATACCATTCCTTCTTGCGCTCTCTGTGTTGTAACCTTGATCCATCAGTTGATGTTGAGCATGGTGGTCAGCGCCTGCTGCGATAGGAGCACCAAGAGCAGGAGACTGTGTGTGATGTGAGTTGGCCTTCCGACTGGCTTGGTGCTGATGACTTGAGTTCTGATGTTGATGCGTGTTTCGTAGTGGATTCTGTGATGCAACGGGAGGTGATGAGAAGAATGAATGGAACAATTCTGTTGTGAATGAGTAGTCGTTCTCGATGCGGATATAGTACGATTCATATAGCTTGGTCAACTCTTCTTCGATGATCTGTCTCTTACGACCACAGACGGAGCAGTTACAAGTGATCTTTTGCTGTTCCTTCATCACCTTGAACACGGAATCTCGTTCCAAATTCAGAAGTTCTTTTCTCTTGTTCACATCCAAGCTTTCCCAATAGGCCCTGAGCTCTTCATTAAGCTCATTAGGGTCCTCTGTTGCAAGACCATCTGTGGAAGCCATAGCTGACGACTGCTTGCCAACCTGTTTCTTGATGGACTTTCTAGCCGCTGATGTCGGCGGGGTCTCAAGACTCTGGACAATCACGTCTCCGTTGGAGTCCTGTTTCAGGACACGGGAGTCCGGGTAGTCCATGTCTGGGTTCTCGAATTCGATGCCAGTGACAGTGACGTTTGATCCGTTGATCTTCTTTGACTTTGATTTCTTCTTCTTTTTCTTCTTCTTGTTCGAGGACTGTTCGTGCTCGTCGTGGCTGGCATCGCTGATGTTGTCGTACTCGAACTGTATGCTGTCTCCGTTGACGAGGTGGTCGTCCTCGGGGCTATAGCCCGTGCTTTCTGTCATTGTGTGTAAGTGTGTATGTGGAGGGTGGGTGGAAGGGCTTCAGCACAGCGTTAGCATTCAAGTGACGGACTCTGATGAGGGGTAGATGTGCGCGGCAGCGGCTCTGGACACGGCACGTAGGGAATTCTGAGTGGTGGCCGTGTAGAAATGGGTGTTCCGCGCTGGCCGGTGGCGTGTATTTGAGCTGAAACGGGCGCTGTGGGCGTGTAGTGGTGATGGAAATGAGGGAGTCTGCCTTCTTCCACTGTGGAGCTTTTCGCTGGCTTTTTTTTTTTTTTTTTTTACTTTTCCTTGGACAGAGAAAGAGAGAACTCGCGCGCGCGAATGGGTGGGCGAAACAAAGGCCCTCTCTTCTTCTCTCTATTCAAAGTGTGTGGTTGAGTGAACCTCTTCTAAGCCTTGTCGAGGGGGGGGTGATGAGGTATAGAATTTGGTTGTTAGTTAATTGGATATACTAAGTAACATTTAATCTTATAGTCTCAATTTTAAAGTCATTATAGTCTAATGGTTACCAATCCTTGGATCTTTTTCCCTCCCCCGACATCCAGCCATGTCTTGTGCTGGGGGAAGAGAGAGACACACAGAGAGAGAATCGTTACGCGCAACACATTACATAACCTACAGTCTTCCTCTGTGGCCAATCAAAGTTTACTGGTCCGTCATCATATCCTCCTTTCTTCAACAGAAGCAAAGAGAAGGAGAGAGGAGGGATGGTAGCTTGATTTTTTTTTGTTTCTTTTTTGCGAGATTATGGAGTGAATTCTTTTAACCGGGAGTCTGTTACAAGGGGGCCCCATGGAACTGAAAGACGTCTAGATTGGAATTGGAAGTATATGATCTCTGCTATGTGTCTCATGAGATCGTTGGGTCTTGCCTAGAAAGTCGTAATCACCATGCCTTGAGAACAGAAGCTCGATGAACAGAAGCAGATACCTCCCATCAACTATCCTGTTGGTATTTGACACAAGCCTATGACAATTTCCTGTTACTCCCATGTTACAAACTCAGGAGTTCCACTTTATCTGCTCACACAGCATCACAAGGATCATGATAGAGGTCTCACACACCGAAATCCACGTGAGGCTAGTTCCCTACAACCGCTGCAGAAAGTCGTCTAACCGTTCCCTTAGCTTTTGGCTTTGTATCTGGAGATACGAGGACCGGCATCGTACTACAATCGCCTATGAATCACACCTTCCAGAAGGATGAACTGTGCGTTTAGACCTTGGCACTTGAACAATAGACGTAAAGTTTCAAGGAATTGGAGTGTTCCAACGTAGACACTGTGCCAATGAAGGGCAATTCAATAGTTCAGAACACACACACACAACACATACATGCGAAACAAATAGTTCTGGCATTGAAGTTCCAAAGAAAGGGGCAGTTCACATCACAGTCCATATCTTGACCATATCATTGGGACCTTGATTCTACTCCCTGCAAAGTCTAATGTGCGTCAGGAACGCCCCACAAACACAATTACAAGAGCACCACCAGTATCGAGACCCGTGATATTTGTTTGTGTACAAATCGAACCACCACAAAAATCACGAGACTTTTTTTTTTTTGGCTGTGTGGAACTGGTATAGGCACGACATAGGGTCCCCCACACACATAGCTCTGATAGTCTATAAAGAGCTTTTAATGATGAGTTTTGGTAGTAAAGAGGTGGAAAAAATTTGATATATATATATATGACCCTTGAAATATCTCTATAATCCAATTTATTCATTGGTATTCCAATCAGCGGTGGAGGTTTACACCCCAGTGACCTAAGTGGTTCCACTAACGTGATCGTGCCACAAAAACTCACACCACCGTTCAGACACAGGGAGCATTCGGGATCACTACAATTGGACAAGACCGGGACTGGAAGCGGCCATTGTGGAGTATAAAACGGGGAACCATTCCCATCTCCAAACCATCTCCTCTCATATTCATCATCAGCCCAACACAGCTTCAACAACAACAACAACTACTACTACTATTACAATGTTCAGAACACAAGCCCTCAGATCCGCCGCTACTTTGCAGGCCGCTGCCAGAGTCGCTCCACAGCACGTCAGAGTCACAGTGAACCCAAGCACCATCACCTCTGTGCTTCGTCTTTACGCCAGAAAGGTCCCAGTCGTCTTGCAGTGGGGTGCCCTTGTCGGTTCTGTGCTCTTCCACTCTTGGTTCCTTAAGGGTGTTGTGAACACTTTGCACTTGGAGGGTCAGACTACTCCACCAGGCTACTAAGTTTTGGGTACCAGGCCTCCATACGCATTTTATGACTTCCGTTGCTGCTAGCTGCTATCAGCTTTTAATGACTTTGCTTTACATCTGGTAAAACTACCAATCTACAACTCATATTCGATACTTTTTCTTTGTAGTCCATTTAGGTCTGCTAATTGCCTTGACTTCAGCGTGTATGCAAGTTGTTGCATAGAGGCGCTAATATCCTTCTGTCCATAATTCCTTATCGCTATCAAAACGCTGTGGCCCCTTGCACTTTGATGTATAAGGATGTCGGATTTAGAATGTAGCTGGTGAGGTCATCTATATTAACAGCTAAAGAACTTGGGGTCTTTTGAGGGGTATATTTGAATAAAGTTGTTATTATAAGACAATATTAATTTATGAGCGTGTGGGATGGCGACGTAAGTTAGTATTTTCGAATTGTAAGGGGCAGGGGGGTCAATGCGTGTGAGTACTACAAACTACAACCAAAAAAATAAATAAATAGATGAATAAATTATGGAATGTCCTGCATTAATTAGTTAACGAGATCCAGTCTGTCTTTTGATCAGTTCTTTGGCATCATTATAGATCTTAGCTCTCTCCTTCAGGACATATCCAACATCGTCATCACGGCTCAGAGTAGCAATGTGGGCTTGTATCAGCTCTAAGTTCTTCACCACACAACCTCTGTAGTTCATTTGATCCATCAATGCCTTTTGAGATTCCTTATCAGCGTGTTGGACAAGTTGATCTTCCAATCTGTGGATGTACATCTGGCATTCGACGTACATAGCATTGTGCATCACAAGGAGATCAAAGATGTTCTGGAGAGTATCACAGTCCTTCTGGATTCTGTTTTTGATCCGTGTGAAGTCCCTGATTGAGGATTCACGCATTCTATCGATGTAGACGTTCTGTGCGCGTGTTTTGATCTTCTTCTGTATGAACTCGATGTTTTTGGCAATCTGCTTGATCTTCTCTTCAAGACTGAGCAACAGGGCAGTGCAACAGTTCTCAATTTCTTCCTCAGTCATGGGCGTGTATGAACAAAAGCTCACCATGTCGAGATCATCCGAAGAAGAATGCGTGATGGGGTTGATGACAAGCGGTGTGGTATGATAAAGGTTGTGGAATGGCGAGAGGGACGACACAGCAGCAACGGACGAGTAGTCCGGTGGAGGCACTGCGTATCTGACTGTTTGCTCATAGGAGGGCAATTGTTCGTCGTGTATCGTTGTCATTGCAATTGGATGAGTGTAGCGTTGAAGCGAGAAAGAGACTCGAGACCAGCGTTTATATATATCAGGTCTGTGTGTGCCTTGTGACGTCGCGATGCGTGGGGGAGGGTGGGAGTTTGGCAAGTGACAGTGGTAATGTTGCAGGAGAGTGTTAGCTCGTAGTGATAGACATTGTTGTGATGTGGAAGGGGGCCGTCCAGGAGCCTTTTATATATTATAAAGGGCTGCCCAGCAAAAAGCCCACCACAGGGAAGCTTATCAATTCGATCCGGGCCCGCCCAAATCGTCTCCGGCGAGAACCGCGCATTTTTTGTCATCCGGCCAATCTCATTTGGCCCTCCGCGAATGTGTCAAAACCCTCCGTGGAAGCGTTCCGGCCTCATTTCTTTTTCTCTTTCTTTTTTATTGCTACGGTTACTGGCCAGTTGCCTTGTTCTTTTGGATTAATTCTTTGGAGCTAATATCTGACGTTGTACTAGATGTAGTGGCTTGCTTTGTTGTTGTTCTGAGCCTTTGTATCTCGGAATGCTTCCCCTTGTTTACCCCCCTTTCCGCGCTTGGGCCCAATTATACGTAAGCCTGTCTGTTCTGGACTTGTCTTTTAACTATATGCTGCTCCTATGCACTCAACTCCGCAGTCCCTCTCACAATGAACAACGTGTCGCCGTCCTTGAACAGACTACATCTCCCCGAGGTATCCACCTTTTCAAACGACTCAGGGCTCGTCTCCTTGAACAGGAACAACCTCTGCGACTGATTCGTAGTTCTGTTGTTGGTGTTACTCAGCTTCAACTCCGTAGCAAATGAATCCAATGCACGTCCCAATGGCCAAGCACGAGACATGAACATCGGGTGTTTCTCAATCTTGTCAAACTTGGATTCGTCATCAATCACATGAACCCAAACGTGAATTCTCTCCGTGGCACCGACACGCGAATCACCCTTGGCCTTGGACTTTAGTAAGGACATCTCCACCATTCGCTTGGCTGGACCGGTTTTGACTGCCTTCTTACTCTTCTTTACATCAAAGTATCGTGTCAGTTTGCTCCATGCGCTCCCATCCTTCTTCTTCATCTTCCCCGCAATAGTGACGGGGTGTGTATCCGTCGTCTTGAGTTCCACCTTGAAATTGGAACGATCGGGGAACAGGGTCTTTGCACTCGGAAGATGCGAAGTGTCGACATCTCTGTTACCACCAGTCGTCTTTCTTTCTCTCTCAGTCTTCGGGAGTTTGATACATTCATGAGACTCAGGTAAATGATGATTTTGACAGAACGTTTTCCCACAATTGCACTTGTATGGAAGGAAATCAATCTGCCCACAGAAGGAACAGTGTTCACCAATGTCCATCAACGCAACGTTGGACATGTCTTTTGAATTAGGATCTGGTGTTGTTTTTGTGGATGTGGAAGCGGTAGTACTCCCTGATTGAATAGGCGGTGACGTATGCCTGCTCATATTGAAGTTTTCTGAGATCTTTTATATTTCAAGTCAGTGGCGGTGGCGTTGATGGAAGGATCTAGAGAAACCAGCCAGAGGAATGTGTCAGCCAGTGTTTGGAAAGGGGAGGGAGGCGATGTACAGGGATCTAGGAACAAAGAGAGTGTGATATGGTAGTATCCAAGCAGATATTCCTCCAGATGAGATGCAAAAACTCTGCTTAAAGAGAGTGTAGATCTACAAAAGAGATGGGATGTCAACAAATGACAGTGGTGTTCGGGTGTAAATGGTTACGAGCACTGGTAAAATGGACAATTGCGGCATCAAGGTGCTCGTACGAGCTGAAGAAATGAGGTATACGGCACAGATAAATGCAGTGTTTGACAATGAAATTCAGATGACACACCACTAAACTCGAACTTTTATCCGCTTATTTCTGCTTCCGAGTTCAGCCTTTCTTCCGTGGAAGAGAAGAAAAAACCGCACAGAGTGCGCTTACCGAGATCGGAAGTCACACCCCTCGGAATTCTACTTTTTTTTTTTTCTTTTTTTGGTAGGTGATCAAAATTTCGAGAGCTGGGAAAAGGTAAACAAACATCGGCGGCAACTACAAAGGTCCACACTGGAAATACAGCCGGTCACAGCCAATCGCAGCTATTGTTGGGCTAGTTTTGCTGCCGCTGATCTAAACACACTCTCCTTTGCTTCACAATGTCCTCTGCTGAGCTGAAACGCGGCTCCAGCGTGGAACCAGATCATCAACAGCCCACCAAGAGGATGAGGCAAGATGTACAACCAAACTTGAAGCGCTCAAGATCAACAAGCCCCTCTTCACAACTCGCGGAAAAGAGGCCACCCATAATGCCGCTCCAACCGGCACAGAGGCTCGATCTGTTCAGAAAGAGACAGAAGTGGAGGATGTCGAGTCTATATGCTGCGAGAAGCTCAATGGGGCCGCCAAGAACATACAAAGCAGTGGAAGGGGCTTCTGCAAGACCAAAAGAACAGAAACGATATGGGGATGTGGCAGTACAGACAGATGATGTTCCGGAACTCGAATCGAAGGCTCTCGTCACAAAAAAGCAGGCGAAAGCGGAAGCCGAGAAGAAGGTGGCAGGTGTGTTCTCGGGACAATTCGTTTATGACGTTGATGAGATTGATAATGCAAACAAAAGCCCTGTCAAGTTCCTCGCGAAGGCCGGGAAGGCTGATATCTCGGATGGATCTCTCACTGCTCTTCTTGGTCCAAATAAGAAGATTCAGACGAACAAACCAACACTAATACCATCCACAACAGCTGATACAGAAGAGAAGAAGACATTGAATGTTGGACCAAGTGCTGGCTTCACGTTCATGGAGAAGGCTAAGCTGACTGAGCTGAAGGCGCCAGAGGTTAACGAGGAACCAGCTCCACCAAAAAAGACGTTTGCATTTGGCTCCACAGACTCCGCACCATCGTCTGGCTCGACGAAGTTGGATGACAAGCCAGTATCTAAACCAACATTCAACTTTGGCTCGACAGAGAAGATGAATGAGAAGCCAGCAGTTAGCTTCGGTGCCTCTGAGAAGAAGGACGATAAGCCGGCCTTCAGTTTTGGTGCCACTGACAAGAAGACAAATGAGAAGCCGGCCTTGAGCTTTAATTCTACTGCGAAAAAGGACGATAAACCAGCGTTTAGCTTCGGAGGTGAGAAAAAGGACGATAAACCAGCAGCATTTAACTTTGGCGGTGATAAGAAGGCAGATGACAAGCCTGCTTTGAGTTTCGGCACACAGCATAAGCCAGAAGACACTACGGAGGAGAAAAAAAATCCAACAAAGTTCGACTTTGGCTCCACAAGCAAAACAGGGTTTTCATTTGGATCGAAAGTCGAGGACAAGTCCGAAGATAAGCCTGAAGAGAATGCCAGAAAGAGGCCAGCATTCAACTTCAACGCGCCAGTTTCTAAGACAGAAGAGAAGCCAGCTGATCCCAAACCAACCTTCAACTTTTCATCTTCATCTACCAAACCAGCAACACTATTCGGCACTAGCACTGAAGATAAGCCTGCATCTACTGGATTCTCTTTCGGTGCCAAGTCAGATGAACAGCCAGCGTCATCATTCTCATTCGGATCGAAACCAGCAGAGAGTAAGGATGATACCACAACATCACTCTTTGGTTCAAAACCTGCAGAAAAGAAGGATGAAGCTAAGCCTTCTCTCTTTGGATCCAATGATGCCCCTAAACCAAGTTTCAACTTTGGAGCCTCGTCTGATGCTAAACCAGCGTTCAGCTTTGGAGCAGAGAAGAAGGATGACAAGCCTACTTTCAACTTTGGCAAGAAGGATGCGTTTGGGTCATCAGTTCCAGCCGCAACTTCAGATTCACAGAAACCGATTTTTGGTACAGATTCCAACAAGCGTTCATTTGAATTCGGCTCAACAACGGAGAAGAAGGATGCTCCATTCCAGTTTGGTACTGCTAATGGCACATCAAAACCATTCGGATCTACTGAAACCAAGACAACGGAACAGAAACCTCTGTTTGGTGCGACAACGGCTGCACCTTCTTCGATCTTTGGCGCACCAGCGACCGATGCATCAGCTCCTACGAAGAGTGCATTTGGAGGAGCCACTGGATTCAACTTTGGTGCATCTTCCACATCGACACCGACTACCGAGAAGGCTGGATTCAACTTGGGTGGTGCATCTTCCAACACAGGAACAACACCAGGTTTCGGATTTGGTGCTAAGCCAGCAACGACATCTGCTTTCAACTTTGGATCTTCTTCACAGAATCCATCATCCGTATTTGGAGCTGGTGCGGCTACATCGACACCATCCTTTGGGTTTGGTCAAACTTCGACGCCAAACCCATCTGCATTTGGACAAGCCGCACCAGCAGCATCAGCATCAGCATTCAACTTTGGTGGTGGTGGCACTCCACAACAGTTTGGAGGGTTTACTGCACCAAAACCACCAACACTCAACGCGAATAACGTGAACATCAACTTCTCCGGTGCGCAAGCGGATCCGATGTCTGTGTTTGGGGGTGGAGCTCCAACGAATCCCGCACCTGGTGGGTTTGGATTCGGAACACCTGCACCGGGCGCAGCATTTGGTACACCTGCTGGGACACCGACTGGGTCGAGGGTTAATGGGAGAAAGATTGCACAGATGAGGGGTCGTCGTGCTCGCTGATGATAATATAAGAAGCATTGATAATCTAAGTAGGCTCTTACTTCTATAGCATTGTGTGTACATGATGATGGAGCATGATAATCTATAACCAATCGTAGCGGGTTGTGACGTTCCCCTAGTAAAGTAACCCAAGAAGGGGTTACACTCTCCGCCACCAAACTCAATCGTCTTCAAAAGATGCGACTCTCCGTCATCAATCCTGCAACTCCTCTCCCATCGAGCGTGGTTTGTCTTGGAATCGCGTCGCATGGTCGTTCTCCTTGGACGTCTGGAGCACCTGCGACCATACGACGATCCTGCCCAAGCTGGACTTCCTTGGCCTGTACCAGCGAATCCTCGACCTGTCCCCGCTGGCTTCTTGATCTGTTCCAACCTTCAATCCTGTCCATGCTAAGGGAGACGCTAATGGCACTAACTAACTACCTATGACAATGTCGCGTACACCACCGAACACCACCGAACACCACCCGTCCCAGCACACATCACAGTTGTGACCATTATCGGGCTGAAAATATATAGCTGCAACACATGTCTCGTTCTGACAACCCTCCTCGTCCCTTCTAACTCGGCAAGAAGAGTGTGTCGGGTCTATGCCGATTGCCAATTTGCTAGCCGCGATCACCAAGCTCCTGATAGCCGACATAGAACAATAATCTATCTGTTCACTGTATGATGCATATATACCAATTTTGCGCATTGACGTGAAATTGGCATCTATTAGTGAGCTCGAATTCGCCATTGATAGTATGGTTACTGTTTCGTCATTGTCATTAACAGTGAACAGGAGTCCGCGTCCGACAGGATGTGGGACCGAGTGCATCATACCGAAGCAAATTTCATTCATGGTTAAGTTAGAGTCATAAGCACCGAAGTAAGGCTCAAAAGCTGAGACCAGGCCGGTCAATGCGGTGAGACCAATTAGTAGGGGAAAGAGGTGCATTTACTTATTATTGTTCGAACGATCGATTGAGCGATCGCTCTCCTCTTTATATAGTCGGGCGTCCGGCGCACACCCAGATTTACCTTCTCCTAGTAACAGAACCCAAGAAGGGTTCCAATGAAATGTAACCGGTTTATCGGTTACATTGAGGAGGGGTGCCACACAGGCGTGCTCTGATTGGCCAGGGCCTATCTAGGCGCATTCCGGCACCCGACTATATAAGAGGAGAGCGATCGATCAATCGATCGTTCGAGGAAGTACAAGTTACTTTTAGGTGACTTCCCGTACTAAAGGGTACCGTGTAGCTATGTGTCAGGAAGAGGTCCGGGCCAGTACAAGAGGTTACTGAGGATATGGGACCTAGCTGACATAGCTCGGGTGCTGTAGGGTAGTCGGTGTCGTATGCACCGGTACCCTCAGCCTGTTCCATGGTTCCAAACCGAGTTCGTGCCTGAGGGCAGTTCCTCTGGATGTGGCCGACCTGGTTGCATCCGAAACATCTGCGTCTTTCGGTATAACCTTGGGACGCATAGGTCGCCTTGAGTGGATTCCTGGGGCCAACTTTGCCTGGGCGGCCGCGCTGATGATACCCATATGGGGTTGGGTGCTCCACGCCCGCGAACTGTTTCAGATTCGCGCCCAGTCCGTGATGTGTTGTTGTCTTTTCCACTTGAGCCGCCACGGTTTGGGCCTCTTTCAGCGTGGTGATGGTCAGAGCCGACATGAGGTTGCGAATCTCGCCCTTCAATCCATTCATGTAAATCATCACCAAAGTGGCTGGTGGAAGGGCGTCCTGGCCGATGTGGCCAATGATCTTGTTGAATTGGTTCGTGTATGTGTTCACGTCGCGGTACTGCTGGAGCATCCACAGCGCTTTGATCAAATCGTCGTGGAAACCCGGGGGTAAAAAGGTGTCCTCCAAGAACGTGAAGAGCTCTTCCATATCTTCGCCCAGTGCTTCGTCTCCCTGGGCCTCATAGTCTCGGTCGAACCTGTCCGAGGCCCTCAAGGCTTCGCCAGCCAGCTTCAGTCTCAACATTCTGTATTTCATCGCTTTAGGACACTGCAACTCCTTGATCATGTGTCTGGCCTGGCCGATCCAAGAAGTGATTACCTCAATGTCACAACCACCACTGAATGTTGGAAGTTGCTTGAACGCCATTTTCTCGAGCTCTGTGAGCCCTCGCTCTTCCTGTGATGTTTCCATTCCTTTCTTTGCCATGCTGGATCTTTTTGGAGACGCTACCAAACGTAACTGTATTATACTTGAGCTCTGCTGGCTGGATCCCTTGTCTTCAGTAATATCTCGCGTACTGTCCTGGATCTCTCTCTGCCTATAGCTCTACGGTGCCTTTAGTTGCCAGAAGATTCTTGCTTTCTACATAGGACGAATAGTTGGGTGGTCGTCCACCCCTTATATACCCACCCAACGACGCACACCCGAGACAAGCTATGATCAACCATAGCGGAATGTGTCATCCCTTCGGTAATGTAACTGACGAAGAATGCGCCGCCCCTATGGTAACATAACCCAAGAAGGGTTCCAATGAAATATCGAAAAGCGCGAGTGGTTTAGCGGTAAAATTCAAAGTTGCCATCTTTGAGCCCCCGGTTCGACTCCGGGCTCGCGCATTTGAATTCTTTTTCTTTTTTGCTCTGAAATTCCATGTGTGAGTGTCCCTACCGATAGTTCACAAAACCTTCGAACAAACACCTCCCCTCTTCCTCGAGGCTTTGACCCTACATCGTCTAGACCACTTGAAGGTTTAACAATGGTATTGAAGATGATCACAGGAATTGTGTGACACACTTTCCACCCGTCTTGGTGCTTTATAGTTTTGCCAGTTTGTGTGCAACTTCCCCCACCCCACCACCCAGGAAATGCGCGTTTCAGGTTCGTCTACGTGCGTGCGAATAACAAAGCGTTCCTGAACTTTTTAGACCTGCAATGTTGTTTGGGCTTAGGCCTGTCAGATGGAGTGTTTTTTTTAGTGTTTATATGGGGATGTTTTAGTACTTTTAGATTTCGAATATATGTATATATATTACAATTCGACTAGAGAGAAACCAAAATCGGAGAGAAGACATTCTTTTCTAAATGTATTCGTATCTGCTTTTCCAATCATGCGTCATCCGAACATCCCAAAATTCCAGGTATAAATACGCGTCAATATCCCCCTCCCTCCTGTCCTCTCTCTAGTGTAGTTTTTGTCTTTCTTTACACACACACAATATGGGATTGTTTGACTCTATCAAGGACAAAGTTGAGAGCGAGGCTATGCAGAACATGGTTGAGAAAGAGGCCAAGTCATTCATGGGTGGCCAGTCTGAGAGCTCGAACCAGAACCAGTCTGAGGACAACAACTCCAACTCCAACTCCAACAACAATTCTACTGGATCATCCCGTCAGTACGTTGACAAGATTGAGTCCTTCATTGGTGAGGAGAGAGTCAACGAGATCAAGACCAAGGTTGGTGATGACAACTTCAAGAAGGCCGAGTCTGTGATTGAGTCGCAGATCGAGTCGAGATTCAAGTGATGTATATATATAATATATAATAATCAGAAAAAAAAGGTTATATATAATCTAGCTCTATCCTTTCTTTTTTTACTTGTACTGCTCTGTCACCGTATCGATAATGTGCTTGACAATCTCTGGGTTTGCTAGTGTGGACAAATCACCGAGTTGATCAGCTTCGTTCGAAGTGATTTTTCTCAAAACACGTCTCATAATCTTACCCGAACGTGTCTTTGGAAGATCATCAACGATGATCACCGTCTTTGGGCCTGCGAATGGACCAATCTCACCACGCACCTGGAGGATCAACTCACGGCGCAATTTGTCTGGAGTGATGTGTTCGTTGGAGTCTGCCACCTTCTCGTTGGCCTGCACGAGGTATCCATCCTTGAGGGAGACGAATGCAATGACAGCCTGACCCGTGAGCTCATCAGCAATACCCACGACAGCAGCCTCAGAGACACCAACGTGTTCAGAGAGAGCAGCCTCAATCTCCGCAGTGGAGAGTCTATGGCCCGAGACGTTGACAACGTCATCAACACGTCCACGGATCCAGTAGTATCCATCGTGGTCTCTACCAGCACCATCACCGGTGAAGTAGTAACCTGGGAATGGCTTGAGGTATGTCTCGATATATCTCGAGTGGTTGTTCCAGACGGAACGGGCCATTGAAGGCCACGAGCTCTTGACTGCAAGCACACCTTCGACATCGTTACCCTTGAGCTCTTCACCAGAGACTGGGTCAAGGATGCAGGCGTCAATACCAAAGAAGGGCACAGTGGCAGAACCTGGCTTTGTAGGCACCACACCGGCAAGAGGAGCAATCAAATGGGAACCGGATTCGGTCTGCCACATTGTGTCACAAATGACACAACGACCTTGGCCAATCTTGTCATTGTACCACTCCCAAAGCTCTGGAGCGATTGGCTCACCAACAGAGCCGAGTGTTCTGAGTGAAGAAATGTCGTATTTGGCAACCTCTTCTTCACCGACACGCTTGATGAGCCTGAGTGCCGTTGGAGCAACGTAGAAGTGGGTGGCTCTGTGGCGCTCAATGATACGCCAGTAACGGCCGTAATCAGGGTGTGCTGGTGTCGACTCAAAGATGATGGTGGCTGTTCCAAGGGCCAATGGGCCGTACAGCGCATAAGTGTGACCTGTGATCCAACCAACGTCTCCGGCGGTAAAGAGCACGTCTTCTGGGTGGATGTCAAAGACGTACTTGGTGGTCAACGCAGCTCCGAGGAGGTAACCACCAGTGGAGTGGACAACTCCCTTTGGTGAGCCGGTAGATCCCGAAGTGTAGAGCAAGAAGAGAGGGTCTTCAGCATTAACCGGGGTAGGAGGCAGGTAACCACGCGAGTTGGCCGTCTCCTCGTGCCACCAAAAGTCACGGCCAGCAGTCATGGCAACACCAGAGCCTGTGCGGGCAAACACAAGCACTTTGTCAACACCGGCACCGTTGAGGGCCTCATCGACAATCTTCTTGGTATGAACGGTCTTTCCACCACGCTTACCCTCGTCGCAAGTGATCAGCACTTTACAACCAGCGTCCACGACACGCTCCCTCAACGAACCCGCGGAGAAGCCTGCAAACACCACCGAGTGGACGGCACCGACCCTCGCCACTGCAAGCATTGCAACGACGGCAGCTGGGATCATAGGAAGATAGACGGCGACGGTGTCGCCCTTCTGGACGCCCCAACGCTTCAAAACACCAGCCACCTCGCACACCTGGCGCAACAGCTCGCCGTAGGTGATGATCGTGTTCTCGCTCTCGTCATCGGCCTCGTAGATGAGCGCGGTCTTGCCTGGGTTGGCAAAGGCGTGACGATCAACACAGTTGTATGCAGCGTTGAGCTCACCGTTCAAAAACCATGCGGCATCGCCGTGCTCGAGCGAACCCGAAGCCACCTTGTCAAAGTCGCGGTGCCAGTCCAGCAGCTCGCGAGCCAATGGCCCAAAGAAGCCCTCTGGGTCCTCAACGGATTGCTTGTGCATCTTGAGATATTCATCGAGGTCCTTGACATGACCGGCGCGTGGCTGCGACGCGTAGAACTCATTTGGGGCGTGGCGGGCCTCCACGTTGTGGGCCTCGTGCACGACCTTGTGTTCTGGCATTGTTCCAATTGACAGAGTAGTGTGTAGTGTAGTGTGTGTGGGGAGGAAAGAGAGATCTTGATATATGTTTTGGGGGAGAAAAAAAAAGAAGTGGACGAGTGGGTCTCTCTCTCTCTCCCCCAGTCCCCCCTCCTCGGGTCGCGGGAAAAGGGAGGGAGTTTCAGACCTGGTTCTAGTCCCGTGCTATTGTTATATTTTGTATGTGTGATCCCCTTCTTTCCTTATCATAGAACTTTTAGTAAATGAATATTAGTAATCACACTTGTATACACATTACATCCAAGGAATTATATATATATATATATTTATATACACCCCAATATCCCTTTTTTTTGTTGTATTTCCCCAGGTCCCTCTTTGTGAGTCCCCCACCAATCGGCTTTTTTTTGTTGGCCAGAGTCTTTGTTGGGCTGAAGGGGCCGCAAAAAAACAGACACACACATATTGGAGAAGTGCTAAACGGAACACAAAAAATGTATTCATATTAGGAACACTGACCTCGATCTCGGATCGCTGGAGAATTTGGAAACAAATTGATAAGTGAATTTGTATTAGGGGGTCCCTTAGAGGGTCATGATTTTATTATCTGCACAAGTTTTAGTCGGATTCCTATATTTTAAATGGATGGATGGAAGGACGCGATAGGACTTTATTACGTCGTATAAGGGGATTACCCCCCTATATGAAAATTGTAAACAAAAAAAAATGTATCACAAAAACATACTCCAGCTAGTTATCGATCTAAAACAAAAAAGAAGAGATAAAAAAAAGATCTTTAAATTTATAATAAGATATGCACAACGAACGAGGCACATATATACGAAATGAAATATAAAAAAGCAGCAAACAGCAAGAGAAAAAGAGGTTGGAGTTTTTGTTTTCCTTCTTTAGAAAATTCTCTCTTAACACAAAAAGTGGACCAGCACTTATAGTGTATATATATATATATTTGCTCAAGACCAGAGCAAAGTAAGAATTCTCCAACCTCTGAGTGGCTCATCAGGTGGTTCTGGGTGATCCTCAACATCCTTGAACAAGACCTGAAGATCAACTTCATGTGGCTTGATCCATTTGGTCTTGGCCCAGAACTTCCATCCAACGTACAAGAGGATGGCCAATGGAATGACAAAGTAGTCAGCAAAGAAGGTAGAGAAAGACCAGTGACCATGGATGAAAACAACAAATCCACCAGTGAGAAGCAAAATAGCAGAACAGATACCCGAGATGTAACCGGCAATTGGTGCAAAGCTGATAGAATGTGGTAATCTGGAACGTGGAATACCTTGGGCTTTCATAGCACGAGTCAAACAGATGTGGTTACAAGAAATGGTGATCCATTCGTACAAGGTCTTTGCCGAAGAAATGTTCTGGAACCAACCAAAGACATTGGCAGCAGAAGTAGAACAGTTCATGTAGGCCAATGGAAGGAAGGCAAAGATAAAGAGGTTACCAACCCATGGAACACCCCAACGGTTGGTCTTGAGGAAGAACTTTGGAGCCTGACCCTTGACAGCGAGGGCAAAGGCAAGACGAGCACCGTGAACAACACCCTGGTTACCAGCAGAGAAAGCAGAGGTCAAAACACCAGCGTTGACAATGTGTGGAAGAACCTTGATGTTGGCAGCCTTCATGGCAACGACGAATGGAGAAGAAGAAGCATTACCGGATGATGTGGCAATTTCCTTGTTGTTAGATGGAACAATGAGACCAAGACAGAAGGCAGCACCACACATGAGGAAAGTAACTCTGTAAAAGACTCTCTTACATGCGGTGAAAACAGTCTTTCTTGGGTATTGAACCTCAGCAGCCAAAGATGGAACACCTTGCAAACCACCAAAGGAATAGACAGCACCAGAAAGAGCCTTCCAGAAACCAACAAATCTACCAGTGTTACCTGGAATACCGAGGTAGTTGACGAGTGGACCTGGGTCCTTCCAGTAACGGAAACCAATAGAGGTGTGGTCTGGACCACCACCAGAAGTGATGACAATAGAAGTGATCATCAAACCAACAAGAAGAGTGATCTTGATCATGGCGAAACAGAACTCCATCTCACCATAGTATCTGATGTTGAAGGAGTTACAGATAATGATAAGGACAATGATGATGGTGATCCAGATAGCCTGGGACAAGTCGGACCAGTAAGAAACAATAACAGCAGCAGCAGAAATCTCACCTGGGAGGATAGAAGACCACATAGACATCCAACCATAAGAGAAACCCCATGCTGGGTCCATGAACTGCTCAGCGTGACGAACAACAGCAGAGGTACATGGCATGAGAGATCCACACTCAGCCATACAAACCTGGTTAAGACCAACAACAATAGCGATGAGGGAGTAAGAGAGGAAACAACCAAGAGGTCCAGCAGTAGCAAGAACACCACCAGAGGACAAGAAGATACCGGTACCAATGGTCGAGACAAGGGCAATCATCTGCAAGTGACGCTGCTTCAAAGAGTTATCCAATCTGTTTCTATCTTCACCAAACACCTCCATCTCCTCATCATCCATCACATGGATGTCCTCCACCTCCATAACCTCCACATCTTGGTCAAAGGCCTTCTCTGCGCCATACTTTTCCTTCTTGTCTTCTGAAGTGTACGAGCCCGAGGTTCTCACCTCAACGGTGGTCCCCGCGGCCCCTTTCTCATAAGGGTTTGACATGATAACACAACGAGCTGTATAAAAAAGCTTGTGTTCTTGGCGATATCGAGCCTCGAGACAGAGAACTCAAAAGGCTCGGAGAGTATATAGCTTATATAGGTGATCCCATTATCTCTCGACTCGACCCTGAGGCTTGTGTCGGCTCACTC
Source organism: Petasospora hungchunana (assembly GCA_030563225.1). NCBI lineage: Eukaryota > Fungi > Ascomycota > Saccharomycetes > Phaffomycetales > Wickerhamomycetaceae > Petasospora > Petasospora hungchunana. The sequence continues at coordinate 233,852 of JAKUBL010000006.1, read as the reverse complement.
TCTTGTTATCGGCTTATCTGCTTGTTTTTGTGTGCGTTAAAAAAGGGTTCTGATAACGGTTCCCGCCTGCACAAAGGCACCTTTCCTCGGACGGGGCAGATCAGTTATCTCTTTGGTAATTTTGCCGTCAAATTCGCACGCCTATAATACCCCTTGAGCCAAAGAGCCGAGCCAAGACCGCCATTTTGGGAAGTACGCCCGGATCGATTTCCTTTATCTCTATCCTTGCCGCAATTTCGTGGCTTGATACCTCCCTCCCTTGAAGCATACAGGGCACAATTTGTGCGTGAACCCTGCGGCTTAGCCAACTATGGTGTATCTACGAGGGTGAGGCTATGCCCCACTGACATCCGATTCTGCGTTGATTGGCTGTTGATGCCAAGGAGGGGGGAGAGAAAGTTCGCACAATCAACAAAATTGACGTGGAGTGCGCGCAAAATCCCCTTTTTTGTGTCTTTCTTTTACAGGCACGCGATTACGGGCTGTAGTCAAAATGCTTTTTGACAGCCGGCGGAACAGGCCGTCGGCTCGGTAGGCGCCACACCTCGAAAAACAGGCATGGGCAACAACAAACAACAACCAACCATCATAAGCTTTAGACATATAACAAACAACACACAATATGGACGACGTGTTCGACACAAATATGGACGAGATCGAGGGGCCTTCGGTGGAGGGCCTTGACTTCAGCTTGCCGCCCGTGGAGAACGAAGTGGAGATGGAGGTGAATGAAGACGACGAAGACGACAAAGATGCTGAAGTTGAGGAGGATGAACTGGAAGAAGATGAGGATGAAGAGGAGGAGGAAAAAGAACAGGAGGAAGAAGACAAAGAAGACAAAGAAGACAAAGAAGTGAAGGAGGAGGATGAGGAGGAGGGGGAGGAGGAAGAAGAAGCCACAGCTCACAACGACACTACTGAATACGACAATGTCAAGATCAGTGAGGAGATTTCACCTGTTGAAGAGACAATGCCCCTCAACACCCCGGAACAACCACAACCAACCCTCTTCAGACTCGACAAGGACACTACACAGGCCCACTTGAAATACACTCGGAGCTTCCCGAAAAATACCGATGTTAAACATCCAGAACCTCCTCAATTCACAGACCCGGATAAGAAACTAGTGGATTCGGAGGATGACTACAACTACACAAAGTTCTCTCCAAAGGGTGAGACCAAGATCACTGCTAATGGCTATCTGCTGGGCGGACGCAAGTACAACTTCAACACATTCACACTGCCCGGTCGTGGGAAGAAACTCTACGTTCTGGCCAACGAAGCCGCAAAGGCACTCAACTTACGTGATGCATTCTTGTTGTTGAACAAGGCAAAACACTTGGGGAAAATCACTGCTTCGGATGTTGATAGAAAAGTGTTGCTCGACTGGAACTTCAACATCTCCAAAATCAAATCCAGAGCAGTCGGTGTTGTCACCGCGAGAGGTCTATACATGAGTTTCGGTGCCCGTGCTATTGCATCTGGTAAGAGAGTTGTTGATGACTATTGGGAAGAAGCAGCAGAAGCCCAAGGTTTCACAGAAAAGAATCATGTCTTCCCGGTTGAGAAGAACTACGGTGCACCTAGTCGTACTTATAACAAGAAGACGACGACGGACAAACGCAAGAGCATCATTTCCAAGCCACTCAGTGTGACACCTGTTCCTCTTCTTGAAGACAGGCTTGAATATCTGGCCAACTCCACCAGTGGACAGCCTACACAAGTGCTTCCAGGTCAGGGTATTTCTGGAGGCTTGGAATTGGCCTCTCTTGCAACGATTCCAAAGTATAAGAATGAGGGCCAAACTGCTACGAAGCAGAGTAAGTTGCTGATGACTCTGTCGGACTCTGGTAGCAATTCCTCTGCTCCATCGGCCACTGCGAACAATCTTCCTATCAGTGACGACCTTGCTGGTTCTAAGTCGTCCAGTGGACTTCCGTATTACAAGTCCGATATCAAGAAGAGAGTGCAAATGGAGGATAATGAACGTCTCAGAGAGATTGAGTACCTCCATAGTACTGTTGAGACTAACAACATGATCAACCTGGCAAGAGCTCCAAGAAACAAACAATGGCAATTCTATTGGCAGACCAAAGCCGGTGTGGATCTTGGCCTCACCAGGGAGAACGCAGATGAGTTCTTCAAATCCCAACAGGAACAATTAGCAAAAGAGGAAACCGAGGTGAGGTATAACGAATACCTCAACTGTGACCAAGTGATGACAAAGAAGAGAAGAGCCAATCCTAACTTCCTGGGTCATTCTAATCTGAGCGGTCATAAACCACCATACGCAGAGAGACCGGAACAGGTGGTACCACCACAAAACATGGTGCCTAATGCCCAACAAATGCAACCACTTTATGGCGCTGGCATGGTTTCACACGTTCCTCGTCCTTATTGATTAGAGAAAAAAAGACGTACATTATGTTTATATCACAGGAGCTTTGTCTTGATGTCATGACGAAGTCTGTAGGCGAAGAAGCAGAGTGCAATCGACACAAGAAGAATAGGAAGAATCAAGTACTTCAGCCCGTTGACCAAGTCATGGATTGGGTTCTTTTCTCTGTCCTTCTCACTGAGAACGAGGTATTCCATCTTTCTATTCAACTCAGTGATGGAATGTTCGTTATCACGTAGCTGGTTGATGTTATCTTGGCTCATCTTGTTGACAGAGGCAACGAGTTTACTCACTTCGTTACGGATATTGGACTCAACGGTGGTGAAACGAGCATCAAGTGCCTTCATCTGATCAGCCAGAGAAGATATTTGCGAACTGAATTGCTTAACTGTCTTTTTCTGTTCGTCAAGGAATGTGAAGTCCATCGTCGTCTTACCTTCCTTGTTAGATGAAATGAGGGCCAAGAGCTTGGATTCCATCGATGAAAAATTCTCAAGGAGTTCCTTATTGGTATTCTGGACTGTCTCAATGGAAGCCAAAATGTCACTGTCGAACTTGATGTGCTCAACTGGGACTTTAACATCTTCCTTGCTTGTCTCAAGTATCTCACCTTCTGGAGTCATCTTGATGAACTCGGTCACAACTTTCGGTTGAGGAGCAGCATACCCATCATTCTCCAATACTTCACTAATGACAGCACTGTACGTCTTGAGCTTCAACAACTCGAATTGCTCGTGCTGAGAACCAGAAGCAGCGACAATACTGATCTTATAGCCAGATGGTAACTTCACCTTCTGGGTCTTCATACAAACCCTGTTGTTGATCTGAATCACCAAGTTACCGGCATAGTATGCGATCCTGAGGGTATTTGGAACTGATGTATCCTGATAAGAAAGCAAACATGATCCATATGCCTCGTCGTATCTTTTTTCGTCATCAAGGGAAGAGAGGTCTATATTGCCATCGTTGATGTATCCATGGACAGCGGATCCAAGCGCACTTTCAGCATCAACAACCACCTCCAACCCATCAAAGGAGTCATAAACAACATTAGACGGATCCTTGGTGTACTTCAAGGCGAATGCACCGCCTGTATTCCCCAAAGCACCAGTAGACCTGAAGATTGCCTCGATAGTCCACGAGTCATAAGAGACGGGAACTGGGTTCTTCAAGACACCAACGTCATTGGCATTCGGTGTGAGCACAAGACGACCTTCTGTGAATTCTGCGGAGCCTGTGATTTCCCATTCTGCAGGAGGTGTTAGTTTGGGAGGGTGCAAAAGAAGGAATGGTGATGCCGATACTACTAACTAGGTGGCTTGAGTGCGTCCAGCGTTGAAAGCTCTGGAAGAGAGAGTTCTTCGTCTTCCAAATTGATATCATTCTGCGTATGTGAGAAGGCATATCCCACAAGGGAAAGCACAAGTGTATTTGAGAATCTCATTACCAATTGCCAGGGGGTTGCAACTGAGGGAGCTTTTTCTGGGAGGTGAGACAAAAACATCTTGACATTTCGACGCAACCGGATCGGTACCGGGGCACACTCCCTTGTTTTTGTTTTAGTGTCATGAGCTAATTGTGTTTTTTTTTAGATTGATGCTTATGTACTACACTGGGCCTCATTGCACTCCTGGCACTCTTCTTGCCGTGTTTCCGAATGTGTTGTTTCTGGCTGAGTTTCTGCTACTAGCCGGCCGTCGTTCCTGTTGGCCTTGTCGACGTGCCCCAGAGTCTCTGCAGGGAAGAGAGCGTCTCTCACCTTCTGCTTCAGCATCTTGGAGTCCGGGAACCCGCCCATCGCCCCTCTGTCCCACACGAGCACCTCTGGGCTTTCTGCACCGGCCTGGACCTCGACCCTGAAGACGCCGCTCTCAAACGGGACGAGTGCCACCTCGCCCAGCTGCTCGCCAAACGTCTGCAGCAGCTCCTGGAGGTACCACGCCGCCCTCAAATTCCACTTGCACTTTGTGCAGAACTTGATCGAGACGCGTGGGAAGTGCGACATGGAGCGTGCTTGTGTGTTTATTTGTGTTTTTTGGGTTTGGCTGTGGGGGTGTCGTTGTTGTCGATCATATCAACCTATTCGCGTTCCCACTTGAAACCTGCCCCCCTCCAAAACCTTCCCACTTTGAAGTGAGGAGCGCGCTTCACTCTCTACACAGCGCGCTAAGGAGAAGAAGCTACAACACAATGCCCTCCTTCGCAGACAGTTTCTGGACACCGGACTATCAGAGCGGTGAGTGTTTTGTCTCCTCAAGCCCGGACCGGTTGTGGTTTCCCGCCTTTTTTTAGCACTATACTAACACGCAGCAAAGGTCTTGACGTGCTCTTCTCAAAGCTCCACCAAGGATGCACCGAGAACGACGAGTTTATTGCGCTCTTCTCGGCTAGGATGGAGTCGGAGATGGAATACGGACAGAGGCTCGCCCTCTTGGCCCAGAACCACGCGCCACAGAAGACTGGATTTGACAGGGACGAAGGTGCATCGCTCAAGAACGCATTCAAGGGAATCGCCAACGAGATGAGCTCAGAGGGGGAAGCACACCTTGACATCGCCCACAACATCAAGTGCATGGTGGTGGAGCCGTTCTCGAAGTGGAGCGAGGACCACAAGCAACGTGTAACGTATTCGGATGAGATCCTCAAGAGTAGCTTCGAAGTGTACAAGAACAAGCTCAAACTCGTGGAGAAGGTCCAGAAGAAGTACTTCAACAAGTGCCGTTTGTTTGAGTCCATGAGACAGGGCAAAACCGAGGAGGAGCTTATGAAGGAGATGTCATTGAAAGACAACGCTGATGATGAATCCTCCGATGAGGACAATGTGTTTGCTACTCTCGGAGGCATTGATTTGGCAAGGCATAAACTCAGGGACCTCTTGAAGAGGATGCTGCTTGAGATCCCACAGACACAGGTCAGAGTGCCAATCTTGGGATCATATGATCGTTGTTGTACAGGTTCGCAGGTTGCATCATGGCTCCAAAAGAACCTCAAGATCACAGATTTGGACAAGTGCGAAGAATTTGGACAGGACTTGATCAAACTCACATACCTCAGAAGGGTTGGTGCGATTGGAACCGCTTCTGGTGGTTCCTTTGTGAACTCTGGATCCTTTGACTACCAATGGAAGGAGACGGCATACCATGAAGCCCAACTTCCTCTGAGAAGGGACACTGATGGCTCTCTGGTGGAAGGTGACTACAATTCATCTAACCACAACCCTGTAAGTGGATACCTGGATGATCTCAAGTCATCGTGGGAGAAGCCAACACTACTCAAAGTGGATCGACAGTTGAAAGGGCTTGATAAAATGTACAAAGACGAAGTCAAGAGACTTGACAAGATCAGATGTGATTTGGAGGAATTGATTGTTGATCACTTGTCATTCATGGAAAAGTGTGAATTGGATAGAATGAGAGCATTGAAGAAGGTCATTCTGGATTTTTCTGCTTCTATCTCCAATAACATCATGTCGATAAAGGCCACCATTGATAAGATTTTGGTCTACGAAGAGACTATTTCTCCAGATAAGGACTTACTCTTCCTTCTTCAAAACTACCGCACAGGTCCATTCTCTCCAAATGTTCTCCTATATGACAACTACTATGATTCTTGCAGAAATCAGATCTTTGGTGTTGATTTGGAGACACGCTGCAAAACAGACAACAAAACAGTTCCTATCATCATCTCTTCAATCCTTTCATATATGGACAGTATTTATCCCGAGCTTCCAAGTGACGAAGTCCGTACCAAATCCTGGACCATCCCTGTTCGCCTCCAATCTACACATGCTCTGAGAACCCAAATCGAAAGCGTTGGAGCTGAGGGTCTCACTCCGGAGTTTTGGGCCAAATTTGCACCAGAAGTCGTCACCAGTGTATTGAAACTCTATCTTTTGGAACTTCCGGACTCGGTTGTTCCAAGCTCTGTTTATGAACTGGTGAAGGCAATTTATAACAACTATGGAGCACCAGAACAGTCTACTGAGCGCATTATGGGTCTCACAAGCATTCTCAAGGAACTTGACAGACCACATCTTGCTACTTTGAACGCCATCTGTACTCACTTCCAACGTCTGATATCTATTCTTGGAGAAAACAAGGATCAACCACTTGCTGAATCATTCCAAGACAGCATTTCGCAAGAATTCAGTAACTGCATTCTCAGACCAAAAGTCCATTCAAACGTTACACTAGGTGACAAGCACACATTCAGATTTTTGCATGATTTGTTGTCACACAAGTCAGAGATTTTCAAAAACGTTAAACGTTCAGGATCTATCAATACACTGGGGATAAAAAGTGCACCTATTAGGAGACAGGACTCCACGCTGCAGTCAAGACTGAGACAGGCGGTCGCCGATGGTGCTAAGAAGGCAGAGAAACAGATACTACCAGAACTGGAAGAGGAGGAAACAGGCACTGAGAGCAAACCTGAAGTTATTGAGATCTCGGATTGAAAATAAAAAGACATTCATTTGATAGTCGTGCATTAGTTGTATTTTTCCTTTTAGGAACTCAAAGTCATATCAAATTCGCGGTACCTAAAACGGAATATTAATTGTTTGCAGAACATGGTAAGAGCCACAGAACGCGAACGCGAAACAGGATCTCATCAAAAGCCAGCCATCTTTTTTTTTCCCTCAAGATCAAGCATATACACATTCCGTGCTTCATTTCACGTAACAAAGACAAGGCTTCTACTGGAATTTCCACTGCTTTTTGCCCGCCATCTCATCTTACTATTACATTCACACACGTTGCAATTCGAACGCTGGATCGTCAGACTTGCTTGCCACAAAGACAGAGATCAAACATTCCACAAGCGCATCATTGATAATGCAACCAGTCACACCGCCCCGTGCGCCATCAACACGCCAGAAGAATCGTACTGTGCTTCACACACCAACAACACCTTTCTTCAAAAGCTCGCCACAGAAGATCTCCAAACCACAACTATCACCTGTGAAGTTGTCACGGGTGCCACAACTTGCCACACCGAATCCAACACCCCGCCATCGCAAGAAGAACTCTGCGACTAAGGATTTGTTGGGTGATGCGTTCAGTTTGCACTCGGCCAGATCGTTGTTCCCTCCTACACCGTCCACTATCGGTTCTGGGAGGGTGAAGGACTGTGTCTTCAAGAGTCCACTGAAGCGTGTTGATGGAAGTCCTACGAGAAGCTCATTTGACGTGTTGGAAAGTCCCGTTGAGAAAGTTGTTGCTGCAAAGAGAAAGTTGACTTTCAATGTTGAGAGTGAAGAAGAAGCAGAAGTACCATCTACTCCACAGGGCAAGATTGTCAGCAGAGAACTTGCAAAGAAGTGGGTTGAAGCCATTCCCGAGTCAGCTGAGGATGACGAAGTTTTTATCACCAAGTCCAAGCCAATGAACCCATTCGTCTCAAGTGACGGTGGTATGCAGGAGTTTGTGTTGAAAAAGCCAAGCAGACCGATTGACTTTGTGGAGTTTGTGAACAAGAAGGGTGAGAAAATTGTCAAAAAGGCTGGTTCTTTGAAGACATTTGATGATGATGATGATGATCACTTTATGAACAAGAGCCGCAAGCCACGGAAGTTGTTTGAGGAGTTGAACAATACGGAGGATTCGTCATTTGAAGTTTACCGTGACTGATCTCTTCTCTCTATATATAGGGCCTACATTCCTTTAATTTATGATCCGTTTATGTTATAGGGCGTTGTATGAAGTTAGATGTCTCTCTCTCTTTTTAAGGTTAGTTCACGCAGTTCCCAAGTTCGGAAAAACAGGATCGGAAAAATAGTCTCGGATCAACTACATGAGAAATTATCCAATGCAATGCTTTCTAATAAAGCTATAGAAGGGATTCACCAATCCGCTGTATAAAAGACACCAGAATTAAACTCATAACAGAATAAACCGAAAAAAATCACAAACGAAGAAATCATCAACACCAGAAGTTGTAAGTTCTGTACCACCATGGCTTGGTAGCCAGGAAGGCCTTGTCCTCTGCAATCTCCTGCTTGAGCAAATCGAGGTCGTGCTCAGCTCTACCAGTGTCCAAGTCAATGTCGGAGGCTCTGATGTACAAAGACCAGTTTCTCTTCCAGATCTTGTGGAATGCGTAGAAGGCAATGATGACTGGCATGGCCAAGTAGGACTGGAAGAAGACGGAAGCGTCTGGAGCAGAACCTGGTGGGAAGAGAGCGACCCAGAACTGGGCGATGAGAATGAGGACGTTGAGAAGGACACCATAGTAGGAACCAATGAGACCACACTGGGAGGTGAAGGCAAGCTCCTCGGAAGCGCTTCTACCCTGGGACTTCATGGCGTATCTGAATCTGATGTGAGCACCACAGACAGAACCCCATGTGAAAACGGAAGAAAGACCGGAAAGGGCAAGCAGCCAGTTGAAAACGTCACCCTCCTTTGGAGAAGCAGAGACGAAACACAAGAGACCAAAGAACAAAGTAAGCAAGACGGAGTAGAGTGGACGACCCTTTCTGTCAACGTAGAGGAAGATCTTTGGAGCAAAGCCCTGGGCAGCAAGAGAAGTCAAGGTACGGGAACAAGCGTAGACAGAGGAGTTACCGACGGAAAGAACAGCAATCATAATAACAACGTTCATGACGGAGTCCAAACCACCGATACCAGCGTTGTTGATAGCAATGACGAATGGAGAGGCAGAAGCGTCAGAAGCAGCACCAAGTCTGTCGTCAGTGTATGGGACGAGCAAACCGACAAGGGTCAAAGAGATCATGTAGAACAAGGTAATTCTCCAAAACACCTGCTTGGTGGCCTTTGGAAGAGCCTTCTTTGGGTTCTGGGTCTCAACGGCAGCCAAACCAACAAGCTCGGTACCGGCGAAGGAGAAGGCAGAAGTCACAAAGACGGCACAGACACCCTTGAAACCGTAGGCGAATGCACCTGGGTCATGCCAGTACTTACCACCAATGTAACCACCCTTTGGTCCTCCACCGCAGTCCAAGACGACACTGAGAATGATGAAACCAATAATGGCAACGACCTTGATGAAAGAGAAGATGAACTCGGCTTCACCGTAACCCTTGACACCAAAGAAGTTGATGAAGACAATGAGCACGTAGAAAATAGAGACCCAGGCGACCTTGTTGATCGAACTGTTCCAGTAACCGATAGTGATAGAAGCAGAGACAAGTTCAAGAGGCATGACAACCAACCACTGGAGGGCATAGTTCCAGCCCATGGCGAAACCCCAGGATGGGTCAAGGAAACGGGTAGAGTAGACGTTGAAACCACCAGAAATTGGGAATCTGACAGCGAGCTCACCAATAGCCTGGACGGTGGAGAACATCATGGTACCAGTAAGGAACCAGGCAATAAGAAGGGCAGCTGGACCACCAGCCTTAAGAGCACCACCGGAACCGACAAAGAGACCAGTACCAATGGAACCACCAATGGCAATCATCTGCAAGTGTCTGTTCTTCAAGTTCTTCTGAAGTGGTGACTTGGCTGTCATAGCAATGGCCTTCTCCATGTCGGTCATACCCTCGGTGTCAATTTCCTCAAAGTCGGCCTGCTTGAAGGAGTCCTTGAAGTCTTGCCACTTGGAGGTCTCACCAGTGTATGGGGAGTTGTTGGTGATGGAGATGGAGTCCCCGACCTCTGGGTCGGTGGACTGAGTAGTAAAGTTCTCCTTTGACTTGATGTCAGACATGTCTGTGAGGGGAAGCTTTGTTAGCCGAGAGCTTGCTAGAATCAACTGGGTATCCTGGTCTTTTATATGAGAAGTTTCTAGAGAGTTGGCACATCGTGACCCCGCCTATCCGGACTATCTTATCATATCCGGATAGGAGGGGTGTCATCGCTCCAGTCGCCGCTGGAAACGCAGAAAAAGCAGGAAAAAAAGAAATTTTGACAGGATTCCATCTTCGATGGCCGCTTAGGAGGGGTTCCAGGGTTTGCGGCACTCTAATTGGTCTTTAACGAATAGTCCCAAGGCCAAGTAGCTTGCTATCAAGTCTTTATCAGGGAGGACGTAACGTTCGGTGGCCGTTGGCACCAAAGACACTCTTTCTCCACACTTGGATCTCGATTGACGCCGTAGTGCTTTGACAATGTACGGCTACTGCTGGTGCCGTATGGCTTTGTATGGGTTGCCGAAGCGTAGTGTCAGTGTTGCTCGGAAGAACACCGTGCAGCCACGGAACATATATCTCACAGTCTGTCAAGGGAAAATGTTTAATTTGTGTGTAGATCTTTCGGTATCTGTCTATATCTTTCCCTATCCGTGTATATGCCACTTTGTGTTTATAGGCCAAGAGCCAAGCAACCGTTTTCCCTTGATCTCTTGGAAGAGCTTGGCTCTCCAATTTTACGACCACAAACACAAAATGGGCAGATAGGCGCAACACGCAATCAGCACCTGATCTAACAAACAACTCTCTTGACCTTTCCCCAGTTTCTCTTTACATCAACGCGGCACTCTCTTCTATCTACGCCGTACCTCTCTCCTCGTCGTACGAGAGAGGGATAGTGCCCTTGAGAGTGCCCTGAACCGGCCGGCGCACACCGCGCACTGACACATACGGCACCACCTCCCTATCAACGAAATTCCCCCCCTCCGCTTTCGGCACACGCTTTACTATGGCGCGCGGGCGGGTTCCTCTCCTCTCTCCCTCCGATTGCTTTTTTTACATCAAAAACCTCTTCTATCCGGACTGAGGCAGCCAGGAAGTTGGAGCTTGAGCTCTTGTTTGCGGGCCTGTCTCGTAGTTGAAGAGCAGTCTATCTGGAGGAATGCAGAGAGGGGGGGAAACTCCTACCTTTATATAATAAGCTTGAGTCTCCACTCGCTTATAGGCGGCATGCTTGGAGAGCCACTTGGTCGCTCTAGCATTCCCTTAGAGGCTGCGCTGGGCCGAAGGGCACCAAAACAGAGGCTTCTCGCCGTGTTGCCGCTTCGCGAAAATGGCGGGTGGGCCTGTTTTTGGGATATATAAGTGTATATTATTTCCTATTTCCTATTATGGAAATAAATGTCCTGATATGGACAATAATTTGAGCTGTCATAGCTTTTGACGTTTTTGTGTCATATTCCCAGCTTAAAAGTGCGAAGATCAATTGTATGTTATATTAGAAATCAGGGCATAATTATATATAAAAAGCAAACTCGGTACACTCATGGGGAACATAAAACGAAACAGTCCTGCTGCTCGCACTCACCATCTAGCCTTGACAGCGTTGAAGGAAGCTGGCTTATCGACCAATCCATCCTCAACAACTTCAAACTCCTGCCAAGTGTGGTCGGCGTACTCTGCAATTTTGGACTTCATAAACTCGATCGTCTCCAACTGGTTGAACTTACCACCGTTCTCGATCTCAGAGTTGATCTTCTCTCTCAAGATCTCAACTCTCTTGGAAAGCACATCGAGTCTGTAGTTCATGTACTCCTTGTAGAAGTCATTGTATCTCGAAGCAGACAGCACAGAAGGTCTGACAGTGGTGATAGCACACTCATCAAGCATTGGGTCTGCTGGTCTAAAAGAACAAACACTGGTGATTCTTTCGGAGAAGTCACCCTTTGGCTTCGTGGCAATGTGTCTGAGAATACGACCCTGGAGAACGTTACACCAACCCTGCTTAGGTCCGTTGACTCTGGCAACAGTACCGTCACCTTTCATCAACGCAGTCTCACCACCATGCATGTTAGTAGTGTCCGACAACATCAGAACACAGACAAACTGTGGCGAGTCATAATGCCAATTGACAATAGCTGGGATGTCCTCTGCAGACTGTGGGTCGGCTTCCTCATTAGAGAGAAGAGAGCTGTCCATCTGCTTGACACTGATGTTGGAGTGGGCAATCTCGTAGTTGAACTGGTGCAACAGCTCAACACCGGCCATCTTGCTCATGACCTCCATCACCTTTGGATGAGTCCAAGCAGCCTTGGTGAATGGAGCGTAGTCCATGAAGCCTCTGACATAGAAGTCCTTGTCACCAGTAGTAGAGTGGTTGTTCATACGACCAGCATTGAGGAAACATTCTCTGCGGAACATTTCGTATCTCATGAGAGCAATGGCTTCTGGGGTGAAGAGCGGGAAGGGCTCAGAGACACCAATATCGGAGATCGGAGTCTGGTGGAAGGACTCATGGCCAAGCTCAGCAAGAGTGTAGCGCTTAGTCTTTTCGTAGTAGTCATCGGTCCACAACAAGTGCTTTGAAACGTCAAACTCAACAGAAGATGGATCAATGATACCGAACTTGGCAACCTCCTTGGTGATTGGGAGAAGATAGGTCTCATACACGTCCACTGGGACGCTGTAGCTAGAGTTGTCGTTAAGGACGTCTGGGGTCAAGTTTTTCTGGAGAACTGCGACTGGCATTGTGCTTATCAGATAGCTGAAGAAGAAGGGGGGATGCTCAAGGTACGAAGACGGATGCTCTTCTCTTATAGTTATGAAACCGGGTGTAAAACCACAACTTTCACGTCGGTGTCACCTCCTTCAAAGATATATTCCTATAGAAATGAGCGATAGATTATGAGGAATTTCAGGATCTTTATGTTCTCTTGTGGAATAGATACCCCTTTGAAAAGCTAAGGAAAGAGGCCGATAACACATCCACACTATGGAAGCCCGGCCTAGACCCCCAAAAAAAGAGCGGAGAGAACGGCAACCAAAAGCGAGAGTTTTTCCAGTGGGGGGCAATACTCGTTGACAGATGGCTCAGATTACCGCAAAAGGGGCAAATAATATTATCCTCCGACTGATCTCAGTCGGCTTACAAGAAATAGAAGGAAGTCTCGTGCAACGTGTAGAATGTATACAATTGGAGGCTACAAGCATTTTAATCTGCTTCTGAGGTAATTGGACCCAAACACAGAAAAGTGCGAACCCTGCTGCTTATATTCTTGTATCTGCCAACCATGATTCTGTTGCCCGATTGGGGAAAAAGTTCCCAGGGGCATAAACAGAGACGCACAGCCGAAAAGCGGTTGGAGACACACTGACTGATAAGTTGATGAGAAGTGTTTCTGTTTTCGAGGGGGGGCTTCAACTCGGTGGTGTCTGGGGAAATGAGGTTCTGGCTTTGCTTCAAGCAATTGGGAGTTGGCTATTCTGGTAAATCAACCACCTCCAGCATATCAATATCACCAACCGCATAACCGAGCCTGAAGAAGACACCTCCTCCCCTGCACTGTATACTTGTCACGATTCACGATTATGCACTGTGCTCTTCTATTGTTATCGGCCCGCACATACGCACTCGATCAGGGTTCCAAGACCCCACACTGACTCGAGAGATAGTACTGGACGTCTCTCTTTGATGGGTTCATGGAGTGCTTGTATACTGTGTCGACTGTTACACAGAGTCTCTTTCCCGAGTCAAAGAAGTGCTCAATGCTGCATCTTTCTTGGTGCTACTTGATGTTGAAAGCGCCGTCTGTATATATACGAGAGCTCATTAATGTTCGATGACGTTACAATCGTATCCACAGAGACCTTTGCTATATAAACTATGTCCCCTCCCCCTCCCCCTCTCCTTTGATCTCTCGGGAACTGACAACCATGAGCTCAACGGATAAGAAAGATACAAACCTCTATAGCGTGGCCTCGGTAGACATCGAACAGGGCACCTCTTCGGACTACAAGCCCTACGAGTACACCACCAAACGTACTCTCACTTCTCGAAATCTTCACTTCATTGCCCTTGGCGGGTCCATCGGTACTGGTCTGTTTGTCACCATCTCCACTGGTTTGTTGTATGGTGGTCCTGCTGGTTTGTTGCTTGCATTCTTCATCTGGACAATGGTGATCTTTGGCGTGACGGTGTCGTGTGGTGAGTATGTGTGTTAGTTGCCCGTGGAATCGCCATTCACTCAGATGGCTGGGCGTGTGATTGATAAGGCGTTTGAAGCGTCAGTTGGTTGGAACTACTTCTTGATGATCTCCTGCTATATCCCATTTGAGATTACTGCTGTCAACGGAATGATCCATTACTGGAGAGATGACTACTCGCCTGCAATCACATTCTGTCTTCAGATTTTGATCTACACTGTGTTGAACGTTCTCGCTGTCCGCTGGTTCGGAGAGTCCGAGTTCTACCTGACTATTGGTAAAGTCCTTCTCGCTGGCGGGTTGATAGTATTTACCTTCATCACAATGGTTGGTGGAAACCCAAAGCACGATGCATTTGGGTTCAGATATTGGACTGACCCTGGTCCTTTCAACGTTGTGTACACCACTGGCAGCATGGGCCAGTTCCATGGGTTTATGGCTGCGATGAACAAGGCTTGTTTCACCATTGTCGGTCCGGAGTACTTATCCATGGTTGCGAATGAAGCGGGGCAAGAGTCCCGTAAAATCCTTGCCGGAACCTTCCGCACAGTGTTTTATCGTTTGATTATATTCTACGTCTTTGGTGCTCTCTGCGTTGGTATCCTTTTGCCATACAATGACCCAACCTTGAACGAGCTGGCCTCCTCTGGGTCTACTTCGAATGGATCCTTCTCTCCATACATCATTGCAATGAACAACTTGGGAATCAAAGTTCTTCCTGATATCGTCAATGTGTTGTGTGTCAGTTCTGCTTTCTCTGCTGGTAACTCGTACGTGTACTGCTCTTCCCGTTCTCTCTACGGAATGGCTCGTCGTGGTATGGTTCCAAAGTTTTTCACACGTTGTACCAAGAGCGGTGTTCCTATCTACTGTGTCGGTGTTGCGTTTTTGTTCTCGCTGTTGTCATTGTTGCAACTCGGTGATAGTGCAGCACAGGTTTTGAACTGGATCGTCAACTTATGTTCCGGTGCACAGATTCTGAACTACTTCTTCATGTGTGTGACCTACATTGGGTTCCACCGTGCCGTTAACGCTCAGGGGATTGATAGATTCGAGTTCACCTACCGCTCGTGGTTCCAGCCTTACACTGCCATCTTCTCTGGGTTCTTGGTGTTGTGTATGGTGGGTGCGTTGGGATACACTGTGTTCATGCCTGGTCAGTGGAGTATTGAGAACTTTTTGACGTACTACTTGATGGTACTGATAGCTATTGCTGTGTTTATTGTTCACAAAGTTGTATTCAGAACAAAGTTTGTGAAGCCGGAAGAAGCTGATCTCATCACTGGATTGGAAGAGGTTGAGCTCCATGAGGCCATGTATCTGGAATCCCAGGCCAAAGTGGAGACCAAGAGAACCAAACTGTGGCACAAGGTCTATGACGCCCTTCTCTAAGTATATCCTTTTTTTTAGTTTTAACGTGCGTTTATTGCGGATCTTGAAGAGTACCCTCTCGTTTCTGCCCGACTACATCATAGAAAACGCTTCCCCACAGAGATATTCTTCCCCACAGAGCATATACTTCCCCACAGTTGATTCCCGATTGATTCACCATAAGCCAATCAAGAGCCTAGAAGAGAGACAAATTTGCTGTCAGATCCCGGAGACGTACGGAGTTTCGTAATTTTCCGGGTGCGGCTTGCATTTCTCTTTCGGGCAATGCCGGTTTTGTGTCAAATGTAGGATCCGAGATGGAATGGGGAGCTGTGATTGGCTGCGGTGGAACGGAACGTGGGGAAATGTATGGGAGTCAGAATACTGGTATTGTGGGGTTTGATTTGGGCTTTGGCTTGGGGTTTTGGCAAGGTTGGAGGTTCACAGTGAGTTTATCCGGATTGACTGTGATTGGTGGGATAAACTGAGATGTAGTATACAGGCGTAGGAACATAAACATAGGCATATACACGAGCGTGGGCATAAACATGGAGCCATTGAACAATCCACCCTCAACAAACATCATAACAGCAACATAAAGGAAGCGAGACCACACAAGTCAGGACCCTGCACAGCTATTTTTTAAATGTCAGGCACGCCCACTAATCCAGAACTTTAAAACCGTCAAGATTCATCAGAAAAAGCTCTGCTCTTTTTTCTACTCCGCAAACTCTAACTGTAGGATAATAGGCGCTTGTAAGCAGGGATTCAGCCCTATTCAACCTTGCTTGGCACGACTCCACACTCCTGCGCGGCTGTTGTCGGTTGACTCCCGCTGCCCCGCACTGGCTGCATGGAGTTGGCGTGGGCAAACCTCATGAGTTGGTCTGTTGAGAAGCACCGAGACCAAAGCATACAAGCCTAGGAAATACAATAAAGAACGTCTCTTGTCTTGGCCTCCAGCTTGGCTTTGTCTGGGCAGGTCCCCTCTCGGAAAAACTTGACAGGCCTAAACTGTAACGCGCGATATTCCGTTATTATTTCTCGTCAGAATCAGCCCCCGTAGTGTGACCCCGACTCAGTTGAATCACTTTCTCCCAGCAGCGGGGGCGAGAAACAGGCAGAGAGAAAATCTCGACCTGCATCCTACTGCCCGGTTTATTCCCTGTTGCGGCAACCATACTGGAGCCCAACGGAGTCATTTTGGGGAGATCCTCCCTTATAAGCCAGGCGTCCAGCCTGTTGCTTCCCCTTCTTTCTTCTCCTTCTCCCTCCATAAAGCGAAAAGACACAATGGGTTTCTTCTCCAAGTTCTACGACGTGGGTGACTCCCCACGTGAAATCTACAACAAGACCCTCTTCTTTGCCATTCTCGTGTTTGGTATTCTCGGATGCGCCCGTGGATATGACGAAGGTAACATTGCTGGTAACGTGGCCCAATATTCCTTCAAGTTGCGCTTTGGGCTGCTCAATGAGAACGCCTCGGCTTCTGCCCTGGCAAACCTCAAGTCCAACATCACCTCGATGGTGCTGCTCGGCTCGATGGGCGGGTGCTTGCTGGCCATGTACTTTGTGGACAAGGTGGGACGTATCAGAACGCTTCAGGGGTCTTGTATGCTGTGGATTGTCGGTGCAGTGATCCAAGTCACGTCCAAGCAGGTGGGTCAGCTCTACGCTGGTCGTCTTATTGAGGGACTCGCCATTGGACAGACGGTTGTTATTGGGCCTTGCTACCTCTCCGAAGTGTCTCCAAAGAACATCAGAGGTTTGTCCAACTGTATTTTTGCCGGTGCCGTCTACTTGGGCTCTCTTTTGGCTGGTTTTGCCAACTATGGATGCGCCGCCAACATGGAGAAAACTAACGACAACTTGTGGAGAGTTCCAACATCCCTCAAGATTGTGCTCGCTTCCCTCCTGACAGCAGGCTCTTTCCTCTGTCTCGAGTCCCCAAGATGGCTCGTCAAGGTTGGGAAAGTCGATAAGGCATACGAAAACTTGTCCAAGATCAGAGGTCTTCCATCCACCCATCCATACGTTCTTTCTGAGATCTCAGATATCCAGGAGCAGCTCGCAATGGAGGAGGCTGAGCTCCACTCTGTTTCCAAGCTCGACGCGTTCAAGGAACTCTTCATGGTCAAGTCCATCAGATACAGAGTTATGCTTGGTATCTCTGCCCAGTGTCTTTCTCAGTGGTCGTGTGCGGGTTCCATCACGTACTACATGCCGGAGCTCGTTGCTCTTGTAGGTGTCACTGGTATCAAGCAGATTCTCTACTCCGCTATTCTCGGTGTTGTGAAGTTCTGTGCATCTTACATCTCTGCCTTCTTCCTCATTGACTTCCTTGGAAGAAAAGGCAGTTTGTACCTCGGCATCACCATCCAGATGCTCTGCACGCTCTACTACTCCATCTTCCTCCAGATCGTCCCGAACGCCACGAGCTCAGAGTACGTCATGACCTCTTCGGAGAGCCGTGCCGGTGTCGGTGCGCTTGCCATGCTCTTCATGACTGGTGTGGGCTGGGCCTTTGGCTGGAACTCGATCCAATACCTCATCAACTCCGAGATGCTCCCACTGCGTGTGCGTAACGTTGGTACTGCGCTCATTATGGTGTTCCACTTTGCCAACCAGTACGGTAACTCCAAGGCCATCCCATCAATGATGCTCGGGATGACGTCTGCCGGAACATTCTTCTTTGCTGTGGGCATCCTTGCCATTGGCCTCTTCTGGGCATGGTTCTTCCTTCCGGAGATTGCCGGCCGTTCGCTCGAGTCCATGGAGGATGTGTTCAATTTGCCGTGGTACCAGGTGGGCAGAAGAGGAGCCCAGCTCTGTCCTGACAACTCGGGTATTGCCCATGTCAAGGAGGCCGAGGCTGGTGAGATTGAGCTGAAGCAAGGCGAACAGTTTGTCGAGAACACGTCCAAGTCCTCCTCCGACGGCGAGAAGAAGCTACTGAGTGTTTGAGAGTCTCGAGGAAGAAAAAAAAGGGAAAAGGGAAATTGCTTATGATTGTTTATTTATTTTGTCAAAAGACATTTTATGCTATTTGGATGTTGTGGAAAGTAGTGGGAGGAAAAGTTGTGTAGAAAGTAACAAAGTAGTGAGGGCCCCCGGCTTTACAAGAAAAAATACAGAGCCCGCAACTTCACTACCAACGCAAACAATCGGCAAGAAAATTAATGCTGCGCTTTTCACTTAGAAGCTGTATACGGCCAGCACTGGGCATTTCACCACTCAGAAGTGCCAGTGCGTCCCGTCTGGCTCTTTTAGCACACCATCAGAGCCGAATTTCACCGCTCAATCCGGTCCCTCGTCGTACTGTCATCACCTCCAATGTGGACTGGAAGCCCGTAAAGACGACGGAGAAAGAGGAATGGACGACGTCCAAGTACATCTTCCTCTCGCTGCTTGTCCTGATGCCCGTGATCTCCTTCATGCTCGGCACCTGGCAACTGAGACGTTTGAAGTGGAAGAACAATCTCATTGCCACCTGTGAAGACCGTCTCACCTACGAGCCCATCCCATTGCCAAAGAACTTTGATCCGGCTGACGCTGAGGACTGGCAATATAGACGTGTTCTGATCACAGGTAAGTTTGACCACTCAAGGGAGGTGTTTGTCGGGCCTAAGGTGAAGAACGAGCTCAAAGGTTATACCCTGTACACACCTCTCGTCAGATCGGACGGAGGCCCCGATATCCTTGTGGAGCGTGGGTTTGTCACCGATGACAAGGTGATTCCACCGAGAAGAAGCATCCAGCACTTGTCCGTCCCACAACACGAGGTGACGGTGGAGTGCATCATCAAGAAGATCAACCCAAAGGCCGCGCTGACGATGGACAAGCTCGATACGGAGTCTAGACTATGGCACGTATTGGACTACAATGAAATGACTGAGTTCACAGGATGTATTCCACTCCATGCTGCTGCGCTCAAAGACTTGAAGGACCACCCAATCGAAACCAAAACTGTCACCGACCCAAAACCATGGTGGAAAGTCTGGGCCACGGCAAAACAACACACAATCACACAGAGAAAGCCGGTGGATCCAAACAACGTCCAGGAGTTCTCGGAATATCAGCTCATGAATGCCGGTGTGCCCGTTGGTAGAGCAGCTTCGCTTGATCTGAGAAACAACCACTTACAATACCTCGTCACCTGGTACGGTCTCTGTATTGCCTCCTCGATCCTCCTGTTCATTGTTCTCAAGAAGAAGCCAAAGGATCCACTCCAGGACAAACTCAAACACGCCAGAAGACACATGTGAAACTTCTTTGTATATATATATATCTATGCCTGTCATTTATACACGGGTCTGTAAGCTGTCTGCCATTTCGTTACGGCTTTTATTTCCCTTTTGGGATCTTCCGAAAAAAGCAAAATACAAACCGCGTAGTGTAAACATAAACATAAACACCAAACAACCAAACAACCAAACAACCAAATAACCAATCAAATGTCACGAAAGAACTCCAGAGCCTCGACACCACACCGTCTTTCGCGTCCTTCGAACGTGTTGCCCTCCCCTGGTGTTCATTATGAGATTGACACCGAAGTTACCCCACTTGATCAATTTGTTCCATCATTTAGTGAACTAAGTGATAATCTTGTTGATCTTGATTCGAATGTTCAACAGATCCAGAGCATTCATGAAAGTTTGAGCAATTTCAACGAATCCTTCGCCAGTTTCTTGTACGGTTTACAAATTAATGCATATACCGTGGAATTCAACGAGATCCCAACTTTTAACAACTTCAAACAGGATGAAATCCGTGAAAAGATTGAAAAATTGGAGAATTACTTTGCTGAGAAGGACAGGGTTGAGGAGGAGACATACATGACCAATGACGAGGACGGGTCTTTCCTGGCACAACCGAGATCAACACGTATGTCGACAATCCCACGACAAACACGACCACAATCGCAAAAGAGGGAACAAACGTCAAAGATACCAATTGGGAGACGCGTTACTGGTGTGACGAAACCTATGAAAGCGAGCGAAGGAAGACAACGTCCACCGGCACAGAAGGATTCAAGGCCTCCGTTCCGCTGATAATTACTACAATCCCAAAAAGGAAAATCCAATAAATATCTTGTCTTGATGAAAATTATAGAACAAGGAGAGGGGGAAAAACTTTTTAGAATTGGATAGAGTAACAGTGTTGGAGCAACGTGAGTACTGGATAACCAAGGATCGTGAGTGAGAGAGAGGGGGGCGTGAAATGTACTCCATGTGACCAGCAGATGTTGTATCAAGTGTATAAGTTTTTTTTTTGGTCGTAATCATGTATCATGGCACAAGGTCATTAGTGCAAAGAGTTCAAATAGCAAAAAGGTTGAATCATCAAGACGTTTGTGTGGTATGGGGGAGGGATAAATAAGCTCAATCTCTAAGCTTCTCCAGTTTGTAGGAGAGTTCGAGGAGATTCAGGTTCTGATAGCTGAACTTCATCAGGTCAAGGTCGTCTCTTGGAGTCAGGAGGCTTGAAGCGTTGGATATGCTCGAGTTGGATCTTGTCATCTCTGGGATTTCATGGACGTTGAACTTCTGCAATCCAACAGAGTAGTGATGTGGAAGAATACACAAGACGTGTGTCGACAAGTCCGGATGACAATCTTCCAAAAGGTTGAAGTACTTCAAGAGACCGTTGATGAGGAGCTCGTCCTGTGTCTGCACGAGAAGATCCTGTTTAGATGCTTCGAGGTCAAGAATGAAGTCGTGTGTCTGGTCCAATGTTAACGTCACCGGAAGGCGCTTGTCAGCTCCGGAGGTTGGACTGCAGATGCACAAGGTTGTTGTGTCGACGATTGGGTTGATGTCCAGGCGGTCAATGTGTGGGAGGGAGACCCAAATCTTCTTCTCCTTGATGTTGAAGTGCTTGAGGAAGTTGTGGAGCATTATAGGGAGGAAGCCTTGGATGTTGTGTGACTTGAGCGAATAGATGTCGACAATCTTCAAGTACTGGCAACGCTCGTCCTCTTCAAACTCTGAGGACAGCACAGTCTGGTAGACGGTCTCGTAATTCTGAAGTCTCTTCTTGAAGTCGTTCAAGGCAGCAGACTTGTTGGCATTGTCCTTATAGTCTGGTCCGTTCAACTTGAGGAGGATGTTCTGCTCGATGATGGAGGCGTTGTTGCAGATGGACTCCAAGAACAAGACGTTGTAGTCGTCAAACTGCGCATTCTGGTGGATGTACTCGGTAAGCATGCGTCTTCTCTTGAACGTTGAGTTTGTGGCATCAAAGATGCCCACTTGTCCATCCGCGGCCAAGTACTGAAGCACCTCGTCCAAGGTCTCCATTGCAAGTTCATCCCTGATCTTGACGTTGTGCTCGTGATTCGGGTCGAAGAAGTCCGCGTTCTGCTCGTCCTCCAGGTTGCGTCTGCGCTTGTTGCCAACGTTGAATATGCGATTCTCAATGTTAAGCCACTGGAGGTAGTTGGAAAGCTTCTTGGTGATGTACGACTTGCCCCTAGCGGGAAGCCCCACCATCACGATGATGAGCTTTTCTTGTGTCATTGTGGGAGCTGTTTGTGAAAGACTATGGCACATGGCTGTGTGTTGTGTTGTGTGTGTGTGAAGATATGTAGCCGCCGTTGGGTGATGCAACTTGAGATGGGCGGTAGAGAGGGGGGAGAGGGGTTATGAGTAAAAGAGAGAGAGAGAATATCTTCTTCACGTGCTTTCCGATGTGTGTTTTCTGTAATATCTTTGTAACAAAAGAAGAACAAAAGCAGACGCCACCGCTTTTATTTTCGTTGGGAAAGAGGAGAGAGAGAAAGAAAGACCCCTCTCGAGAAACCAATGTGTGTCATCCATGCATTAGAGAAAGTGTTGGCGGAACAATGTGCTGCCCGAACCGGCTTTTTTTTTTCTTCTTCTTCTTCTTTTTTTATCCGACAGCCCGTTTTACCGATGGGGGGAGGTCAGCCCTTCGCTTTTTGAAGATCGAGTTCCACATCCCCGGACCTACGGGAGTTGACTCATAAGCACACGCTATATTTCTATGGTGTTGTGTGAATGTTGAATGTCATGAATCTCAATCCCGAGCTTCCAAAAAAAAAGAAAGAGACAAAAGAACGAGAGTCACTCGAAGCGGGCCCAACGCAGATGAGGGGAAGAGAGAGAGGCTTACCCTTTTGAGAAGTGTTTGCCGCCCCGCTCACTGGCTGGAGTTTTTTTTTTTTATCTTTTATCGGATTTGTCCCATCCGCCTATATTGTTGGAAGGGTGTTCTCCTACATGTGTGTGTGTGTGTGTGTGTATATGTTAAATCTTTTGTGATATGTGCTTATGGATCTACACACAACCACTATACAAAAAAGCCCCACCCCCGCTTTTGTGTCAAAAAACAAGTGCTATGGTGAGTCGCCCACACGCGCGCCGCGCCGCGCCACAAAGAGAGAAGGAGAGAGAGTCACACAAACCCGCACCAATTTGGCTTTCTTTTTTTGCTGTTGCCCGCCTAAGATTACGCGTAGCCGCCCGTCATCACCCAACGCTCCGCTCTCCGCTTTCCCTTCCCCTTTCAGTTCTGTGTATATGTGTGTGTAGTAAATGCCCTTATCTATCAAAAAGAAACAAAAACAGAAACAAAACCAGCAAACTAGTTGGCCACAGACCCCCTCCGGATAGCATCCATCACCTTCTCAAGCGCAGGGTCCTCTACGTTCTTGGACGCATCATCGTCTCCGTAGAGTGGCGCACTGAGATCAATGTGTCGTTGTTCGACTCTTTGAGAATCCAAATCTCCAATAGCAGGTGTAGGTGCCCTCATCATATCCATAGAGTGCACTGAAGATGCAGAGGATGTCCATGTGTTCTGGTTTGGTGTTGTCATGGAGAAATAGTCGGGTTTCTGCTGATGAGGAGGTGGAGGAGGAGGAGGATCCGATAAGATACTCAAAGGCTTCTTTGTAGTGACCGGAGTAGGTTCGTGTACTTCGACTCGTGGAACTGTAGTCAGAAGAGATAGTTTGTGAGATTGGTCAGATTTCAGACTTCCTTGTGATGAATTATATGAGTTTAATAGCATTGGAGATGTAGGACGTGGAATGATGTTTTCTTGTGGTTTGGTGATTGGTTTATCCTTTGGTGATTTGGCAGAATGTGAAATGCTTGGTGAAATGAGGTTCAAGTTGGATTGAGGAGTCCCGAGAATGTGGTTGAAACTTCCATTGTCATGATTGTATGGTGTAGCCAATTTCGGATCAGGAGAAGAATACCCAGCTTGAAGTTCTTGAAGCTTCTTTGTCACGTCGTTGATTTCCAATGGGTTCTTAATCTCAAATCTTGGCGTACCTGACGCTGAAGCAGAACCGCTGTTGCTCTGTGAACTCTGACCAATCATCTTACGCGCAACAAACATGTGGCGTTCAGAGAAAGTGTTGAACGATGTCAATGATTTCAAATCCATGATCCATTTTTTGAAATCGTATTCGGACATCTCCTCAGGGATCAACTTGAAGACGTAATTGTGACCTTTTAAGCCATGTGTAGATTTAATGTGAAGTTGAAATTTGGTTTCAGTAGACTCTGTCAAGATACAATCGTTGAGTCTGATAGAGTTCACCGGTGTCAAGTTATCCATTAAATTGGCAGATTTAAATTCATGGAGATAGTTGAGTGTGAGGATGAAAAACGATTTGGAATAGTTCTTTAAAATCTTTGATTTTTTCAAAAAGGATCCACTTCTGATCGACTTTGAGATGACATTTTTGTTATATGGATATTGAATTGTGGATATCTTTCTAGGAACAGGCATCTCTTGTTCATGCGTGAGTTTGAGGAAATTTTTCCCCGAATCCCTTGTAATGAAATCATCCCATTCAAAAAATGTCTTCTTTGATATGACACCCTCGTGCAATTCATTGATCAAGTCGTTGTACATCACAAAGATCTCTTGAGAAATCAACTCGGAGTACTTGTTCAATGCCTCCTGTAACTCATGGAAGATAATCTTTTCCAATTCCAACCCGGTCATTTGCAAATTCATAAAGGCTTCTTCCAGATAGTTCTCCTGGTTCAACTGCTGCTTCAACTGCAATTCCAACTTGACCTTGAGTAAGAATGGATCCGTCTTTGGATGTAACTTCTCTTCATCGCCACCATCGAGAGCACGGACAACGGCAAGGTAGTCGGAAAGATATTGGCCCGAGAGCGCAATCTCCTCTTTCAAGTTATTCTTGAAGTCCCCGTTCAACTGCTTGATCTCCCTGATCTTGATCATCAAGTCCTTCTGAAGCTCTTCCAACCGTGGGATGATATCTGTTTGCAATTCGTGGACTATCTTGATCTGCTGCTGTGCCATGTTCAAATGGTACTTCTTGAGGAGGATCTGGACATCCTGTATCGACCCAGAGCCGAAGGGAGCATAGAAGGACTGTTTCTTGACGTTCTCCGGCATCGGCTCTTTGATCTCATGAACATCCCCGCGGACTGTTGTCTTGTGCAAGGAAGTGAAGAACGGGAACGAGATCGTGTCGACGATGTTGTTGTTGATGATGGAGAACTGGTTCGTTGCCACAGACGCCGCCTTGAAGTAGTTGACGAGAGACTTGATGATCTGGCGCCAGAGCTCGAACCGTTTGCTCAACACCTCTGTGGGCTGTGAGAGTGTGGGTACCGCCGTATAGTACGGGGAGTGCACGTTGGTTTGCGGAAGGATCTCATCGGGTTCCATCGGAACTGCTGCAATTTTAAGAAGAACACAGAGCTGTAAGCAGTTGAGAGAAAGCTTGAGAGAAAAGGAATTGAAGAAACGTCCAAGGCCTATTCTTGTCCGTTTTGAGAAAGTGGCTTTTGGTGGAGGTTCTAGAATCACGCGCGCCCCGTCGCGGTGGAGAATCTCTGGGGGCACGCGCTCTTTATGGGCCTTTGGGCGCTATATATATATTCTTTTGTATGATTAGCAGGCATTGATATGTCGTGTTTGATACAAAGATGGGTTCATTCTCACCAATATAAATCATTCTTGTAGCGAGACTTGTGAATATAATGGAGAAGATTACAAGTCTCAGTTGTGGACCCTCTACATCATAAGACAGGTTTCATACATATTTTAGGCTATCATGGTTTCGGGATCTTGAGCGACTTGGAGACAAAGGCACATCCATGGAGGAAGAAAGCCAAAACCAATGGGTGGAACTCCAAGAAGTTACCCTGTGCAAAAGTTCCCAATGGAATGGCATCACCTACAAGACTGTGATGCACAAGGTATGCCATGGCACCAACAAGAGCCAAGGAGGTTGGGATAGGGAAGCCTTCAAAGTACTTGGACTTACCGGTCAGATCTTTTGGAATGGTTGTCACTGTGACGTTGAATCTGGCGAGTCTGGTCAATCCACACAGCACAAAGAATGACAAAATCAAAACATCAACGGTGGTCTGGAATCCAATCGCAAATGCAATTGAGGCAGGTGCAACTCCAAAGGAGATCAAGTCTGCAAGAGAGTCAAGTTCCTGGCCCATAAGAGAAGACTTGTTTCTGATTCTGGCAACACGGCCATCAAAGAAATCAAAGAAAAGACCAAGAAGAATGAAAAAGTGTGCTCTTTGAACATAGTGCGGTTGGCCTGTGAGGGTGAATCTCAAACATGACACAATGGAGTAGAATCCAGAGAATCCATTGAGTAGTGTGATGAAATCCGCAAGATGGAGGTTTCTGATCAAACTGAAGTGATACTCGTCAGATGTAAACTTAACAAAATCAGATTCATCAGGTGGATCGAGTGGTGTGTCATCGGTGAGCGAAAAAATCGAAGATCTTCTTCTGATAGGTGGCTTGATACTCAGTTCATCCCCGGATTCAATGCTGTCATCGGCAATGGCATGGCTCGAATCGACATCATCCTGGACGATCTTAGTAGAACCGGAGGATTCGGATTCTTCTCCGGTGGAAGATGGACTCTTCATGGATCTTGTGAGTCTTTTCGACATGAATGGATATATTTTGATATACTCTTTAAGAAAAGAAGAAACAAAACCGTCCAAGATCTTTATACTTTGTTGGTGGCGAAGTACAAATGATGACCACGCGTTCTCATTCACTTGCTCACATTTGTTTCACGTGCAAAACACCCAAACACCACAAAATGATGCGAATCTTTGCAAAAATTCTATTCCCGACAATCGGCTGTAATTTTCCTTAACACCATTTTTTGGTTTTAACCACGAAATACTTTAACTCCTAATTTCGGTGTTAAAGGTCAATTCATTAACTCCGGATTTCGGTGTTAAATTTTGTGATATTAAGTCCATTTTTCGGCTTTAAGGATTGAATCTTTAATCCCGACTATCGGATTTAAGAAGTCAAGCATGAATCATCACTAACTCCGAAACTCCGGGATAGAGCTATTATTCCTGGGATTCGGGTTTAAATATCTCGATTTATAATAACTCCGGACTTCGGGTATAAAGAGCCTGAACCGCCGGGGCCGCAGGCTCTCCGTACCTCCGAGATCACGGATCGTAATTCTTTAAACTCCGGATTTCGGGTGTCACAGAACCCGGGCATTTTCAACTCTTGAAATTCAGGTATAACCCGGGAATCTCATCTTCAGATTTTCCTGGTCTATTTCCGCGCGCGCACAAATAACTGAACCCTTCATAAAGTATCTAAAAAACACCAGCTCATTCCCATATACTCCATGGAGATTGCTCAGAAAAAGGTCATATCGTGGAAGTGCTGCCCCGGATTATTTGATTTGAAAGAAAATCTGGAGCCAGTCGTTGGATTTACAAATATCTCACCCAAGAGTAATCACGGAGATGATTCCTGATTAGGCAGGTATCCGCATATGGACCTGTCATAAAGATAAGCCGGGATTTACCTGAGAACATCTGATGAAATATCGCTGACGACAACTTGCAAAATTAGCATCCAAAGGAGTTAGACGGATCTATGTGCTCTTTTCTCACTTCACTCTCTTATCCTATCAAAGGGAACGTATCTTAAGAGTTGCTCTTTTTTTTTGGTAGGAGATCTTGGGCTGTCGAGGGCAGGGCTTAGTCTGGCGACAGGGGGGGTCCCTGCCAACGACCCTATGCAGCTCTCGAGGCTCCACGTCAGCCTCGGGGGCATTGCCACGAACAATAAGACTTCGGATCGTCCTGCTGTTGTCGTCTGGGACAGAGCTTAGTAGAGGGTTAGTTATAGTTGAATATGGAAACCAAACTACAGAGTTTTGCTCTTTGTCGATAGATATCGTAGAATGCAAACGCCGGTGCAGTAACCTGTTACAAACACATCACGTTACGGCGTAGTCGTACGTGGTGGTACCGCCGTTCTTTACTCCAACTATGACTCTATTTCCGAGCGATACAGACGAGCAACGACGCTAATTGGCAAGAAAAAGGGCAGCAACATGTTAGCATCTTGGCATCTTGGCATCTTGGCTTTATGCCGTTGTGAGTATAGAGATGACTGATCCGACGAGTTGCTCTATTTACGCAGCGTTCGAGGGACGCCGGACGGCATTTAGAGATTGTGGGACGTTGAACCCTTATCAGCGGGCGACTCAAATTTGGACCGCGGGGAGGCAAAAACGAGGCTTTTTCAACGAATACGGAAACCGGGTTGAGGTTCATCTGACACCTCCGAGAGGTGGATATCTGTGTTCTCAAGCAACCTCCCAGCTGAAATAAGCTTCTATCGTTGCAGCCAATCACAGAGCCAAGAGTCTCTCCCATCATCGATCTGCCCGTAAAATCCAGGGGGTATGTTACAGCGAACTGAAAGCGTGCGCCGGGGATGCTTCCCATTTCGGTGGTATACCCGTGTATTCTTCCACGTTTCTCTTTGTTCTGCGGAGGAAGGCATACTTTGAGTGTTATCTCGGGGGCCTGGACCCTCGGGCGCGATAAGACGATAAGCTAAACAATACTCGAGGCAGATCAGCCAAGACCCCCTCGAGGCACTGGTATATAAGCGAGATGGGCTCCTCGAGAGCTCATCTCATCGCTTTAGATCTTCACACACAAAAAACATCATGACTAACCCTTACGAGAAGGGGGTTGGCGCCAGCACCGTCGAGGTGAGGGGCTCCAACAGTTCCTACACAACAGACGAGAAGAAGGATGGCTATGGATCCGAGAAGGCCTTCGCCCATGACGTAGAGGTCATGGAGGTGGAGGATATCCACGTTATGGATGACGATGAACTCAAGGTCTTCGGTGAAGACAGAAACAGATTGGATAACTCTTTGAAGCAGCGTCACTTGCAGATGATTGCCCTTGTCTCCACCATTGGTACTGGTATCTTTTTGTCCTCTGGTGGTGTTCTTGCTACCGCTGGACCTCTGGGTTGTTTCCTTTCTTACTCCATCATCGCCCTCGTCGTCGGTCTTAACCAGGTCTGTATGGCCGAGTGTGGTTCCCTCATGCCTTGTACATCTGCCACTCTTCGTCACGCTGAGCAGTTCATGGACCCAGCTTGGGGTTTCTCCTACGGTTGGATGTCTATCTGGTCCAACATCTTGCCAACTGAGATTTCTGCTGCTGCCGTTATTGTTTCTTACTGGTCCGACTTGTCTCAGGCTATTTGGATCTCCATCATCATTGTTCTCATTGTCGCTTGTAACTCCTTCAACATCAGATACTACGGTGAGATGGAGTTCTGCTTCGCCATGATCAAGATCTCTCTTCTTGTTGGTTTGATGATCACTTCTATTGTCATCACTTCTGGTGGTGGTCCAGACCACACCTCTATTGGTTTCCGTTACTGGAAGGACCCAGGTCCATTTGTCAACTACTACGGTATTCCAGGTGCCACTGGTAGATTTGTTGGTTTCTGGAAGGCTCTTTCTGGTGCTGTCTACTCCTTTGGTGGTTTGCAGGGTGTTCCATCTTTGGCTGCTGAGGTTCAGTACCCAAGAAAGACTGTTTTCACCGCATGTAAGAGAGTCTTTTACAGAGTTACTTTCCTCATGTGTGGTGCTGCCTTCTGTCTTGGTCTTATTGTCCCATCTAACAACAAGACTATCGCTACTTCCTCTGGTAATGCCTCTTCTTCTCCATTCGTCGTTGCCATGAATATTGCCAACATCAAGGTTCTTCCACACATTGTCAACGCTGGTGTTTTGACCTCTGCTTTCTCTGCTGGTAACCAGTCCGTTATCCACGGTACCCGTCTTCTCTTTGCCCTTGCCGTCAAGGGTCAGGCTCCAAAGATTTTCATGAAGACCAACCGTTGGGGTGTTCCATGGGTTGGTAACTGTCTTGTCTTTGCGTTCCTTCCATTGGCCTACATGAACTGTTCCACTGCTGCTGCCAACGTCTTTGGTTGGTTCCAGAACATTTCTTCGGCAAAGACTTTGTACGAGTGGATCATTATTTCTGGTAACCACATTTGCATGACCCGTGCCATGAAGGCCCAGGGTATTCCACGTTCCAGATTGCCACACAGCATCAGCTTTGCTCCAATTGCTGCCTGGATCTCCGGTGCTGCTTCTATCGTCTTCTTGATCACTGGTGGTTTCACCGTGTTCATCCATGGTCACTGGGACTTTGGTACCTTCTTTGCCAAGTACTTCGTCATTCCTCTTGGTCTTGGTTTGTACTTTGGTTGGAAGTTCTACGCTAAGACCAAGTTCTGGAACCCACATGAAGTTGATCTTCAGGTCTTGTTCAAGGATGTTGAGGATCACCCAGAACCACCTGATGAGCCACTCAGAGGTTGGAGAATTCTTACTTTGCTCTGGTCTTGAGTCCAGTGCACTTTGTTCTTTCCACAAGGGCAGGTTCTCTTGTGGCGGGCTTGAAGAGTTTCCAAACTTCTGTATATACACATTCGTCACTTTCAGTTGAATTTTCTTGCGTTCTTTTTACTATGTAGTTTTACATTATGAAATCAATATAGTATGAAAAAACCTTTTCATTAAAAAAGGATGTACTTCAAAAAAAAAAAGGTATATCTCTCAATCAAGGGTCTGGATTAACTGATCATCTTCATCTGTAGAATCGGAAGAAGATTTGCGCATCACCACCCTAGCTGTTTCAAGCCTCTCATCACTGGAATTTCTAATCTCAAGCTCATCTTCATCAACTTCTTCCAACTCATCTGCGGTCTTGTCTTCTTCTTCTTCTTCTTCCTCCTCTTCATCAAGATCTGCCTCCAGATCACAAGTCTCCCGACAGTTTGGACATAAGAACTGCGGATAAATCTTTACAACGATTGGTCGTATGCACTTGTAGTGCCAGCAATGTGAACACGGCGATATAAACACCGCTTGACATGGTTTCACTTTCAACAAACAGATTGCACATTCGGACAACTCACTTTCATCAATAAGTGCAAGGGATTTAAGTCGTTCATGTGCTTCTTTGTTGAACTGGTTTGCTCTGCGTTGCCATGACTTGTTTGTTTCGACACGCATCTTGACACATCTGAAGATATCTTCGATTCCTCCTCTGAAATCCATTCCGAGTTGGAGGAGATCACCATTCTGGATCAAAGTGTCTTCGGACTCAACACCCGCGGGGGAAAGCCGGACATGGTTGAGGAAGGTCCCCGAGGATGACTTCAAGTCACGGACAAACCAGTTCCCATTGGAATCGACGTAGAACCGTGCGTGGGTACGTGAAACGACTTTAGATTTGAACACAACGGGCGCATCTGATCCTGGCGGCGCAAGCGCCGCCAGACGCAGTTTGTCTGTGTATCTCCCGATCGAGAGACACGACCCGGGTCTGGTCTTCCTGAGCATCGGCGTGAAGTAGAGCCCCTGCTGCGTCGCGGAGTGGTCGATAAAGGGCGTCAGCCTAATGGAGAAGGTCCCATCGGTGTCGGGTTTCTGCGCCGGACGGCCCATCAGCGAGTTCGCCCGTGTCTGGCCCTGAAGAGCCTCGTCCGTTGGCGTTGCGGCGTAGAGGTCGTTGAGGTTGTCGGCAGAGGCCTGTGGCTGTGCGGCGATGGGGATGGGGGCGGCAACAGCACTTCTGTTGATGTTGGGCGCCGAGTTGTTTGACGAAC
The DNA here is from genome assembly GCA_030563225.1 of Petasospora hungchunana. NCBI lineage: Eukaryota > Fungi > Ascomycota > Saccharomycetes > Phaffomycetales > Wickerhamomycetaceae > Petasospora > Petasospora hungchunana. The sequence goes on along the minus strand of JAKUBL010000006.1, from coordinate 202,320 downwards.
GCACCTGCGCCAGCCGAGAGGACGAGCCTGCGCGCGATCGGTTGGCCGGGCTGTTGAGATTCGAAGAGGATGATGACGGTCTCAGGGTGTTTGTCAGGGATGTGAAGAAACCTGAGCCAAAACCGAACGAGGACCCCCGTCTTCTGCTTTCGGCGCGGGAGGGGTTCGTAGGCGTCCCCGGAGCTGACTGGGGCATCTGCTCGCCGTGGAAGGAGCTCTGCTGGGACACCACGGGGCGTTGCGTGGCGCTGTTGCCGGGCATTTTGTGGTGTGTGCTGTGTGCTTAGTGTGTAGTTTAGTGTGTGGTTTGTATGTGGTTTGTGTGTGCTGTGTTGAAACGCAGAGGGGAAAGAGATTCCCCTTTTTTTTTCTTTTTTTCTTTTTTTATCCACACGATAGCGCAGCCTTCTCTCTCTTCCCCATATCAACACACATTCCAAGAACAAAAAGAACAAAAAGAAGAACACATTATGTTCACCGTCATACTCGCGCACTTTTGCGACAAACACGGTCCACGCTCCATCATCTGTACGCAGGATGCTACGGACAACCCGGAACAGCACGTGCTATCGGACTTCTCAAAGGAGTCTTATTGCGAGTCTTGTCTCTTGCTCTTCCCCACGAAGCACACCCTGCCCATCACCACGATGAAAACGATACACGACGACAGGACATACCTCTCGACACAGTACAGCGCCCAGAAGTACCGCCAGCTCAACTCCATCGTACGCAAGTGCTTATCCGAAGAGACAACAGTATACGACTCACGACCAATGTACTTTGGTGACGAAGTTCGAGGCCATTCGCTCACCCAGAGCTTCAAGATCAAAGACCTCGAAGCCAGAGGCTCGGAGAGAAGATACTCTTTCATCATCCACTGCAGCGATGAAAAGAGACTGCTGGCTAACTGGGACCTCATCCTCGAACACACCACAGTGATCATCGACTCTTTGATCCAACGCCGTAAAGAGTTTGAACTGATGAGCGCAGTTAATAATGACATCTTCCTCAGAGGGAAACTACAACATCCAAAAAGTCTGACAGAGCTGCTTGGTGACGAAAAACTGTTTGTCAAGATACACCTATGGAACACAAAGCTGTTACAAGAACTAGCCTAAAACTAGTTCACTTTTCAATCAGTCTCAACAGAGCATCTTGCAACTGTTCTCTCCCCTTGGGCGTCTTCCACACATCGTGTCCGCCATCTGCAATCTTCCACTCATACGTTGCCTTACTGAGCTTGGTGAGCTCCCGTTGCCAGTTCCCCCAGTTGAGACTCTTCTTGATCATGTAATCAGAACTCACAACTGAGATGGGCATGTCCACCAATGCCGGTTTGGCGTTGATCGCCTCGTTGAAAGACAGAATTGATGCACTGATCTGTTCTTGCAGACGTGCACGGATGTACTTCCCTTGATGTCTCATGTCACGTCCATAGATTCGATCCTTGGATCCATGATGCTTAACAAGCCATGAACCTTGGAGAGGGAGTCCCAATGGTGAAAACAATCCTTTTAACCACAATCCAAATCCTGCACGAGAAGACATGCGTGCAATTTCAGAAGGAATTGGCTCATCCTTTTTGGCTCCTGAAGATGGATTACGAGTCAAAAGGTCTTGATGCCATGAATCAACAAGCATCATTGAATGAATCTGTGCTTGGTTCCGAGCAGCAAAAACCATCGAATACAACCCACCAATATCATGACCAACAACTGAAAAAGGACCATGGATCTCGAGTGTACGTAATGCATCACTCAATAAATCAGAAACAATGGAAAGAGAAACTGGTGAAGGTGAAGAATCCGAGAATCCGTAACCGGGACGATCATAGATGCAATAACGTTCAATTTGGTTCAAATGATGTAATTCTTCAACCCATTCACTGAATTCTTCACTTGAGTCATGACCAGCCTGAAGAAGAACAATCGGTTGAGTAGATGCAGTATCATTATGAACATCGCCGTAACAAGCAACATGCATAGTAAATGAATGGTCCTCGACCCATACTTCCTCTCCCCAAGGCTTGACGCGTGCAACGTCAAAGCAATGAAGGGTGACATTGAGTGAAACAAGAAGTGTATAAATCAACAATATGGACTTCATTGTGTTTCTGAAAAGAACAATAAGCCATTCGGTCAACGTTCTTCTAGTTTCAATACGACCAGTTAGGCGAATCTCCTCATGTGCTTTCCCTTCTTCAACGAGATACTCACTCAGACTCGTAAACACCACAGTTAACAAACACCATAACCCAGAGATGAATCCAATACCATTCATATCCTCTCTTTCAAAACCAACAAGAAGCAAAAGAACAAATGCAATGGCACCCGCGGTGACATAACCTAGCTGTCTCTCAAGCACAGATGGCACTTGGAAAAATACAAGTGTTGATGCAGTAGAAAACAATGACACCAATATGAAGTTAATCTCGAGGAATGATCTTCCCCTATTGTTAAACCCCGGAATTGACACAAAGTCCGAGAGAAGTAGCATAACAAGCCATAAACATGACAGGAACGAAAACAAGTTTAGCAAGAATCGTGCCAATCTGACATTATTGACATTCAATGGAGAAACACCAGGATCATCTGGATTCAAAAGAGGTTGTCTCTCTGGATCTCCAAATCTCCGACCATTTTGCAAAACAGCAGGTTTTTGAAGTTTTTGTGGTTGTGGTTGCTGGATGTCGTCTGTGTACGACTGTGGTGCGCTGTTTTCAGGGATTGGCTCGACCTCTGTGAGAGGATCTGAGAGTGATGAGTTTTTGGGATGATTACCATGTGACATTACAAAGTTGTGACAGGTAAATTGAGAGCTCTTGATATGGGGTGTAAATTAAACAAGAAGATTGCTGTGTGGGCTTGTCACAATCATTGCCCCGCGATGTGGCGCTTACCGCTTCTCGATTTTTTTTTTTGTTGCCTTCAGGTACCGAAAACAAAACAAAACGGGGGGAAAAGGGAAACAAAATCACCAAAACGGAGATTCTGTTCTCCTTACTGCTTGAGACTCCCATCTGATCCTTTTTCAAATAAAAAAGCGATGGACTCGTCGATTCCCGCCGGTTTGCCGCCCGCTGTTGTGCGAGAACTGGAGGAGCTCAATGCCGAGTTTGGGGACGGCTATCTCACTGAGAAGGGCTACATCAAGAAGCGACAGACGATTCTGGCCAGGCTGACGAAGCTCTCAAGATCCTCTTCAGATGTGAAATCTCACCACAGAGCGTACTCCGTCAACTCCGCCATCAGCGATCCACGCCAGGTGGGTTCGGGCTCAGAGTCGCTGCCGCCATCAACAAACGTCGAGCTTGAAAGGCCGCTGGACCCGCGTGTGATCAACGAGATACACTCAGACAACTTCGATACGCTTGCCGCTATCTTGAGACACAGGGGTTCGACTTATGCCAGAGACAATGCGCTGATGATCATCGACTCGAAGGGAAAGGAGTCCGTTACAATCTCATGGGAGAAACTCTACCTCAGAGCAGAGAAGGTTGCCCAGCAGATTAGGGACAAGTCCGGGCTTTACAAGAACGACCGTGTCTGTCTCATCTACCAGAACGTCGAGGTTGTGGAATTCACCATTGCTCTCTTTGGCTGCTTCCTCGCAGGTGTCGTTGCTGTACCCATCACACTAGATATGAAGGTTACCGAAATGATTCAGATCATGAATGCTACGCAGTCACATCTCTGTCTGTCCTCGGAATCAGTGATAAAGTTCCTAGAAAGGAAGGTTAACGACCAGACAAAACTCAAATGGCCAAAGGGTCTCCTCTTTTGGAAGACAAATGACCTGGGAAATTATCACCAACAGAAGAAACAGGACCCACCAACACTCCAAGTCCCAGATCTCGCGTACATCGAGTTTGTAAGATCACCCGATGGAGAACTCAATGGTGTCGCCATCTCTCACAAGACAATCATGCAACAGATGAACTCTCTCGCTTCCATTCTTTCCTCGAATCCCAACTACGACGGAAAGCCATTCAAAAGATCAGACATATCATACACAAGACATCGCAACGTCATGCTCAATATCCTCGATGCGAGAAAATCTGTGGGGCTGATCGTTGGAACACTACTGAATGTCTACTCAGGAAACGTCATGATCTGGACACCGTCAAGTCTGTTGGATATTGCTGGTTTATACGCACACATCATCACCAAGTTTGGAGTCACTGTGCTTCTCAATGACTACCTTTCACTCAAACAGGTGGTGTACAACTATCAGTCTTTCCCCCAGTACACACGAAAATTCTCCAAAGGAGAAGTCAACTTCTCCACGGTGAAATGGGTTCTCATTTACACGTCGATAGTCGATGGTGAGTTCCATGAGATTCTTACAAACCGTTGGCTGAAACCACTTGGTTGCAAGGATGTAGAGAACGTCGTCTCTCCACTTCTCACACTCAGCGAATTTGGAGGAATGGTGATCTCAATGAGAGACTGGATCGGAAAGGAACACAAATTGAACACTACAATCGCCCCTGTCCTTACAGATGATTTGGATGCCGTACCCAAAAATGAATCACAAGTTTCAGAAGTCCTCATTGATAAACAGTCCCTCACTACCAACACAGTCAAGGTCATTTCCGATCATGCACCATCACTAAGCGACAGCTCAAAGACTTATGATTTCCTCAGAATCGGATCCTTTGGATATCCACTACCAGATGCAACCCTTGCTATTGTGAATCCAGAGACTTGTTATCTATCCGGTGTTCTCGAAGTTGGTGAGATTTGGATCGACTCAGTCTCCTTACCAGGTGGATTCTGGGGTGCATCAGAAGGAACTCAGAACATTTTCCACGCTAGATGTCGTGATCATCGAGGCTTCCTTGACTTGGAGTTCCTCCGTACTGGACTTCTCGGGTTCACATACAATGGTAAAGTCTATGTTCTTGGTCTGTACGAGGATAGACTCCGCCAGAGAGTTACATGGTTGGACAAGAAGGATGAGAAGAACATTACTGACTCTGCGATTGAATACAGATATCACTATTCTGAGCATTTGGCATACACGCTCTCTCGTGCCATTCCACAAAAGAGGATTTCGGATTCTTCTGCATTTGACGTGTTAATCAACAATGAACACCTCCCAGTTGTCGTCATTGAGTCACTGTCGGCTACACCCAACGCCGCGGGTGCTGTTGACATCCCAGAACTTGACCTCATCGCTTCCAAGAGTTTTGTCGCATTGGAGAGATATCATAACGTTCGTCCGTTCTGTATTCTCATCTTACAACCTGACTCGCTTCCAAGAACTATCAAGAGTGGTATTCCCGGAATCGCTAACATGCTTGTCAAGAGATACTTCTTGGAAGGTGCACTCAAATCCGTCTACGTCAAGTACAATATTCGCAAATCCATTACAGAGATTCCAAGATCGAAATACTACTTGGATAGCATTTGGGCTGAATCTGTTTCGAGGCTAAGATATGATTCGCTTGTGACGGCAGAGGACCAATACTCGGGTTTGGACTATCGTGATACTTCAGTTGATGACAGAACTAACAAGCCATTGACTGACTTTGAGTCGATTCTTGATATTCTCAAGTGGAGGGTCAAACATCAACCTGATGAGCTCGCATTCGCTGGTGTTTCAAAGCAATCTAAAGGTTTGTCATGGAAGAAGTTCGATATTAAAGTTGCAGGGGTTGTTGCTATGATTCTTGAGAAGTCTAAGAAGGGCAAGTTCAAATTCGGTGACACGATTGGCTTGATGTTCACATTATCAGATGATTTCGCTGCTGCTATTTACGCATGTTGGATTCTGGGCTTTATTGTGATTCCTTTGAGTCCGGTTGATCCGGACAGGGTCAGGGAGGATATTCCTAGCCTGTTCAACGTTGTTAAGGACTACAAGATCAAGCACATATTTGTGAACAACGAAGTGGAATCTATGTTGAAAACCAAGCCAATCGGACCTCTACTGAAAGAAAGTACAACATTCCAGAGCGTCAAGGTAAGAAACACAACAAAGCTCTACTCAAAGACTGGCCTCAACACATATCAGAACGGTATCAACAGATTCATCAACAAGAAGTTGGATTACGCACAAACATGTACCGTGTTGATGAACTGGTCACAGGATAATGTACGCACTGGTGTTCGTGTCACTCACAACAACATCACTGCCATCTGCAAGATCATGAAGGAGACGTGTCAACTTGAAAGTAAAAACCCAGTCATGGCGTGTGTTCGTCATACTTCAGGTATTGGTCTTATTCAAAGTGCCTTGATTGGTGTTTATCTCGGATCTTCCACTTATATCATCCCACCGATGGATTTTGCTACAAATCCTTCTTTGTTCTTCATGACTCTTGCCAGGTACAAAGTTAAGGATATCTACGTGACGCCTCAGATGTTGGAGTATGCAATTCGGAAGATCAAAACTAAGGAATTCACACTTGACAGAGTTCAAAACCTCATGGTTGGTTGGGAGGGCAGGCCTAATGTTGACTTGATCAAGAACGTTGCCACCAGATTCAGTGTCACCAAGTTAAACTCATCCTCCATCAGTCACGTCTATTCGCACTTTTACAACCCAATGATCACCTCTCGATCATACTTGTCTCTTGACCCAATCGATCTCTGGCTGGATCCAGACGCCCTTCGCCTCGGACTCATCACCATCGTCAACCCAGCCAATGTCCCACATGCCATCCGTGTCCAAGATTCCGGAATTGTCCCTGTTTGTACGCAGATTGCGATTGTGAATCCAGAGACGAACAGATTGTGCAAAGTTGGTGAGTATGGTGAGATCTGGGTCTGTTCTGAAGGGAACTATGACAGTGTTCTCCAAGCCATTGGTGAGAATGTTTCTACTTTCCATAAGCATCAATTTGGTGTCACTATTGAAGGTGGTGATCCATCGATGAAGTATGTGAGGACCGGTGATCTCGGATTTTTGCACAATGTCTCTAGAACTGATAAGTCCGGTACGATTGAGTTCCAACCGTTGTTTGTTCTTGGCTCAATTGCCAATACGCTTGAGTGTATGGGTTTGATGCATTTTGCTGATGATATTGAAAGATCTGTTGTGAACTCTCATGCTGATATCAAGCCTAATGGATGTTGTGTGTTTAAGGCTGATGGGTTTGTGATTGCAGTTGTTGATAGTGTGAGGGGAAGATATTTGTCATCACTTGTTCCTGTTATCTTCAACAAGGTGTTGTCGGATCATTTCCTCATTCTTGATATCGTTGTATTTACGAAACAGGATGGTTTCCCCTATTCGAGACTTGGAATGAAGCAAAGGGGTAAGATTGTGAAGTTGTGGACTCAGAAAAAACTCCCAATTCATGCCCAATATGGAATCAACTACGGTGAGCAGAGTCTTATCAAGACCGTTCAGGACCTGGAGTCCGTTAGTGAGGTGAGTTCTTTGAGTACCAAGATAGGAGAAATGGGATTCAAGTCGATGTGAATCGACATTTAATGTAATGCTTAATCAATAAACGATTTGTTTTTTTATTTCCGAATTAGTAATTGAAGATTTTGGAAAACTGCCATTTCTGAGACACCCACGGATCTTAGGACTTTAACTCCTTCAAGTTGATATGATGACATGACGCGGGCGCGGCAAGTATGACTCTAATTCGGAGCTCGGAGCTCGGAGCTTGGCTCAGACTTTCTGTGGCGGTGATTACCCAGAAAGGGGACCTTGGGACTGGAATTACTCAAGTGCTCTAACTCCGATACAAATCATTGGTATCCGCTCGAGTGGTATAGCTAATACTTTGTGTGTGGAGGGAAATGTATGGCTTGTGTATTCAGTTCGATTCTGTGTATTTTTTTCACGTTTTTTAATTATCAGATTGAACCCGTTGATGACACATCCGGGACATGGGACTAGTCCTACCTAACAATAGACTCTAAATGTTGCAGAGCGCGCATGGGACGGTCCTTTCTGGAAGATCACCAACCGCGTTACTACAGCAATTAAAGATCAGCCTTACGTAGGCTGATGCGCTGAGATTTCGCACTACCCTGAATTGCGCTTACTAAGCCATCTATTAGAGTGTACTCTAGGGCCTTCTGAGCTTCTTTGAAAGATGGAACAGTTCCCTCTGTGTGTTTTATAGTGGTTGTATATTGCTTGCAGTTCAAGGGTCTAAAGCTTTGATATTTTATTCAAGTGGAAAATACATCGTGATGTGGGTCTACGTTAGCAGCCGCCTAGCCAGCACTTGTGTGGCTGCTTTTTGCTGTGGGCAAAACTCCGCAAATTCCCTTAACTGGGCCCACCCACACACACACACAGAACCCAACAACCGTGCAAATAGAAACTGCCAAGATCAGGCAATGGTCTTATTACCATGTCCTTGCTCAGATCGGGGTCAATGAGCTAATACGGCAATTCAATCGCCTTGAAAAGATCGGAGCTGGGACATTTCAAAATCTGTGCACTTTGGGGTGGGGTGGGTGCACCTTTTTTTAGCGATCTGGAACCAAGAAATTCCTTCAGAGAACTCTCCTCCATCCTTGATACATTGCAGATATCCGACCACACGCGTCACCTACTTTTGGTACCCGATCAGATTAAGCGTTTCTTCTATTACTTCAAACACATGGCCTCCCCCTAATTTCAACCGGTACGAAACACCATACCAAAAAGGAAAAAATCCAGAAATCTCTTACATCACATGGCGAAGCTGGCATGACACAATTGCGGAGGCTGTAGAGATTAAACCCCCCGTGAAACCTCTGCTTGCTTCGTAGTGTATGGATGCATCTAGATGCATGTTGCTACATGACTCTCCCCTAGAAGTGTTCTATGGTGTTGCAAGGGAAGGTGGTAGAGAGGAGAATCGAATCCCGGGATCCTTGTAAGTTGCTAGACCATATATAAAACTAGAAAACTAAAAGAACATGTAAATGAGATACTAACGAAAAACTGTGGTTAAATTGAATAGCCATTCTATAATAATTGTGCACCGTATATCTGGGATGAGAGGGAGGCGAAGGGAATTGCACGAAACACGGTGTGACCTCTTTTTTTTTTTTGTAGAGGTGTCTCTTCTTCTTCCCAATGGCACCTTTTTCGCATAGGCCTGCGTTCTCCTGCATCAAATGCGCGAGTCTGTTGGCGCATTTGGCCGAGCATATATGGGGGAAGTGTGATAATGGTAATTTCTTTATATTTTCATTGGTTTTTATGAGTTTGGTGTTTGGTGATTTACATGTGCGTTTTTTTTGATTTGCATTCTTCTCTAAACGTCTATTTCGCCTTCTCTGCGCCTGCAGAGGGGAAGATAATATTAGTACTTTGGACCCCCTTCATTTGGCAGGCTATGAACAATCTATCGGGGAAGATGTGTGGTACGTGATTGCTCAGGTTTTCCAAGATCCCCCCGACTCCAAATCCCAAGTTAACGGACAGATGCGGTCCTTTGAGGCGTACTGGAGAAGTTCGCCTCTGCGAGCATGAAACCGTTGATCCTCAACGGATACAAGGTCATACACACACACCACAGCCTCAGACGTGTGATATTAACTATTGGGCAAGAGGGCGCCAGTTTCCGTCGGCATTAAGGAACATAAGGATCATACCACACTAGATGATCAATTGATGCCGTGCCTTGAAGCGATGTACCGAGGTATGTGAACATTGGAGACCTCCCTAAGCTTGGAAGGGGAAACTCGCTTTTGTTATTTGCCAAAGAAAAAAAAAGGAGGGAAGGACCTCAGAGACTTATTTTCGTGCGCGCGCCGGGTCTGGCGGTTTGCACGCGTATTTCCGCATGACCGCACATTTCGGCCAGAGACAAGACCCTTCTCACTTCACACCAGAGTCACCCTGCGCACTGCCATTCACAGCCACGAGATCAACGGTGGGTCGGGCGTGTACAGCTGGTGTGGGCCTCGCGTATAAGAGCATGTGCGCGTCCACGTTTGTTGTAGTCTGTTTTAAAGGGTTGTATCCCAAAACACACACCCCTTACGCTTACACGCACACACCACATCTCCCATCTTTTTAGGGAGGGTTCTAATTTATCGGAAACGCGTTCATCATTCTGTTCGACAGTATAAATTCGCCGCCCCCTGCTCTTGGGCATCCGGAAGAAGACGTTGGAGGAATGGAAGTTGTCTTCTTCGCAGACTCTTTTCTCTGTACACCAAACACAGACGTTGAATACGAAGATACAGGCTTGCTCATGGATACACCACGCTTCCCTTCAGATGGCAACAGAAGTCTTCTACCGCCAGTGCCCAACCACAGACTTCCGCTTGGGGCATCGGAGAGCTGGAGCCCGCCACAACACCACCACCATCATCACCCATCACACTACTATCCGCAACAGCTGAAGAGGGACTACGATCTCAACGAGTTTGCTGAGAGCGCAGAGCCACGGAGCGTGTTCATGCCCACTTCGCAGCTGCAGTTCCCTCTCAACCCCACAATGTTCTCACAGGCGCCACCGCAAGCACCACCACAACCACCACCACCACCGCAAGACCTCAAGTTCCCCTTACCACACCTCGAATTCCCACAACACAGACACACACAGCTCCCGCCACTACCGACGCGGTCCCTGTCGTACACAGGGCCCGTGCAGGTTGAGCACAAGGAGGAGGAGTTCACGGAAGATGACATCCGGGTGCTCAAGTCGCTGCTGAGCAGCGGGGAGAAGCTCAAGTGGCGATACATCTCGTCACGCCTGTGTAGTGTCACGGGGAGACGGGCCACGTCTGCGACGTGTCTCAAAAAGACACGAGAGCTGTTCAAGCTTCCGTCGGAGAAGGCGAGCGGTGCGCTGGGCACGTCGCTAGCATACGTCGTGCACGACGCGTGGGAAGGTATAGTTGAAGATGTGTATGAATAGACTATTTTTCTCTATAATGATTTTTACTCGTGTCTCTGTACAAAGTCTACGATAATGTCGAGGGACTCATGAGGCTTCTCTGCCATGACCCAGTGTCCCGCGTCCACATCCTTGACGTCAAACGCTGGGAAGAAGCGGCCAATGTCCGGAAGGTATTCGTCTGGGACATGCGTGGACCGCGTCCCTCTGAGAAAGAGGGCAGGTCCTGTCCAGCGCGCAATGGCCGGGTCAAAGTCCCATGCCGAGATGTTTCCCTTGACGAGAATGTCTTTCATGATGTCTAGGGGAATCCTGCTCTTCATCATCCCTGTCGCGGAATCTTTCCGTATGTTTTGTAGTAGAAACTGACGAATCGAAACGTCCTTCTCAAACTGTGTAAAGTAGTTGTTTGCCGCTCTATTAGAAGTAATTTCCGGGTTATCGACAATACTCTCGAGGATGCGGACGTAGCGGACATGTTCCCCCGTTGGTGGTAAATTCACGGGGGCGTTGTCCACACAGATCATCATGCTGATGGGCGTTACAGAGCGGAGAGCCACCGCCATTGCCGTCTTACCGCCCATACTGTGGCCAAGCACGATGGGCTTTGCAATCTTGTGATCACCAATGAACCGCTCAACATCCGCCGCCAACGCCGCGTAATCGTGTCTCTGGTCATGTGGACTTTCGCCGTGGTTACGGAGATCGAGACAGTAGACGGAGCGTTGAAGCCGATCGCTCAGCTCTTTGGCGACGGTGCGGTTGTTTGTTTTGCACCCAAACAGGCCGTGGAGCACCAGAATGGGGGGTTTGTTGGTGGTAGCAGCCCCAACGTAACGATCAAAGGCTAGGCGTACAGTGTTGATCTGTTGGAAGCGCCCCATTTGTGTGTGTGTGTATGTATGTGTGTGTTTATGTTGTTCTGTGGTGTTTGACCTACATCTTTTTTTTCAAGCCTCACACCCTATACACACACACACACACCAACACAACACAACACAAAACACCAGGAATGTCGTCGCCGCCACAGTTCCCGCTTCGCAACGTCGACCCGCCACGGTGCTGCCACGAAGACCGAGATGCCGGGCTCGTTGTGCTGGTGGAGCGGCCGTCCAGAAAGCGCCCTGCCGCCCACGACGACGACGAACCAGACGCCGAAACCAACAAACGCAGGCCAACCAGGGACGACGATGACGATGTCCCTATCGACAGCGACCTCCCTCTCCCGTCGCCGTCCGCGTCCCCAAAGCCGGACTCGCACGTTGACGAGCCTGTGTTGGACGCCAGCGCCGCGCTGGACCTCGACGCTGTCGGCAAGTTGTCGCCGCCAGCGCTCAACAACTTGGTCTTCCGCCTGTTGCGCAACACGACGCGCGCGGCACTCACAGACATCTTGTCGACGCTGAGTGTGGCGTTGAGACGCGATATTGTCGCCAACCTCCCCGTCGAAGTTGCACAGCTCGTCATCCGTAACGTTGACTACTCCTCCTTGTGTAACGCGCTACTCGTGTCCCGCCGCTGGAACAAGCTCGTGACACCCGATACGTGGAAGTTCATGCTGTTGCGCGATGGGTACGCCTCAAGAGAAGAACTCGAGGAACTGAGGCCCCAAACAGACCCGCTGGTATACCAGAAGCTCTACGTCAAGAGACGCCAACTCTTCCACAACTGGGTTGACCCGGAGTTTGAACCCCGCAAGATCACCGTACCTGGCCATGGTGCCAACGTCGTGACGTGTCTCCAGTTCGATGACGACAAGATCATCACCAGCGCAGATGACAAGATGATCAACATCTACAACCCAAACACCGGCGCTCTTATATGCGTGCTCCAAGGGCATGAAGGTGGTGTGTGGGCACTCAAATACATTGGGGACCAGATCGTCAGTGGATCCACGGATCGTACAGTGCGTGTGTGGAATATGAAGACTGGGAAATGTACACACGTCTTTAAAGGACACACTTCCACAATCAGATGCATGGAGATTGTCACGACGGATGACGGTCAGCGCTATATCGTCACAGGATCTAGAGACAACACACTTCACGTGTGGAAGTTACCCGATGTGGATGATGACGGTAAGGACTTTGATACAACCGCTGCGGTCAACCCATACTTCGTCACGGTATTGCACGGTCATACAGCCCCTGTCAGATCTGTGACGGGCCATGGAAACATCATCGTCTCTGGCTCGTACGACCATACCGTGAGGATCTGGGACTTGAAAGAACAGAGGACACTACATGTCTTGAGAGGCCACTCGGATCGTATTTATTCAACCATCTTGGATGTTAGACGCAACAGATGCATCTCCGCGTCCATGGACTCCACAATCAAAGTCTGGGACGTGGCCACCGGTGAATGTCTCGCAGACTTGACAAAACACACTGCCTTAGTTGGACTTCTTGGACTTTCTGCCTCATTCTTGGTGAGTGCAGCAGCTGATGGAACATTACGTGGATGGGATCCAGACACGTACGAAAACAAATTTGTGCTCCACCAGGACAATCACGCCGCCATCACCACATTCCATGCTACTCCAAACTTCCTTGTAAGCGGAAGCGAAGGACAGTTCAACGTCTACGATCTACGCAACAATGGGAAGTTGGTTCGCTCAAACTTGCTACCAGATGCAGGCCCAATCTGGTCTGCAAAGTTCAACGATAGCAAATGTGTTGTCGCAGTGGAGAAGAACACACACAGCTTTATCGAAATCTTGGATTTCAGCAAGAGAGCATGATTTTTTTTATATGTATTTTTTTGGTTTTATTCGTGAGTCTTATGTTAGAAGAAAATTTAAGGTTATCGCAAACAAAAAAAAAAATCTGTCAAAACCCGAGAATCACGAAAAAAAAAGACTTAGATCCCCACAAAAAACACCCAATAAACCAATCCCCAACGACACACCAATTAAACATGGCAACCAGAGATTCAGACACTTACAGCATCAACTCCATCCGGTCCCAGGCCGAAACTTCGGAAGCCCGCGTGTTTGGAAAACCATACGCTTATTACAAACTTCACAAACATGGTGTTTCTTCCAATCTTTTAGTCGCTGCACTTTTAGTCGTCATCGTATGTGCTATCGATTTCCTCCTTGCTACAAACATCGTCATCTATATTCGTACAATGGATCCAAAGAGTACCGAAGATGTCGTGGCACATACTGCACTCATCATCTTACACGTGGCGCTCATTTGGGTAACTTATAGATTCGTTGTGTGGTTTGTTGGTGTTTATGGTATCAAGGATACTGTAAAGAAGAACAAATTGTATCAAAGAGTTGCTACTGAGGTAATTGAGCTTGAGACAATGCTGAGACCGGAGGCTCATCAGAGAATGGATTAGATAGTTGAAATAAGCAATTGTTGAAATGTTGGATGAAAATAGATGAGGAAGCAATACATGTAATTGGCGAAGGAGCGCAAATATATTTGTGAAATAGTACTGAAAGCAGACTCTCAGTGTATATCAAGTATCTGTTGTCTATATTATACAATATTAATATAATTTAGGGTAAAGTTTTGAGCCTTTATTCAAAATTAGAACTTCCATTTCACAAAGCGAAGATCATTTTCCAGATAAGACAAGATACAGGATAACCTGTAGCAATTAAAAACCATGATATGTTTTCAAGAACACTTCTAAAAAATCAGTCCAGGCAATCCAGATAAATTTAACTGGTCCATCCACGAATATCCGTGTTTAAAAGCATTTTTAGACCATATAAACGTAGTACAGCGGTGTCCGGGTTTATTGATGGATGTCTAGGTTTCCGCGACCGGATAGATTTATAAGCAGTCCATATATTATTATGTAAGCAAGGCGAGCTAGTGAACCGGTTTCAGCCGTTTTTGTGTCAGTATCCCCCCTTTTTGTACCACTTTTATTTGTTTTTGTACCACTTTTCTTCGTTTTTGTACGCAATTCTCTCATTTTTGTACCACCATCCCCCAGAAAAGTGACGAAAGCAGGCATGCAGCACCCCGAGGATCTGAGGGGTTCCCCAGAGTTCTGCAATCCGTTTCGGACTTCGCACCCTCTAGTAGCTAGCACTCCACAACCTACCCTAGTATTTTTTGGACCTATTTAGACAGAATAGAGATTCCTGGAAACTATTACAAAGGGTTCTCATAGGTTTCTGAGATCAAAACTCATTTCATTTTTTTGGTTGAGGTTTCTAGTTCAACGAAGAATTCACTACAACATAGCAAATACGTGGAGCTTTGGGGCTTGGAGAAAACAGACAAATGTTTGAATTTATTTCCTTTAGCAGCGTATAAGATTTGCTGATTAAGACAGTGCATTACCTAGGTTTTAGGATGAATTATCAACAGATGATGTGTCCATCCTATACTTTGACGGAATTCGCGAAATACCCATAGAATACCCGATTTTTTCAACACAAAACGGGATTTTAAGGAATTTACATAAGTTTTTCCCTACGGCACCGGGACAAAACACTATCGTCGTTTTTTTCGTTTTCATCGATAAGGACGGGTTTGGTGCGGACAGAACAAGGAAGTTCTCTCTTTAATCAGGAATTGTTGCCGCAGTATTTATACGATTGACGGCATAATGGTACTTTCTGAATGCAACAGCTAGGAAAGATGCTCTCGCAATCTTTATTAGTCGTTGCTATGCTGTTGTATGCTACAACAGGCTGATTTAAGACTCAGAAAGGGACGTTTTGAACGAACGATATAGTAGTAATGTAAAATTACAAGACCATACAATGTATTATGAAGTCCCAATATATATCATTGTAAAAGGACGATTCTACTTTATATGTGTAAAGCTCCTTTTCAATGATAATATGAGCCAATGATGCGCAAATGGTAATAATTAACGTTTAGAAGGGTCGCGCGTTGGGTGGATTTCGAGTTTTCAATCGATTTTCAAGATTTTCAAGATTTTCAAAAATTTTGAAAAAAATCATTTTGACCAAATTTCATCAAATCTGACCGCGACTGCTCGATTTTCGAACTCTGAATTCGATTTGAGATTTTCAAAAAATCGAAAATGGTCGAAATCAAGGGGTTTATCGAGAAATCTTAAAATCGCCATTACTCAACAACCAGTTATGATACATTGGTAAAATTATATTCAAAAGTTTTGCAGTCACTTTAGAAAGTATATATATTAGAGGTGATTTACTAAAACAATATTTGAGTCAGTGAATACGAAAAATGCTTATTTTGCCCTCTTCGAAGGCCAAAAATGAGTATTTATTGTCTGCAGCAGCATGGAAATTCATTTCAGTGCTCTATAAGCTAGCTATTATATGACTGTGGGCCTATTTTGCCACTCTGGAGTTGTATCACTGCAAAAAACTGCCTGAGTGTTGAGTAAGAGCGATGCAAAGACGCATTTTTGCCAAAAATGGGCGTGCGCCGCTTTTCGAAAAACGACTACAAGCATTTTGAAAAAGGGCGATAGCGACTTTTAAAATTGCCGACGCCAAAGAGGTAGTATTGAGATACTAAGATATCATATAAGCAATATGAGGAGGTTACTACCTTTTGCTAATATCCATTAATTGCTTTTTTGGTGAATTTCATTCATTTTTCAGAGAAATAACTCGTGAGAATAAAAAGGACGATAGGGTGTTACTGTGTGCCGTTTTCAGGCTAGGCAGAAAATAAAACTTCGCGGTCTGCCTAGCTTGAAATCAGCACCAAAGAGGGGGTTTTGAAGGGCGCGAAGGGCTACAACTAAAGTACAAAAGAATCCGAATTTTCAAGTATATAGATGTGATTAATGGCATTAATATGAATTTAACAGGTGTGGAAATCCAATAAACTCCGAAACAACCCGTATCGACATAGATAATCAACAAAATAACTTGATTAGACAATAGAGAGTGCGCATACCAAAGGCGGGGCTACTAACCATTTGAGCGTCCCGTGAGGCTCCGTTCAGAAACCCTGGCTGCCCCAAACTTCTTGGTCAGTATATGTGATCAATCAGCTTCCTGGATTTGTAAGTAATAAGGTGGAAAAACACAGAGACACGATCAGCATAACTCCATATCCCACCACGAGTGATATTTGAACACTCTCAGACAAGAAGCCAAACACCAAGGCGACCCACTGCGAACTGACTGGAACAGGCTTCCACGTCCTCCGGCATATTGGTGTGCACTCTCAGCCGTCCCCGCTACAGACCGAGTCTTGATGTCATTGTCAGAGACTTGAACAAGTGCTTCAAGATCTTCTTCGGCGACATGTGGTTCTCAACAACAACAGACTGGTGTTCGACAAAAGCGAGTAGTGACAACAATGCGGAAGAGACGATACATCGCCTTCACGGAGAGCAGGTAGGTACTGATGACAAGGCGAATGGATCAGGAAACTGGGCAAGAGAGGAAGTTATGGATCGGAAGGACTGTGGAAGAGAGTGAACTCGCGAGTTGAAATGTCTTGATCTGTGGGATTGATAGAAGGAAGATGTGGGGAGTGCGAAATTCAGGGGCATTTTCACAGAATCCGTTTTTGTGTCACTTGATCTGGGAAAAGTAAACAAACCGAAAAATGGAGTTATGCAGAATTCCGAGCGGCTAAGACTAATTCCAGACCTTGGAATTCTACATGGAAACAAAATCGGGATAGACTGAGGAAATATCTCGAGGCTTGAGGTTCTGGTTAATGTATGCTGGAATCCTCTGTAGGGCACTCAATATTTACATCCGCTTTGAAACAACTGAAAGGTGAAAACTCTCAACTCGAGCATAAACTTTAGTGTCAGTATGTGATTTATATCTTTAAACATCATACTTTGAGAGCTTATAAGCTGTTAATGTGAAACTATCTATGATTTAAGTGCCCCTACCAATTGGTAGGATGAATAGGAAAAATAATGGATCCTATGAGATTCGAACTCATGCATCTTACGATACTCGATCTTGAGTCGAGCGCCTTAAACCGCTCGGCCAAAGATCCATTTTCAAAAATTTGGAAATTACAGTCTGTGAACCGAAGGAAGTTTAGAGTGGAATACAGCGAAAAAAATTAAATGCGCGAGCCCGGAGTCGAACCGGGGGCTCAAAGATGGCAACTTTGAATTTTACCGCTAAACCACTCGCGCTTTGATACATTCAGTTTGAATTTGGTCTTTGTGCGATGAACACAGATGGCAACTTCCAATAAATTGAGCTTTATTTCATCAGAATGGACGTTTCAAACCATTAGAGTATGGTTAATATTCAATGAAAATCCTTTACTCTAACGTAGAGTGTCTGGGAACCACAATGCTTGTGTTATAGAGCTAATTCTCGTATCATCAGGGTCGTATCATCAGGGTCTCTCAGCCTCAGGCAGTGATCCTACTGTATCTACTCGTGAATTAGGAGAGAAGACATTCGTATATCAATATTAAGCAGCATGAAACTACTACAAAATTATGAACGTGTCAAAGTCAAACCCTTGAGGTATAAAAAAACATCAGCAAAGACACGGGGACACACCAAACAGTCATGTGTTCCACACAGAGCTTTAGATATAGAAAGAAAAGTGTACGAGTGAAGAAGCCAAATAACCTAAGAATTGTAAACTTAGGCAATGGTGCAGACGTACCAGCAGTCACCCCACATGAGGAGGTTGTCAGAGTTCTCGGAGTTGTCCTTTGGAGCGGCGGAAGCGATAGTAGTTGGCTGCATTATAGTTGTTGTTGTTGTAGATGATGATGGGAGGGAATTGATGGTTGAAACCAAGACGAAACATATCCTTTTTATAGATATTCTTGTTTGTGAGGCACGATGTTGTTGGTAGAGATGATGCAGATTGAGTTGATTGTTGATTCCTGATCGGGAAGGAATCTGCTAGTCGACGCACTTCAGATTTAGGCACCGGCAACTCAAATTTCCACATTTGGAAACCACAATGGTGAGCTTGGGAAAAAAAAGGAACTGCTGGAGGCTTTTTGGGGCTGCAAAGTGAACTTATGTGATCATATTCTGCAGCTAAATGTGAGTGTATTGGGGCTCCATAATCTTTGGTGTGTAGCAGAGCCTTGCGACTCCAAGCATAGAGGTATTTGGACAGAAATGGAGAGTTCAAGGATATCTAAGTACAATGGGAGAAAATTTAACAAAGAATGGAATTTTCTCGATCTGTTTGACCGCAGGCTTCAATCTCCTTCCTTTATTCGAGATATGTAAGCCTAAAAAGCGCTATACACAGAACAAGTCAGTTCAGTAAGGCATTTACGCTTTAGCCGAGAGTAGAGCTTATCAAGATTGTCAACATCACAGGCTCAGCTATACATTCCTACTATCCGCCTCGTGTTGGGGTGCAATCTGCTTCATCGTCTATTGTCCCTTCCCAAGAGGGTAATTCGCGAGTTGATGACACAACCCTGAAGGGCATTTCACCGGTTTCCTACTCCAAATTTGGCGTGAACAATGGATATTGATCAGACAAGAGTAAGAATCGTGTTTTGGTACCTCACAAAGCCAATTGGTCTATAAAAGGGGAGTGTTTCGTGTTAGTTTCATCCTTACAATTCCGTCCCATCATCATCTACAACAACAACAACTACAATGCAGCCAACTACTATCGCTTCCGCAGCTCCAAAGGACAACTCCGAGAACTCTGACAACCTCCTCATGTGGGGTGACTGCTGGTACGTCTGCACCATTGCCTAAGTATCCATTGTGACAACTGGAATACTATGACATGTGTGTGCCTATAGTGTAACCTGCTTTTCTATTGAAGTACCTTACTTTCCCGTTCTGGTAATGTGTCTTTACTCTTAATTGATGTGGTTTGAATATGTGAATCTTTGTCAGAATTGTTTTTTTGGTAGTCTTCATGATAGTTAGGCCCTGAATAGTAGTTTAAGCGAAGTGGTGTCCGGGTGGTATGATATCATGGTGCGGGGTTGGCTTTAAGGGCCCCCCTTCAATCAGGCCCTTATCTCTACGCCACAAAGGAGGTCATCGAAACAGCCTTTTCCCCACTTATTGTTCTCATTCAATTCCTCCGTTGTTCCGCTGACACACCATAAAGAGATTGTCCTGCTGTGCTGTCAGAATACCCCGGGTTTCGAAAGCCACGCGAAGAGCGGAGACAGGTGTCGGAGTCATATTTTTTTTTTCTTTCTCTCCCTTCTCTTTCTCCACACCCACACAACCAAAATGTTCGCCAGACACGAAACACGGCCAACACCGAAGGAGATTTACAATTTCCGCGTCTATTGGTCTGCACTGCTGGCCTCCTGGGTCGCTGTGATCATCGGGTACGACGCTGGTTTCATTGGTGGTGCAGTGGCTCTCACCTCCTTCCAGAAGGAGTTTGGTCTGGACGTGATGTCTTCTTCACAACAATCCCTCACTACCGAAAACATCATATCGCTTTTCCATGTCGGTGCCTTCTTCGGAGCTCTGATGACGTACCCTTTGGCTGCATGGGCTGGTAGAAAGCTCTCTTTGGCATTTGCTACGGTGATGCTTCTCGTCGGTTCGGGAATACAGCTTGCCTCGAATTCTTCCACGGGTCTGGCGCCGATGTATGCTGGCCGTGTAATCACAGGGATTGGCATTGGTGCTGTTTCGAACGTGGCACCGATGTATCAGGCCGAGATTGCGCCTCCTAGCATCAGAGGTCAGCTCATTGGGTTTTACGAGATTGCATGGCAGGTTGGTGGCATTGTGGGTTTCTGGATCAACTATGCCACGTCTGTGCACTTTGCAGACACTGACTCGAATCAGTGGAAGATCCCAGTGGCGATTCAGCTGGTTCCACCGGGTTTCCTTGCCTTTGGACTGTGGTCTCTTCCAGAATCCCCACGCTGGCTTCTAAGCGTCGGTAAGCGTGAAAAAGCGTTGGAGAATTTGTGTTATCTTAGAAACCTCCCATCAGATCACGAGTATATTGGCTATGAACTCGGTGTTATCGAAGACGAGATGCTTACAAAGGCTCAGGAGGTTGGAACGGGTATTCTCGATCCAATCAAGACCATCATCACATCTCCTAAACTTCTCAAAAGACTAGCACTATCCACTTCGACGTTTGTGATCCAGAACACCGTTGCAGTCAATGCAGTCAACTACTACTCTCCTAAGATCTTCCAGACTATGGGTGTCGATTCCGTCAAGTCCTCCCTTCTCTCCACCGGTGTCTTTGGTATCATCAAAGGTTGTTGTTGTCTCATCTGGTCCATGTTCATCGTTGATCACCTTGGTCGCCGTTCGACGTGTCTTGCCGGACTCGTCGTTTGCTCTCTGTGTTTCTGGTACATTGGTGCATACATCAAAGTTGCCAACCCTGCAGCAAAGATCGCAGCAGGGGACACATCCATCGATGGTGGTGGACGTGCCTCACTTGCGTTGTTCTACATCTGGACAGTGTCGTATGCGTTCTCATGGAGTGGAACACCTTGGGTATGGAACTCCGAAGCATTTTCATCAACCATCAGAGCTGCAACTGCTTCTGTAAATGCTTCTTCGAATTGGTTTTGGGCTTTCATCATGGCAAGATTCACATCTCAGATGATTGCTACGATGCAATATGGTGTGTTCTTCTTCTTTGCGGCTTGTATGATGGTTTCTTTGCCAATTTTCTACTTACTCTATCCTGAGACGAAAAACATTCCGATGGAGTATATTGATGAACTGTTTGAGCATAGAGCATGGAATGCCCATTCCATTGTCATGGAAAAGATTGCTAGAGACCAAAGCAGAGCCAATTCTGTCAATTTGCCACTCAATAATGATGATGAGGAATCTAAAGGCGGAGACTTTGAGTTGGATGAGTTCCACGAAGGGTTCAAGAAGTTTTGATTTTTGAATGTTAGTGTCTGATTTTCATGATGTGTAGGGATTTTTCTCTCCTGATGGAGGAGACGACGCGTTTGAGGGGGGGGGAGGGGATTTGGAAACTAAAAGCCACAAAAACGGAGCTGGTTCCACCGGACACATTAACCACCTTTTTTTTGGGGGGGGATGGGGAGTGTAGACCTCAGTATGTATGGGGAAATAGATTACATATTTTCAAGGTCAATTTGATCATTACTGTTCATATATCAATGCTTGAGCCCATATATCCATGCACCTATTATCCAGTTTAACCTTGAGCGTCTATGACACACTACAAGCTCACTAGAGAAGAAAGAAAAAAAGCCATATAATCAAAGCCAAGATATAACCCAACATTCGACATACAACAGAAAGAAAGAATCAGCAAAGGGGCATGGTTATGTGAAACCAAAAGCTCAAAGCATCAAAGAAACAAATAGAATAACGTTTGTGTGAAGGGCAAAAAAGAACAAGAGTGGACCACAGAACACTTAGGCGATGGTGCAGACATACCAGCAGTCGCCCCACATGAGGAGGTTGTCAGAGTTCTCGGAGTTGTCCTTTGGAGCTGCGGAAGCGATAGTAGTTGGCTGCATTTTGTAGTTGTTTGTTGTTGATGAGGAGAGAAAGAGGTGTGGAGAGCACGACAGAGAGAAGGATTCCCCCTTTTTATACACGAATCTCGTTTATGAGGCAACAGGATCATGTCAGAAGTAAGCATTACGAATGCATGTAATTTGTGCTCAATTCGGAGAAAGATATGATAATGTTTTGTGGCAAGTGCGCGGTACTTCCTGTTTTGGACGTAACAATGGGATGTCTATGCCCGAAAATCAAGCTGGACGCATACACATTTTGAGGCAAGTGAAAAGAAAATGCACATTCCAAGCCATTTATGTGTGATTGGGGATGTAGAAGTGGGCAGTATTTCTCTAGTAAGCCTCAAATCGGGTGCGCAATGTGTGCTGATGATGATGAGTATGGTGACCAAATAAGATCCCTGGAAACGGTGTTAATATCCCAAATTGCCCCAAATCACAGGAATGATTCGCCTCAAGTCGAGATGAATGGGGGGTCAGAGAGCTCTCGCTCTTTTTTCAATTCTCTAAAACTACCAACTTCATTAGATTCTCATTAAATACAGAGTTTGTCTTTTTTCAGCGGGAGAGAATTGTTTGTACTTCCAATGCTTTGGATAGAACGTCTTCAACTGCTGGTCTCTCTGCAGGGTCAACAACAAGACACATCTCCACCAGACTTTTGATGTTGTCCGAATACGTGTCTCTCTTTGGATAGCTCCATGTTCCGCTGGCAATGGCCATATTCATACTTGCTCCATTCTCCGCTTCTTCGTGTTCAAACGGAGAACAATTGTAAAGCATGGCGTACAAAAGACATCCGAGAGACCAAATGTCCGTTCTCTCATCCAATTGAGCGTGGGTCTTGACATCCAGGAGCTCCGGTGCCCTGTACGGCAATGTGCAATGCTCAGCAGCGAGTTCCTGGATGGCAACAGCAGCACTTCTCGACTTTGCTGTGATTCGGGCTTTGGCACACGATCCAAGATCACAGAGAACTGGGAGACCATCTTTAGAGAGCATCACGTTTGCCGGCTTGATATCTCTGTGCGCATATGCCGTTGTCTCCTGGAGTTCTGTGGCGTTGTCCGACATGGAGTGTATTGTCTCATCTTCCATTGATGATGCTTCTGCCAACAGTCTTTCGTGTTCTTCTGAAAAAACGTTTGTTTCATCGGCAATCCGTTGATGTCTGTGCATGCTCTGTAAGCCACGACACACTCCAATGAACACCCTTATGGCGTCCTCCTCCTTCATTTTGGTGCCGGAGATGGCATTCTTGTTGATTACGTCCTGTAGCGAACGTTCAAAGTAGGGCAACAGGATGTACACCGTTTTGGAGCCGTCCTCTTCTTGGACGATGCTCGAATCAACTGCCCTCACAATATAAGGGCTATGGAACTCCTTATAGCTCTCAACCTCTGTCATTGCGATGCGCACGGATTCTGCGCCGAGCGGACAACGGATCTTCTTGAGAGCGTAGGAGGCGCCGTTGGGAGCTGAGACGAGGTAGACGAATGAGAAGCCTCCCTCGCCCAGCAGCCGGAGGATGCGGAAGCTGGCGTTGTTGATTGTGAGGCTGGGCGTTGTGGCCAGGCAGGGGAGGCAGGCGAGGAGGAAGGACATGTATATATTGTGTCTGTTAGTTAGTTGGTGGGGGGTGGGTTAACATAAGGGGATTCGCGAAGTTTTGATATATATAAATTTCCCAACGTTCTTTTACTTTTCTCTCTACACACAACATCAACATCAACAAAAAAAACCACTAAAAGAATGGCAAGTCCCTCATATATAAACTACATTTTATACACGACAGACCCCCACTAACACATACAACAGTCAATCCAGACCGTCGACCAGAACGGTGACCTCAAGGGACTTTCGCTCGTGGCGGCACATTCGCACATCTCCGGGTTGGGACTCGACGAACATCTTCAACCACGTGAAGCTTCGCAAGGAATGGTTGGGCAGCTCCGGGCGCGCCGGGCCGCTGGTGTTGTGCTCAAGATGGTGGAGAACGGCTCGATTGCAGGGCGTGCGGTGTTGCTTGCTGGTCCGCCAAGTACGGGGAAGACGGCGATTGCAATGGGTTTGAGTCAGGCGTTGGGTAAAGACGTTCCCTTCACGGCGTTGGCCGGGTCCGAGATCTTTTCTTTGGAGCTCAGCAAGACCGAGGCATTGACACAGGCGTTCAGAAAGTCGATTGGGGTCAAGATCAAGGAAGAAACGGAGATTATTGAAGGTGAAGTTGTCGAAATCCAGATTGACAGATCCATCACGGGTGGCCACAAACAGGGGAAGCTCACCATCAAGACGACGGACATGGAGACGATCTACGAGCTGGGCAACAAGATGATCGAAGGGCTCACCGCGGAGAAGGTGCTTGCGGGTGACGTTGTGTCCATCGACAAGTCCTCGGGCAAGATCACCAAGCTCGGCAGATCCTTTGCACGTTCGAGGGACTATGATGCCATGGGACCAGACACCAAGTTCGTGCAGTGTCCTGAAGGTGAGTTGCAGACACGCAAGAGCGTCGTCCACACTGTGTCGTTGCACGAGATTGACGTGATCAACTCGAGAACCCAAGGATTTTTGGCACTCTTCTCCGGTGACACGGGTGAGATTAGACCAGAGGTTAGAGAGCAGATCAACACCAAGGTTGCTGAATGGAAAGAAGAGGGCAAGGCAGAGATTGTACCGGGCGTGCTCTTCATCGACGAGGCGCACATGCTCGACCTTGAGGCCTTCTCCTTTGTCAACAGAGCTTTGGAAGACGAGTTTGCTCCAATCGTGATAATGGCGACTAATAGGGGCCTATCCAAGACCAGGGGAACGAACTACAAGTCTCCACACGGTCTCCCGCTCGATTTGCTCGACAGATCCATCATCATCCAGACAACTAGTTACAACGAGGAGGAAATCAAACAGATTCTGTCGATAAGAGCACAAGAGGAAGAAGTTGAACTCGATGCCGATGCACTTAACTTGCTCACCAAGATTGGACAGGAGACAAGTCTTCGTTATGCTTCGAACTTGATTTCGGTGTCAAACCAACTCGCTGTCAAGAGAAGAAGTAACCTTGTCCAACTTGAGGATATTAACAGAAGTTATATTCTCTTTTTGGATTCTGCTCGTTCTGTTGCCTTCCTCAACGAATTCTCAGAACAGTACATTGATGACGCTGGTAAAGTGGAGATTGGAGGCAAAAAAGATGTTGATGCTATGGACACATCTGCCTGAGAAAAGAAATTGTATAATATAAATCTCCTCCTTTCATTTTTTTTTATATATATATAAAAAGCTTTATCCAGAGCTCTTTGTGTTGAGGATGAGTGCAATGATCATTCCATAGAGACCCAACACCTCGGCAAAGATGAGAATCAACACAATACCAACAAAGAGTCTAGGCTGGTGCATAAATTTCCGCACACCTTCATCACCAACAATACCAATAGCATATCCACTTGATAAGCATGCAAACCCAACTGAAAGTCCACATGCCAGATGCATAAACCCGTTGAAGAGTGTATATTCCTCCGTAGGCGAAAGTCCACCTGCAATCAACACAGAGACAACTAGTCCATACACGGCTAGAATACCACTCATCACAACTGGTATAAGAGACTTCATAATCAATTCGGGTTTGAATGTACCGATACCAGAGATACCAATACCGGATTTGGCTGTTCCAATGGCAGCACCGGCACAACTGAAGATCATTGCAGCAGCACAACTGATGGGGGGTAGAGTTAGTATATATATATTTATATACCAAGAAAAAGAATGCAATGATAAGGAGAGAGATACTTACCCGGCAAACCCAAAGAAGGGGGCGTATCCCGGTGCGTAGTCGACTTCAAGCTCGGACCTGAAAAAACACAGAGTTAGTATATATATCAACAACAACAAAAAATTGACACTTACATTTGTTACTTTTCCAGCTTGAATTGGACAGTGTTTTTTAAAAATGAGAGAGAGAGTAGTTGTGGTTGGTTGTGTGCTGCTTCAACTCTGATAATTCGCGAAATATCAAAAATATCGTGGGCATAAGAGTCACGTGATAAACACCTGGACACCATATTATATCTTCCAACAAAAAGGTAAACAAAAGGTAAACAAAAACAATAATTTACCCCCGGAAAGAGAAATGGACTATCAGTCAAAGATCAGTTTGAATGTGCGTGATGTTAGTCACCTACAGAGCCAGTTTACACGTGACGCTACGGAAAAGTTAAACTTGTACCTTCCTGCAACTGATAGTGGAGATCCATTAAAGCATCGTGTAACTGACTTGGTGAACGATTTTATCTTTGAGATCTTTGAGAGGGCAAAGGATTCATTAGAGATTGACGGGGTTGAAGGGGGAAAGAGTCTAAGGACACAACTGGAGAATCCATCCAACGGTGAGTTTATTTTTTTAGTTTTATATAGTTCTTACTAACACAATAGAGCAGAGGTGGAACCATTTGACTTTTCATTACAAGAACAGGTGAGAAAGCTGTATCAGGAGGTTGAAGAGGAAACGATAAGACTCACACAACTGAGAAGAGAAACCCCGCCGAGTTTAAAGAGCGCGTATCAAGAGTCGTTTGCAAAATCATCAAGCATATTAGATTCTTTTGAGAAGGAGATTGAGCAATTGGCACAAGAAGGAGGAGATACAGAGGATGAATCAGCGTTTGAAAAGGACGTCAAGCCGAATCTGATGAGAGTGATGAAGGAGTATGAAGACTCCATTCAGACTTTGAAAGAGGTGAAAGACGTAAGTTTGTAAAGTTCTTTTGTATTATTTCTACAGTGTGGATCACTAACCATCCAAAAAGAGCATTCCAGGTGACAGAGCAGAACTTGAAAAGTTGGACCAGATCACAAAGTTCCTTAATGGTTCTGGTTGATACCGGGAGGGGGCTTATAGTTTATGAATGATTAATGACTTTTGTGCATACAAACACATACACACACACACATAGAAGACCTATCCAGATCTTATCTTTTCCATCTGATTACAGGCTGGTTAAAAAAGAAAAAAAAAACCTCCAATCAAACTAAAACTGCCCACTTCCATCCCTGCTTTTTCCCCCTTCCTCTTCTCTGAGTGGCTGGAGTTGGTTAAATGAAAAAAACACAAACACAGAGGGGGGAGTGCACCACCATTTAATTCACAACAAGACTAGGAGGAATTATATATAAGAGTAGGTAGCCAATAGGAAGCTGTCAAGGCTTAAACAACAAGCCACCTTCTCTCTTCCCCTTTTGGACTGGCTTTTGCTTATATTTTCCTCGTTTCTTTTTCTTGTTTTGGGTGGCCGAAAAGCCGGGCAATCAGCCTTGTAAAAAGGGAAAATACGCGGGGCCCTTTTTGGTGAGATCTGGATGTGAAGGATATGTTATATATGGAGGTTATATATAGTGTTTGTGTATTAGATATTGGTATCATTGGACTGGTCTCATCTGTCGGAGCACAATGGTGTAATTTATATCCCCTAATAAACACTCTGTATTTGGAAATAGTCACATTATTAGACTTTTCCCACACAAGCCCTCTCGCACAAAAAAATGTGGGTGCCATTTTATATAAACCAAATCCCCTCCCCCCTACAACACCTCCCCCTACAACACCATCAACACAACATGAAACTCGCTACTCTGGCCGCCATCGCGTCGGTCCTTGTGGCTGCCGACGCCTTCCACCCTTCGATGCTGGGCCGCCCATCCGTTGAGGATGCCGCCGTCTACGCCAGAACGCTTATCAACAGGGAATCGCTTGCTAACGTCAACACCATCTACCAGGACGGCGACGAGGAGGGCCTTCCAGCCTCGTTCGTCGAGTACTACGCCGACTGCGGCGACGGAAACCCCGTCATCCTCGCTGTTGACATGGGCTCTTCTTTCAAGAACGTCAAGAAGGGATCCCCAGCAACCCTTTCCGTCAGAGTGGGCGATCACACTTCCCAGGAACACGTCAGCCCACACTACCCTGGTTCCCGTCCAGAGTCCGTTGCCGGTTCTCCACGTATCAACTTGAGAGGAAAATTCGTTCAGGTTTCTGAAGAAGAGACCCCGGAGCTTGAGAAGTGCTTCCTTGCTCGTCACAGGGATGCCGCCATGTGGCTCCCAGGAAACCCAATTCACTCTTCCCACTGGGTCAAGTTCGAAGTGGATGACGCTTACTTCCTTGGTGGATTCGGTGACACCGGATACATCGGTAAGATCCCTGCAGACCTTTACAAGAATGCTCAGCTTCTCGAGGAGAAGGACATGAAGATCCACGACAAGCACCACTCTGAAATTTCTGATGTTGCTCGTCCATACTTCAACAAGCTCGCCAATGACCACAGAACCATCCATAAGATCATCACCGGTGCACAGACCGAGGGTTCAATTGCTTTGGAAGAATACAACCAATCTCTTTGGGAAGTTATCAAGTCTCATTTCAAGAGAGAAGAACAATTGCCTTCCGAAATCAACCTCAAGGGTTTGTCCAAGGAACAGTTGGAGGCTCTTATGGAGGAATTGGTTGCTATCAAGGAAAGGATCTCTCAGTACGTTGACTCCATTGCTGACAAGTCAGGTAAGTCTCAGAAACATCCATGGGGTTTGAAGGAGAAATTGGACAAGGGTGAGATTACCGAAGAGGAATTCAAAGCTGCTAAGCACAAGATCTACAAGAACAAGAAGAGCGACGAGACTTTTGCCAAGGGCGTCAAGCCACACAACTTTAACAAGTCTGAGAAACACCCATGGGGTTTGAAGGAGAAGTTCGAGAAGGGTGAGATCTCTGAAGAGGAGTTCAAGGCTGCTAAGAAGGAGATCTACAAGAACAAGGCACACTCTGAGGAAGACAAGCCAAAGCACGAGTTGTGGAGACAATTCAAGGCTGGTGAAATCACCGAGGAGGAGTTCAAGACTGCTAAGAAGATGATCTACAAGAACAAGAAGGCTCACTCCGAGGCTAAGAAGGAGGAGAAGCCACAATGGCCATTGAAGCAGAAGTTCGAGAATGGTGAGATTACCGAGGAAGAGTACAAGGCTGCCAAGGCTGAGATCTTCAAGAACAAGAAGGCTCAGGAGTCCAAGGAGGAGGAGAAGCCAAAGCGTAAGCTCTGGGAACAGCTCAAGGCTGGTGAGATCACCGAAGAGGAGTTCAAGGCTGCTAAGCACGAGATCTACAAGAACAAGGCTCACTCTGAGGAGGACAAGCCAAAGCACGAGTTGTGGAGACAATTCAAGGCTGGTGAAATCACCGAAGAGGAGTTCAAGGCTGCTAAGCATGAAATTTACAAGAACAAGAAGCACGACTTCAAGCCAGAACACAAGGGTCAGGGTTTCTTGGGAAAGATTTCCTCTTGGATCAAGTCTGACAAGCCAGAGAAGCCACACCACAAGCTCTGGAAGCAGTTCAAGGCTGGTGAGATCTCTGAAGAGGAGTTCAAGGCTGCTAAGCACGAGATCTACAAGAACAAGGCACACTCTGAGGAAGACAAGCCAAAGCACGAGTTGTGGAGACAATTCAAGGCTGGTGAAATCACCGAGGAGGAGTTCAAGACTGCTAAGAAGATGATCTACAAGAACAAGAAGGCTCACTCCGAGGCTAAGAAGGAGGAGAAGCCACAATGGCCATTGAAGCAGAAGTTCGAGAATGGTGAGATTACCGAGGAAGAGTACAAGGCTGCCAAGGCTGAGATCTTCAAGAACAAGAAGGCTCAGGAGTCCAAGGAGGAGGAGAAGCCAAAGCGTAAGCTCTGGGAACAGCTCAAGGCTGGTGAGATCACCGAAGAGGAGTTCAAGGCTGCTAAGCACGAGATCTACAAGAACAAGGCTCACTCTGAGGAGGACAAGCCAAAGCACGAGTTGTGGAGACAATTCAAGGCTGGTGAAATCACCGAGGAGGAGTTCAAGACCAAGAAGGCTGAGATCTACAAGAACAAGCACGACGAGATCCCACACAAGTTCCGTGCTAAGGAGTTGAAGGCCCAGTCTCAGGAGGAATTCGAAGTTGCTGACTTTGTGCCAGAGGTTGAGAACACTTTCAACATGGTCTGGGACTTGTTCTTCCCATCTCACTCCAAGCAGTGAAACAGAGACACGTTTTATATGAGATGATTATTTTAAGTATGACTACACTCGGTGCTTCTTTTTTTTTGTTTTGTTTATTGGGGCCCCCCATTCTTTACCACAGATTATGACACATGAAATTTTATTAAACACCAACTGTATGTCCCTCGCCTTGGAATCTTGGAGCTGCTGCAATTGGAGCGTCCAAGTCGCCATGATCTAGGATGGAGACGTAGTTATGCTCCTGTCTGGCAAACTTGGCATCCTCTTCCCTGTAGTAGGTGAACTGGGATGGAATGAGTTGGATGGCCCTGTCTGCCTTCTTCTCGATCCACTCGACAATCCATGATGGAGGGACGAGCTTTTTCATGTATCCAAAGGCATAGGCGTACCCGACAGCCATTCCAAAGAGATGGCCCAACAAACTTGACCCTGGGGCGAGGACTGCGAGTAGAATCAATGGGATCACAGGGACAAAGAGGGTAGGGAACGTCTGTGATGGTGTGAAGTGGATGACCGGTTTGATCCGGGACTCTTCAAAAGCCATGTAGGAGATGAAGGAGAACCACCAACCGGAGGAGCCCAGAACAGAGATCTTGGGGCTGAGGAAGTAGCCAAAGATGCAGTATGGCAGGGCAGCAAAGACGGCAAAGAGGTTCAGCATGATGCCGGTGTGGACGGTACCGCGTTCTCTCTCGAACCGGGCCATTGGAGCGAGCAGCCCGAAGACGTTGAAGACGAGGTGGAAGATGCTGAGGTGGCCGAGCGGATAGAAGGAGAGCCTGTTGAGGTCGAGCGTGAAGAGGAAGTCTGGATGGAGGGCGATGGCGCCGTTGATGTCGAAGAAGAGGTTGAGCACGTAGATCAACACAAGGAAAATGGGCAGTCCCGCAGTCAGGGCAGGTGGATATCCGCCAATGGCACCGACAAACTGCTTCCCAGCCTGTGATAGTTGTGGGTGCATAATTCTTTCTAGGTGTATTTGTTTTGTTTTGTTTTGTTTTTGGAGGTGATGGTTTTTGTTTTTGTTGATGTGTTTTGTGTTTTCTGGTACGCGCGAGAGTACACGGGCTAAAAAGAGGTTCTAAGAAAAGGGGTCATATAGCTCTTTCATTAAAAATTTTGGCTTTTTTCTATTAGAGGGAATCCGTTTTGAATTTTTCATAGTTCAGAGCTCATCTCTCTGTGGTGCCGTCTTTTTTTGGTGTTTCAACGTCCCAATTAGGCCACTTTCATTGATCTTTGAATCAGATCTTTCCTCTTTGTTTTCTTTGTTTATTCCACTCAATTGATTGATATTCTGTCCAATTCTTTTGTACTTCTTGATTACCGACCTCGAGTAGACGTTAAGCTTCCCACCAAGAGATTGGAGCTTGATACATAACTTCCGTAGAGCAGGTTTATCAGTTCCAATGAGTTTGATCTGAGTTGAATCAATCTCAGAGTTCATAATCTCACTCAATTCATCCCAAATTCCGTCATTT
This sequence comes from Petasospora hungchunana, assembly GCA_030563225.1. Taxonomy (NCBI): domain Eukaryota; kingdom Fungi; phylum Ascomycota; class Saccharomycetes; order Phaffomycetales; family Wickerhamomycetaceae; genus Petasospora; species Petasospora hungchunana. The sequence goes on along the minus strand of JAKUBL010000006.1, from coordinate 170,598 downwards.
GCCTCATTTCGTGTCAATATAGCATCTTCAAGATCCCCATTCAAGACCTTTGAAGCCACTTCAAACTGTGCTTTTAACATCGTAGTGAATCTCTCTCTTTCTCCATCAATCCATGCAATCTCTTCATCAATATCGGGTGATTCGCCATTCAAAACCTCTTTATCAACAGATGAGATATCAAATCTGTACCAAGAACTTATCGAAATTGGATTACCAGGTAATTTCCATCCAATCTTCTTCTTTTGACCAAGAAAACACTCTTCAACCTCATCAAGTTCATCATGAAGAGCAATAAGCTTGCCATGGGCTTTTTTTAAACTCTTGTCCAGTTCAATTGTATCATGAGAAGAAGAAGAAGAACCAACAAGGGCGATGAGATCACCAGAGCATTCGGCAATATCAATCTTTAGATCCAATAGTGTACGTTTATCTATCAGATCAAGTACTGAATCATCATTAGAAGAGAATGAGAGAGAAGATGAAGATAAAATCGCAATCAAAAACCAAACAAGTTTCATACACCTCATTTCTGGAATGGAAAGAGTGTAGATGAATATATCTGTGTTTTCTTTTTTAGAGAATTTGTTAAAACATTCAAGAGAGAGAGACAAGTCACAAGCCATAAATCTAATGCCACACATCTTATACAACGCCAAATGTTTTATTTCTCCCAGAACCACTTTTGGTGGGTATTTTGTTTTAGGTGGGTGCTTTTTGAAGGGGGGTATATAGGAAACATCCACATAAATACAATATAAATCAATCACACACACATATATATATATATATATATCCCAAATTTCAAATTCCCCACATCTTTCCAAGAAAAATTCCAGTTTGTTTTCTTTCCTTCTCGCCACAAAACCCTCTCTCTTCAGTAACCCACCAAAAAACAGAAAAACATGACTTCGTACCAGAATGTGGCCGAGTCGGAGATCTCAGGGTACAACGACTGTCCCATATTGGAATACACACCTTCCACAGCTCCAAGACGAAGAGCCCGTCTTCATCCAACTTCAAGCACGTCGTCAATTGCATCTTCGACATCATCACTCTCAGCACCACCAAAAAAGAGAGTTGTATCGACTTCTGTGCCTAAAGAGGTGTGTCGAGTGAGTGAAGAAGAGCTCCAACAATCAATTAATGATCTCATTTCCAAACCTACGAGTCTTTCGGAGCGTGAGTTTGTGTATTATACCAAGAAGCTTAGAGAGAGCATCATCACCATCAAACAGGAACATCGAGAGATTGTTGTACGGAGCATACAGAACTACCAGAAGGACACACTTGTGCGCTTCATGATGGCCAACGACGGGACAGCATCCTGGTGTGTGCCGTTGAGCAAACTTGTTGAAGCTGTGGCTCTGTGAGGAGTATTGTGGTGTGTATGTAATATGATATAGAATCTACACTAGAATAGCCTACACCCCTAATCAAACATCGTAAAAAAACACACATGCTCATTACATCTTCTTTCTTCTGCCAACCTGGGCCTGGAAACCACCCTTGATGGAAGCGACGGATCTCGTGGAGCCACATGAGTTACACACCAAAAAGTACAATCTGTTGGAGGACTCCTTCTTGAGCTGCGTGTTGATGGACTTGCACGTCTTACACGTGACGTACTCGAGGATGTATCTTCTCAGCACGTTCTCGAGCTGCTTCGGTTGGAAACGACCCTTGATGATGAGTCTCTTTTGTCCATCCACGGAACCGGAGGTACCCAACTCGGCAAAGAGGTACGAGATGAGATGGTCTGGTGTTCTCTGCAGCTTCTCTGCAATCTCCTGGACGTTGGCGAACGCCGTCTTCTTGTTACCTTCTCTTTGACAGATTGGAGGAGGAATTCTAAACTTGGAGCCGGATCTTTCACCAGCAAGCTCTGGGTTGTTGGCCTTGAGGATGTCAAAGAATCTGTCCAGGAGTTCATCGTACGGAAGGCCAATGTGTGCTTGTACGCCTTCTGTAGGCTCCTCGGACTCCTCCTTTTCGGCCCTGATTTCCTCTTCGTTAACACCAGCTTTTTCCAACTCTTTCTCAAAGTCATCCGGTGATGTTGTTTTCTTCTTCTTCTTCTTCAGCTTGAGCTCTCCAAGGGCATCCGAAATGTCGTCGGCACCGTCCGTTTCAACAGAACCTTCGAGGGATTTGGTGGATTTCTTCTTCTTCTTCTTGAGCCCGGAGAGAACGTCATCAACCTCCGGGGCTGCCTCCGGAGTGGCGTCATCAAAGGCCTTCGTAGTTTTCTTCTTCTTCTTCTTCAATGTCGGGTCAAAGCCCAAGTCAACAGCCTCCGTAGACATTCTTTATATTTGTGTATAATGGTGTTGACGGAGGTTTTTCAAAGACTCAATTTTGAAAAAACTATGTGGACGCTTCTTCTCTGTTTTTTTTTTTTTTTTTCGCAGTTTCGCAATTTTTCGCGTTTTTGCGCAATTTGGCAGGAATTTCCATATTAGGCAATTGCTTACGTAATTTACATCAAAGAAACACAAAGATGTATATAGTCTCTCTATTTTAGATCTTAGATCTTCATGTTCGCCGTTCTCTCTTGAAGGAACTCCTCGTTCGTCTGGATACTGTCTATCTGCTCCTTGCTGATCTGCTCGATTTCGCTGCCCGGCTGGACTTCTACCTGATCGTTGCTGTTGCTGCTCACCTTAATGTCCACGTCTTCTCCCAATGGCTCCACGTCAAACTTCTCGAGGAAATACGACTCGACGTCTTCCTTGCCGTTGTTCTCCGCCTCGTAGATCGCATCGTGCTGGAATTTGTTCTTTACGAAAGCATCAGCATCATATTCGTCACACAGTAACTTCACCACGTCCAAATGTCCATTGAGAGATGCCCAGTGGAGTGCAGTGTTTCCTTCAAAGTTCTGTGCATTCACCACGGTTTTCACCTTGTCCTGAGGGATCTGCTCAAGGAGGTATTTCACCGTTGAGAGATGTCCATTTGCCGCAGCCATATGGATTGGTGTTACTTTTGTCTCAACATCTGTGATTTCGAGTAATGTTGAGCCTGGAAGCTCGGAGAAGATCTCTTGGAGGGTTTCAAGGTCACCATAACGGGCATCGTCGATGATGATGTCCTTCTCTTCCTGTGTCAGTTCGGTCATTGTGTTTTGTGTGTGTTGTGGAGAGCTTTAAAAGGAGAGCTTTTGGGGTATAAATTTTTCACTTCGCGATGAGCTCTCTTTCTTCTTGGTGATGTAATATTTATCGTAATATCTTTGATGAGGATCATTGTATTATTTGTATTATATTTGGTGTGTGTCAATCATAGTAGTTTTATCATTTGTATTGCATTAATCAAATGGTATATAAATTATCTCCTTTCCCCCCATCCTTATCTTCCTCCCATCAGCCACACAATCAGAAACCCCTCTAGTCTGACACCACCAAATCCCCCAACTTACACAGAAACACAATAAGCAAAAAGCCACACAACAGATGAAATGTCAGAATCCTTCAGAAAAGAACAGGAAAAAAAACAAAAACGCCACAAAAACCCTCCCCATTCAACACACCCAGATAGTTTCTTTTTTTTTTGTGACACCTGCACCCCCGATTGCGCCATATATATATAAAAACACCTGAATTTGTATAAAAAGACCAAGACGCGTCCTGTTTTCCTCTGTTTTTCTTCCATTTATTCATAGTCAATTGAAAGACTCAACACACACACTCAAAATGTTTGCAATCAGATCTTCTGTCAGAGTTGTCAAGCCATTCGTCAAGCCAGTCAAGTCGGTCAAGTTCTTCACTATCAAACGTAATGAACGGGATTGTGATTGTACGTGTAACAGAAAGCTGTACAAGGGTGATGAGTGTGGTTCTACCGACTGTTCATGCTGAATTTTTGTTTATGAGGGTGTATACTATTGGGTAAAAAAATGCGTTATATATATACAGGGTTTTCTTTCTGTCTTTTCAGGCTGAGTAGTATGTCTTTCTCAGGTCCACAATCTTCTTTCCACGGTTCAACGAGAGTTCTTCCAGCGTCTGCTGCTTCGTGAGTGCCTCAATGAAGCCTTTGCACACGTTCATCCCGTTTCTGGACTTGTAGATCTTTGCACTGAGGTCTTTGATACCGGCCAAGTTACAAATCTCAAAGATGTAATGATTCACTCTGAGGCCAAAACCAGGAGGAGCAGATCTCAAAAAGATCTTACATCCATGGAAGACGTAGTCGATGTTCCCCACAATCGTTCTGTTCTCATATAGTGGAACGTATTGCAATTGCTTAACAGCGTTCCAATGAGCTTTGGACACTGCACGTGACATCTCCACACGGTCTTTTCCCTCACCAATGCCGACCATACCGTTCTTATCACCAACCACCACCAGTGCGTAGTTCGTTGGGATCTTTCCCTTGGCTGTTTGGTTCGATACTCTCTTCATGATGAGTGGTCGACTGTGAAGTTTCTCAATGTACTTCTCGTCCAACCCCGTCAATGCAGCAAGACCCTTGGCGATCGAACTGTTGGCATCTCCCGTAGCTGCTCCTTCCAATGATGCACCCGGTGGAAGGTCAACTGGTGCTTGTTGAACAGGGAAGTCGTAGTCAAGCTTCCATGGTTCATCCGTTTTGAGATGATCCCAGAACTTGTCTCTCTTGGCAAAGTCATCGAGGTAGGGAGGTGCGAATTCTGTGTGTGCAAGCTTTTTGTTTTCGTAATCCTCCTTGTTCACAAACGTCTCTGCCAATTTGATAGATTCGACAAGTTCTTCAGGATAATACTTTCTCAAAAAGTCCAAATGTGTGTCGTTTTCACTCTTTTTTGGCACGTTCAGAACCACTCGAGCACACGAGAAGGCTCTAGAAGGCACTCTTCTTCCAAAAAAACGAGCCTGCAACAGCATAATTTCTTGTGTGTGTTTTTTTTTGTGTTTCTGCCTTTGTATTTGCACTCTTTTTGATGTTGGTTGATCGACGATATTTTTCACTATGTGCTGTTGCGCATACCGGATTACATAATCATAAAACAATAAATACAAAATTAAATTCCAGCCTTTAATTTTTGAAATTTACTTCTCCTTGTCATCTTTCAAGTTGTCTGAGCTGTCCTCGAACCAATCACCGGACCCCTGCATCTCCTTAATCTCCTTTTGTAACTTCTGGACTTCTTTTTCCATTCTCTTGCCGTAGTAATCCACATAATACGTTGCTCCGTTATAACTAGCAGCTAAAAAGATAAAAGTCATGAATATCGATGCTGCCCATTTGTATGTGAACCAAATCGGACAGATTGACATTGAGGAGAGTTGATAACCATATTGGATGAAGGTGAATGCAACGACTGGGAAAGGATCAGGTAAAGAATTGACAAAACGACCGATCCATGCTTTTGAGAACGAACGACGTAAATATTCGAAAGAAGTGGCACGTCCTGCCTTGATCTTCTCTGCTCTCTTCAAAGTGATGAAGTAGTGGTATAGTGACTGCCAAATCAGGTAGTATAGTGATGTCCATAGAATACCGGAGAAGAAGTTCCAACTCGTCACTTTGGCTGCACCAGGGAATCTCTCGGTCTTGTACTCATGAGGTAACATGTGTGTAATGACAAACATCACCACGGGAGGGATAACGTGGATAAAAGAGGAGGTATACTTCTCAATGGAGTGCAACACAAGCGAGTTACGCCACGTGATCACGGCCCATGAAAGAGTACCAAATGTAAAGGCAAAGCACACAATGTAGAGATGCGACGAGTATGGAAATATCCAGATGAAACTTAGTACAAGCATGTTGACAAAATAGCACAGATCTGCGAGGAAGTACTGATAAGTTCTCTTCCAATAGGTGTATACTCTGATGGGCATCAACACCATAATGAGTGCGGTGTATAGAATGTGGAAGTACTCCGGCGCATGACCCATGATGAATCCACCAACAAACAAGGACCATACACCAAAGGCATAGAAGATCTTCTCTGTGGAAGATGCGTAGAACAACAGGTTCAAACGTTCATCAAGTTTATCAACACGTTCACTCACCCGTTTCTTGATGATCTCTGTAGATGTGTCGTTCCTGAGCTTCTGGATCCTCGTCAAGCCTTTCTCCTTGACCCTGTTGTATCTCTTTGACAAGGAGCTCGTAGTGTTGTGGAGCGTTGCCATTGGGTCAAGCAAGTCCAACAGCGTGATGCGATCAGCTGGAAGGAAATCGACAGAGCCACCGGAATGATTCGACGCGTAGAAGAGAGGCGAAGACGATGGTGTTGAGGAGAAGGACGACGTTGATGTCGTTCGGGTGTGGGACTCCAACTTTGGGGCCATTTCTGGCGAGTTTGTAGAGCTCATCCTTTGTTTGTGTGGGGATGGAGCAAACTTGTGTTGTGTGTCTTCAGGGGGGAAAACGCCAGATGAAAAAAGACAATGCCCACGGATAACCAGCAATGTATATAGATATCACCCAATGAAGGTATCACCAATAAAATGATATCAACAAAAAGAAGAGAAAACTAAAAAAACTTCAATTTCAAAGATTCTGTCACATGGGCTTTTTGGAATGTGTCCCCAACCAATTGGGATGGGGACACACATCTTCGCGAACCCGTTTGATATTTCAATTTGGTGGGGGGTGAAGACATGCTAAACTTCAAGCTATATTTTATTCAGATTTAAAAAGAGCCCATACAAAAACAAAAAAAACACTCATGTCTTTTGTGGACGAATTGCCCGCAGATTTGAAGTCAGAGATTATCAGAATATCCGGTATGTCGCTTCCCCTTGTGTTTTTTTTTTCTTTCTCTCCCTTGCTGTTGTTTCTTTTTGTGTGACCCATATAGACTAACATGCCTTCAATTAAAGAGGAGAGTGAAGGTGCTTTCAATGTGTTTCAGCAGTTGTACGACCATTTGACCGAGTCCAAAAGACGCAAACTCCCTTCAGAGACTCAGATCTCCCAGGTGATTGCCTCATCCATCATTTTACAACTTCGTGATCTCTCTTTCCAATCCCCGATTCGTAAGAAGTTGAATCTAACACTCTCGGTATCTCCAACAACTCAAGCACCATCATTATCGATATCCAAATCCAATGATGATGAACCAGATGTTGTGCTTGATGATATGTCCAAGGATAATGTGTCATTTGCCGCGTTCCTCCCCGTTGCCGAGAAGAAGAACATGTTCTATTTTGCAATCTTTTATAACACTCTTACAAAAGGTGCATTTACAGACCCAATTGTACTCCAAGTGAACCAGGACATTGCCAAGAAACAACTCCAAGAGAGTACAGAATATAAAGAAGGACAAGATCTTATGCAATTCATGATACGCAAATGTTTAATTTCTGGATTGAAAGTTGTGGATTACTTTTCTGGAACAACTTCTTTCTTTGTTCAAGCTCATAGAGGTATCAAAGAAGGACATCTCTATTTCCTTCCAACACATCTCTTTTTTGGATTCAAGAAATCTATTCTCTTGTTTGCATCAACGGATATTGAATCCATTTCTTATTCTTCAATCACAAGAATAACATTCAATATCACACTAGTACTCAAAAATGGTGAAAAATTCGAGTTTAGTATGATTGATCAAGAGGAATTTGCACAGATTGACGAATATGTAAAGATGAGAGCTGTCAATGACATGTCTATGAGTGAAGAACTCAAGGCTAAACCAAAGAAGGCCAATGCTCAAGAAGCTGGTGCATTGGAGGAGGCAATGACACAACAAGGAGACGCCGAGGATGAAGAGGAAGAGGAAGAAGATGACGATTACCAGGTCAATGCGGAGGTTGATGATACATCGGACGTCAGTGGCAGTGGTAGTGGCAGTGATGATGATGATGACGATGATGATGATGATGAAGAAGAAGAGTCCGAGGACGATGACGAAGACGGTGAAATTGACATCAACAGCGATGATGACTAAAAGGCTGTGTGTGTACTATAAGGCTGTGTGTGTACTATAAGGCTGTGTGTGTGTGTACTATAAGACTGTATATGATAAATGTATCTAAAATTAACATGATGAGAAAGGATGCACTCGGCAGTGCCCCTGAAGCTCGGCAAATCGGGAATTCGGAGGCATTTTATACGAGGGAGGGGGTGTTCGGTATGACGCCATTTAAAAAAAACAAACCCGTGTGAAGCACATCAAATAAGATCAATCAGTCTCAATTAACACCTTATTGGTACTAACAAATCAATTGACACTTAGACCAAAACAAAATATACATATACTTTACAAACACGAACCCCCCTCCACACCAACATGAAACGCGCGCACAAAAAAAAAGGTAAACACTCGCCACCGGGCACAAACCGAGAAGCCGGTCCCAGAAGAAGAACACCACCCGGAAAATAAAAAGGAAGAGACGGTACTGGTTTTCTGACTATCCAATTGGCCAATCAGAACGCTCGAATCCCCGTTTACCGGGATGGTATGCTTTCTTTTTTTTTGTTATTGTGAATGGTGGCAGTGGTTTGTGTGTGGCCGATGCAAGTTGTGCGCCTCGTTTCACTTGGGCCACGTCACCTCGGGGGGGGGGTATAAATACCCCAGGGCTCCAATTTTCCCCCATTCAATCTCTCCCTTCATACACACATACACACTCTACACAGAATGTCTGCCAACGACTACTATTCCTCCAACGACGACGGTGAGAAGTACACCGCCCCACAGCAGACCGGCGAGCAGGCCGAGAACACCACTGGTGAGAGAGGTCTCTTTGCAGACTTGGCCGGTGCAGCTGCCGGTGGTTACGCTGGTTCCAAGCTCGGTGGCCAGCACTCCACTTTCGGTGGAATTGCCGGTGCCATTGGCGGTGCCGTTGCTGCACACAAGATCGAGGACAAGGTCGAGGACTACAGAGAGGAGCACAGATACCAGCAGCAGAACCAGGGCCAGGGAAGAGGTGGCCAGTTCGGCGGCCAGGGCGGCTACGGCAACCAGCAGGGCGGATTTGGCGGTCCACAGGGCGGATTCGGAGGTCCTCAGGGTGGCTTTGGAGGCCCAGGAGGTCACCACGGTGGTCCAGGTGGTCCAGGAGGCTTTGGCGGTCCAGGTGGTCCAGGTGGCCCAGGTGGCTTCGGTGGTCCACAGGGAGGTCAGGGTGGCTTCGGTGGTCAGCAGGGTGGTAGATGGTGATCAATTGAGTGGTCCTTTATATATATATGAAAAGAACAAACACTATATCTCTGTTTTGTGGTGAGATCTCAGATCAGTAGGTTGCTCCATCCCATAAAGGCGAAACGTGGGGAACAACGTCACTTTGTTGCGCGTAACAGATTCCACACCCCATCGCGCTCGGTGGTCTAGACCTTCCCCAAGTGTAGATCTCAATTGATTAATTTGAATAAGAAAGAATTCATATATTGGGACATCAAAATATATAGAGAGATGCAAATGCAGGTATAAACACACGAAAAAACACACACACACAAACTACCCAGAAAACGACAACTTCCCTGGTCTCACCGCCAAAGATTTTCTATCCGCCTTGGAGAATGCCTTTTTACTCACCATACCAACATCATCTTCAAGTGCAATGATCACGTTCTTGTCAGATCCGAAAGTGAAGTTATCCGCAACAACGTTCGATGAGTATCTCTTGATCTTGTATGGCTCTGCATCACCACGGAGAATGGCCTTCATCGACCAAGTGATCGCATATGGACCAGAAGACGACACAATGGTTTGTTCCTTGACGTTCAGACCGGCGTTGAAATATGCCTTGGAGAAATCCAGACTCTTGCCCGTGCTTTGCTGCATGGCCTGAAGATGTTCAGGAGCGATCCTTAGCGTTCTGATCTTTGGAGTGGCCTCTTTACCGAACGATTTCGTAAAGGCGAGCGAGCCGGCGTTCTTACCTTCCTTGATAGTCGCGTCAATCAATAGCAAATATGTCTTACAAGTGGCCAATAACCACTTGCCGTCAGCAGAAAGCTCCATGTGCTTAATGGAATCACCAATGGCTGGAATGAGAGCCTTGGCACGAATGCCCAACTTGTCGTAAAGTCTGATGTCACCTTTATTGGAGGCAACAGCAATGAATCCATTCTCTGTAGTTCCAAAGGAACTGAAATCGTTCTTTGTTGCATACGTTTTGGACTCACTCTCAACAATCTTCTCTCCACTCAATCTAGGATCAACCTTTAAAAGACCCTTATCGGAAATAGCCAAAAACGTTTGTTCTCCACTCATCTGGTTGAACTTGGCAGATGGACCGAATTCCACCACAGAAAGACCATCCTTCACCTTCCACTCATCAACAACTTTTCCTCTCTCCAAGTCCATTCTGTAGAGGGTGTCCTTATCCGAGCCTTGCATCACAAGCGAATTCTCAGTACCGTGTAACATCATCTTGGATGGCGTGAATGCCTTACCCTTGACTTGAACGTTTTGGATTGTCGTGGAATACTTCAATCCATCATCACCAGAGGCGAAAACACCAATGCGATTACCATTCGTTACATACGAACGATCGTTCTTGTAAGAAATGGTCAAATTCTCATTACGACCTTTTAGTGGAGTTGATTGATCATCCTCGTCTTCTGAATCGGAGAAAGCTTCTTTGTGAAGACCTGTACGTAGGTTCGAGTCAGTTTGTTCCTCTTCTTCTTCTTCTTCTTCTTCCTCCTCTTCATCATCGTAATAATCGGCCATCTCTGTATCTTCAGTTGGCATTTCAAAAGCATCCAAAGCGTATTCCTTGTCATTAGACTCCACTTGTTCCCATTTGGACTCATGTTTCAATTCATAATAAGCGCGTGTATATCCTTCTTTGAAAGAATTGAAATCTTCAGGGGTAGCAAACTTCAACAAAAATGAATATCCATTCCCCGTTGTCCAATAGTTGAAGATGAATGAGTTTAATGTCGATTCGAAACGTGCATTGAGTTCATCAGAAATCGAGGAACCCAATTCAATCCCAGAATCACATTTCACAGAAAGCCAATACTCCCATTTACCAACATCGATGATTTTAGCAATCGAATCACCTTGTGCTCGGAAGATACCATCAGCGGCATCGTACATGTGTAGAACTGCAGAAACTGAACTGAGAGTAGCACCAGATGGAGAAACGACGTTGGGTGGTGTAGTTTGTCTCTTGATAGGTGGAACGCCATCTTCCTCAGCGTCTTCATATACAGAGGATTCATCATCCCCTTCATCCTCTTCTCCACGTGAATAAGCGGCAGAAGAACCTGCACTAGACAGAGACAGTGTATTGACGGTCCCAAGAAGTGAATCGGGATCCATATCAGGATCGTAGAAGAATTCCTCCAATTGTGTTTGAGTGACACCTGCAGATGATCTCTGATATTTCCTCTCAAAGCAGCACGCATGCACCGTATTCATGAATTGATCAACTTCAGCCGTCTTGACATTCTCTTCAACGACAAATTCAAATTGCTCATCGTCATCACCATCAATGTTACGCCATGAAATGGCCCATGCTCCATTCTTGTTCACCTTGGCAAGCTTGAGCTGTTGATCAATGAGGAACACTCTTTCGTCTTTGCTTTCTTCAAAATCATACTCGTCATCCTCGTCGCTCTTGAGTTGTTCCTCACCTTCGGCATAGGCCCTCTGTATCACGAGCAAGTAATTGTGAGGAGATGAAGTCTCACGAATGGAGGCAGCGGCATCGGTATAGAGGCATTCCGTTGCAGATTTTGGAGAGCCCGGTGCCCTCCGCAAGTACAGCTGGCCCGATGGAAGCATCGAGAGATCGCCCTTTGGCGATGACCCAAGGAATTTCTTTAGGAAGTTCATCGAGAGTTGTTGGACTCTGTTTCTTTTAATTGCTTAAAACAAGGTAAGGAGGCAAATCAAAACAAAAAAAAAAAAAAAAAAACAAAAAAAAAAAAAAAAAAAAACAAGAAAGAAAAAAAAAAAAAAAAAAAAAAACATAATGATGAAAAAAAAAAAAAAAAAAA